>CM042566.1:3181253-3238753 GCA_023630585.1 Cranoglanis bouderius
GGTTTCATTTACATACCAACAGAGAAAGACCACTGTGTAAGACCGTGCAAAACAATTTGGTGCGATTGTGATTTCGCCAATTCAAGTAGTTTTCCGTAAAAAAAAAAAAAAAAAAAGCACAAATAACTCCGCAAATTGCGTCACAAATTTTGATAAAATCACAAAAAAACTTCGCGAAATCCTGTACGGGCTGGTACTCTCTCTCAATACTAGCCAATCATGGGTATCTGTGAGCTCACGTACAATCCGATTGAAAATTCATGGTGGAAATGAGAAAAATTGGTGACAAGGCCCCATCCATGGCTTCACGTTAGCCTTCAGCCTCGCTGGCTACCAGTTTGTTTATATTTTGGGAAATTATCGTATGCAGGTACAAACAAAAAAGAATAATAATGTGTGAGTGGGAATTAAGAAGTAATAAAACTTGGACAAATCTCTATTTGTGTCCAGTTACGAACTGTAGCTGAGGATGAGCCAGAATTCTCTGCAGGATGTCCGGGGGAAAAAAAAGAAATACATGATGTATGACTTCACGTAGTGTTTAAACTGTTAAACCAAATAATAAATGAAGTGAAACATAGGCTAGGGTTCAACAATTTGTTTGGACCATGCTTCTCCATTAGATTCCAGACAAAAATCTTGCAGCATCAGTATAAACCTGCAGCACCAATAAAGCTACTGTTTCCGTGTACCGTGCGGTGTTGTGTAGCAGTATTGTACTGTATGTATCGTCTTCCTGAGATGAGACCACGACGAAAAGTGCTCCAGACAACTCCAGAACGTGCCGTTTCACCCCTACACAGCTTCATCCCCCTTGTTTGATGGTCATCCTGGAAGTAAGTCCTAACATCCCAAATCCTAAAATGTTCCACGCTTTCAGAAGATCGATTCCGACGAAACATAAACCAGGCTCTCGTCTTAACCCACATGCACTGCATTATCTTTAGCAGATTGACTGAACCTATTTGCACCACTGCAGCTATAAAGATCAGGTCCATGGGGTCCAATGACTCGCTTCAACAAAGACGTTACGCTTTAATAACCAGTCGATAAAATCCTCGGCTCTGAGCGCCGAGCGCGAGCGTGAGAGCCTGGGCGTGAGAGCCTGGGCTGCGCAGAGAGCTTTTAAAGTCGTCTATTAAAAAGGCGTCCTCAGCTGTTAGACTGGCGTTGGTGTGGCAGCGTCATGCTGTTCACGCCGAGCGTCGTATTTGGACTGTAAAAACGTCCCGAGCCGATTGGTCTGGAGCCGCAGAAGCAGCGGTGAATAAAACGTATAAATCGATCCAATTTAATCTTGTAAAACTCTTAAAAGGGCTAATATATACACTATGTGTGTGTGTGTGTGTGTGTGTGTGTGTGTGTGTGTGTGTGTGTGTGTGTGTCTTTTAATTGAAAAGAATTCATTTATAGGTTGTCTTGATTTTATATGAGCATTTTTTTAATGCAAGTGGTTTTATGGAATTGGTCACATGACCAAACCCATTATGAGCACGAGCTCTATCAAATAAAACTAAATATAAAAATGTAATAACACAGACACAACCACCATATTTGGCACGTAGACCCAACGTTAAAGGATTTATCATGTTTTTGTTCTGTTTTTTTTTTCTTTTTTACGGCTAAAATTATATACTGCCACATTCACATCATCATTTACACTCACAGCCACAATCCTGACCCCCTGGTATAACTGTGGTTTACTGTAAATATGTCATAAATAAATAATAATAAGTGAACTTATGTTGGAAATTGTAACGATATACAGTAGATCACGGTAGGAATTTTTTAAAATCTAAAAATGCATTACATTTATAGTCATTTGTTTAAAACGGAATTGTAATGTTTTGTCATTATTTTAAGTTTTTATGTCATTTATAAAAAAATTTTTAAATAATTTACTTTATACACTTTACTATTGTTTGTTTACACAGTGAGAGGAGAAATTTATCAAGCAGTCAAAAGTGTGAGCAAGAATAAAACATTTTCATTAACCTTTTATTTATCAAATATCTAAGCAACTAACTAACTAACTAAATAAATAAATGTATAAATTAACTGATTGATTGATTAATTAATTAATTAATAATCATCATCATCATCATCATTTTGAATGAACCCCTTTAACTACTACACTGAAAAGAAAAAAACAAACAAACTAAACCTTGGATTTAAAAAATGCATCCAATCCTTTCAACTAATTTCTTTCACTCAAATAAAAGACATATATAATATACTTTTTTCTTAGTTCAGTTATTTTTTTTAATTAGCCGTAACAAGCCGGTGCATTTATTTATTCATATATTTATTTATTTATTTATTTATTTTCATTATAGAAACCATGAGCAGGTCCAGACTTAACATTCCTTTTCTCCCATAATTGCGCATCTTTCTGATTATTTTCATAGTAGTTAGTGAATAATAACCTTGGAGATGAATAAGAGGATGATGCTCTGTGCGTTTAAGCGGTTAATTGGTTTTCTAATTGGATTATTTTTCTTTCACGGAAGATATTCATCCTATAGTATTCAGTAACACAGTATGTAATTTACCATGAATATGCAGTTTGGATAGTGTGTGTGTGTGTGTGTGTGTGTGTGTGTGTGTGTGTGTGTGGGCGTGTCTGATAGCACTAATCTATCACAGTCATTATGAACCATCTGCCACAGGCGTGATGACAGAGGGTGGCAGTGCCATAGCAGAGGAGGATAACAACACCTGTAACTCGTTAGGGCATGTTGATGCACTGCCGCAGGGTGTGAACACGGCATGCAGAGTGACACACACACACACACACACACACACACATACACATAGAGAACACTCACACCTGCTCATTTCAGCAGTATCTCCTTACAGCCCTGTTGTATCCTCTCTCTCTCTCTCTCTCTCTCTCTCTCTCTCTCTCTCTCTCTCTCTCTCTCTGTGTGTGTGCGTGTGAGCCGATCTCAATTCGGAGCTTTATGATATGACGCGGTATTATAGTGTTCTCTGGCCTGTACACCGGGTAGTGCTCTGTATCACCATGGAGATCTGAGCATTATTTCAGGACTGAGCTGCTTACACACACACACGCACACACAGAGCAGCCCCAATGCCGAAAATTACAAAGAGAAATTCGCTGCCGTGAAGCCGACTGAGAAGCAGGCGGCCCGTACGAGCCTGAAAAGAGAGACCTGGAAGCGTAATATGAAAATGTAGTCGTTCAGGACGCGATCAAATTGCCGTTATTACGTTGGGATCGCTTCAACAGAATTATCTTAAGTGAAATCTCTGGCGCTTGAGACACTGCAGCAGTGACCGACACCAGCGCACCAAGCATACTGAGAGCTACAGGAAGAAGACAGAAGTGTTGAAATGTTGAAAGGACGAGAGCAAAAAACGTCACCTGGGCCGAGATTCCTAAGAAAAAAAAAGCTTCGCGGCACAAAGATCACGTATAAACGGTAGAGCGAGCGTACACGTTAAACACTTTGTAAAATTGCTGTTTGTTAGGATTTCTAGCATCAATATTCCAGACAGGGGACAAAGAACAGGAAGACAACATTAAAAACAGGAATAATCCATGTTCAGAAGACGGGAAAACTGGCGAGGGTCAAAACCAGGAAATACTACATACTAGAGATGGGGGGGGGGGGGGAATAGTGGATCGGATTTCGCAGAAATCATATCGGATCGGATCGTGATTGGAACCGGATTTGGAAAAGAAATTTATTTTTGGAACTGGGAAAGTTAAGTTTACATATAGAGACTTTTTTTTTTTTTAATTTCTTGCGTTTGATTTGATTATATTTATACTTTATACTTTATTAAGTTACGTTCACACATACAGCAATTTTATCGCTGCAAGTTGCCAATCGCTGTAGTATGAAGTCGGCAGTAGGCGTTCCTACTACTTGTTGCCATGGTAACATTGATCAGTGGGTGGCGCAACTAGCGTTCCACTTTTGACAACAAACCAGTTTACTTGCCGCTAAAATGAAACATTCTGGAGAAAGAGCGTCTGTATATAAAATTCATATACATATACATATATAAAATGCATCATATCCTACGAGATGAAGGAGGAGCAGCGTGTGCTCTTCGCCATTGCGTCCGTCCATCCATGTCTGGGTCCAAGAAACAATTCGGATTCGCAGGCGGCATTGCGGATCACGTGCGCTCTACCGTCTTCACTCCCATTGGTAGTCGCCGCACCAAGTCGCTCCATGTTAACAATATCGGAGGGGTTTCGGTGTCTGCTGATGCTCAAGTTTTTGGTATCGGTATTGGAAGAGAAAACAGTGGTATTGTGTCATCTCTATTACACACACAACCATAAAACCAGGCACTAGAGAAAACAAGACTGCACATTTACAGTAAAAGAGACTTCATTAGAACTGATTTTCTGCTGTTTGCTTAATACGGGGATATATGTTTGTTGAAATAGTTGTTGGTGGTAATCACACATACTGTACAGATTAAATATATCGAGGCTAGGGTAAAAAATAAATAAATAAATGTGTCAGACCCCCTTATTAAATGGATTCTGCCCATTTTTGATGATCTCCTGCAGTGGTGGTTGGTGTAACCGGGTCAGTCTGTGTGCCCCAGACCACATGTCACTCTGACGTCTGACTTCATTAGCAAACACTCCTGGCTTTCTTTCCATCGGAAAAAAAGTGAACTGTCATTTTCACAGCTCTCACTTCTCCTCCTCCTCCTCCTCCTCATCATAATCATCATCATCATCCTTCGCCCTCAGTGTAATAAATGCTCTTCCAGCACTGAAGTAAATAATTTATTCGACGAGTCGAACGTTTTCTCTTTAAAGGGTTAAGTGCTTGGTTTTGGCAGAGCAGCAATTTACTTCCTGCTCATGAATAAAAGATGGAGGTGTGCAGCTGGGGACGAAGCTGTCTGGGGCTTTTTATACTTATTTATGTGTGTGTGTGTGTGTGTGTGTGTGTGTGTGGGTGTGTGTGGTTTTTTTTCCTTACGTCACAGTAAAACTTTCCCGTATAGACAGTTCGTGATGAAGCCGTGTTCTGAGCCTCCTTTATCTCATCCTGCCAAAGCATGGACACATTTCAGGGCTTTTTGTCCTCCTCTATCTGTGATGAAAACACCGCCTTCATCTGGTCTTTAAAGAAACTTTAGAATGCTTCTGGTAAAGGAGTAAAGGTAGAGCTGTGAGCGACGATACCACGCTACATATTTTTAACTATTAAGGAACGTCACATCATACTTATCCGTTTGGAGGTACATTTAATGTCGTGGAACGTCCCCAAAACAAATTAGTTCATGTTTTCACTTGTATTATAGCAGCTATAAACCTTCTCTTGAAGTTAGCAAGAGAACAAAATGCAGCTTGTGATTATTACCGAGAAAGTGCAAAGCGTAAATTCCTCTTTTCTGAAGACAAAGCGCTGACCCTGGAGACTCCTTCCATAAATGTTAACTCGACGTCTCCTTACAGAAAAACTTCACAACATCACAAAACGATTTTACGTTTTTCATCACTGTATAATAAGAACGTTTGTGCTACTGTCAGGGCTGCTGTTATAAAAAATTAATCATTACCTTCCGACCAATCAGAATCGAGAATTCAGCAGCGCTGTGGTTTAAAGGTGAAATCATAAGGCTTACCGCATGTTTAGTCACCCCCAAAACAGCATTAGCTTTTATCCCAATAGATACGTGGTGTAACAGTAAACCGGGATTGAATTAGCCGGCTAGGAATGTTAGCTAGTTAATGGACTGCTTCATCGTTAGCAAAGAGTTAGCTAGTCCTCGAAAAACAGCCACGCCAGACAGAAGATTGAAGAGAGGAAGCTGAAAAATAGACAAATTGAATTTTTTTTTTTTGTTTTTTCGACACCTCGGTGCTAGCTTGAGGTCAAAGTGCATAGTCATGGCTGTGAAAAGCGTGAAAAGTGTTTAGCGGCATAAATTAAACACAGAGGTTTATTTCACCTGGCATTCTAAAAAGAAAAGTCTTAGCGCACAGATCAACTGGTACAAAGCCGTGGGGTGTTTTTAGAGTTGTCAGTCGTTATAGAGAACCTGGCTAGACCCCTTTGTGCGTGTGTTTGTGTGTTAGTGTGTTAGCATGAGGCAGCTAACATGGTCGCTGGGTATGAATGTTAGATAGGCAGGTGACTGACTGAGAGTAAAAACTGGAAAGGGAGATATGGCAGGCCAGACAGACAGCTCGCACGGCCTCTGTCTCACCTCGTTCCTTAGCTATTTATGAGCACTGTTCCTTTTCACTCTGTTTCCATATTCACCCCATCTCCATCTATGCTCTTTCCATCCTCGATGCTCTCTCTCCTTTATTCTTTAGCAAGAGGCAGTGAGTCCTGGATGTCACAAGGTTGCCATAATAAGTTTGGAAGTCGCTTTTCACAAGGCGGACAGACGAAGAATTGGGAATTGTCTACAACAGCTCAGTATTCTAGTTAGAAAAACATATGTGCTTCATTCCATATTAAAATATCCCGGGACATGTCATTTTAAACCACTAAAATACTGTATGTAGAAGAAACAATGCCAGGATGCTATATAATGAATATCTACTTGCCTAGCAACACTAGCGCTAGCGAACATATTTACTCAGCTAGTTAGCTGCTAAAAAAAAAAGGCTGGTTTGCGTTTGTCACAATTAAACACTGAGATTTCAGTAGCAGATTTATTTAACAGCCTAGGGGGAGGAAAAGTGTCAAAATATATTATAGCAATCAAAATGTGTTCTTCGCTAGTGTTAGCTATGTTAGCACGCTAGCTAGCATGCTTTAAGGTTTAAGTTTTGTTTTGTAAGAGATAAGAGAGCTAGCGACAGTCTGTACCACGGCAGAATGAATACATTCGTATATTGTTCTAAATCCCAGCTCACTGCCTCAGTCGGGTTTTGAAACTATTTGAAATAAAGACACTGATATGTTATATTTTCTAATAATGTGTTGCTTGTGTTGTAAGTTGCTAGTTAGCTAACCAACTATCTGCTAGTTATGCTAGTCAGCTTTCTTGTACATTATTTTTTCTGACTCTCAGAGCATGTAGTCACAACTAAGGGTTTTAGTTAGGCACCAGACCTCCTGTGGTGTAAATCAAAGATTGGTCTCTGTCTTACAGTTTCGCGTGCGCGTACACACACACACACACACACACACACACACACACACAGCTGAATCTGTGTTTTGTGAGAGGCTGGTAATGTTGCTCTCTGTGGTTTTCTGGTTGCTCTTTCGCCTTGCTGTGTGCCCTGAGGCCAGTTTTGAGCAGGCAGAGATGAGCACCACGGGGGCGGCCATCTTTAATATTTCAGTCTAAAGCTTATATACACACCCACTGATTAGATCAGCTTCTGCACTTTCTGTGACTGCTCTATCTAATCCTTCTCTCTCTCTCTCTCTCTCTCTCTCTCTCTCTCTCTCTCTCTCTCTCTCTCTGTGTGTGTGTGTGTGTGTGTGTGTGTGTGTGTGTGTGTGTGTGTGTGTGTGTGTGTGTGTGCAAGCAAGTATGTCCACTGAAACCTTTCTACCCTTGCAGGTGGTGTGTAGAGTCCAGGGCCGCATGCATTAAAAAAGTGGTTTTAACCACAGAACACATCAGAGCTCAGATGTTTAGAGAAGACTTAATGCCTGATAACAAGTTATACCTGGGTGAAAGAAAGAACGAAAGAAAGAAAGAAAGAGAATGAAAGGACATAATCAAGGGAGGAAGGAAAGAAGGAAGAATTGAAGCAAAAGAAAGAAAGGAAAGAAGGAAGAGAAAGAAAGCAAGAAAGGATGAAAGAGCATGAAAGAAGGGACAAAAAGAAGGAAGGAAGGAAGGAAACATGGAAGAAGAAGGAAGGAAGGAAGGAAGGAAGGAGGAAACATGGAAGAAGAAGGAAGGAAGGAAGGAAAAGAGAAGGAAATAAGGGAGAATGGATGCAAAAGAAAGAAAGAAAGAAAGAAAGAATGGATGGATGGATGAATGGAAGACAATGAAAGGAAGGAAGGAAGAGAAAGAAAGAATGAAAGCGCATGAAAGGAGGGGTGGAAAGAGGGAAGGAACGAAGGAGGAAACATGGAAGATGAAGGAAGGACGGAAGAGGGAATAATGGAAGCGAAAGAAAGAAAGAAAGAAAGAAAGAAAGAAAGAAAGAAAGAATGAAGCTGAATAGAAAGACGAGACTGAAGAAAGGGAAATTCTAAGAGCTAAGACACTATTTTAAGACATTTATTTTAATGATTTAAATTATAATTACGTTTATAAATTGTCATTATTTTATTATAATCTTGTAATGAGAAATAGTGGATAAATTAGCAGGTTTTGTTTTAGGATTTGAGTAAAACAGCAGATCAAGCAGCAGGTTTAATAATGCTTATTACACAGCGTCATCCTTCATTTATTTATTTATTTGTTTGTTTAAGTATTTATTTATTTTAAATCCTTGTCCTCCCCCATGCCTCTGACCCACCCCGCTGTTTCTGTCCATAATCCCGTCTCTATTTTATTAGCCCTTATTGTCGTTCCGTACAGCAGGATTTGACAAATGCAATGGGGGGTTTTGGTGACAGGGCTGTGCTTGTCCTTGCACCCTTTTACCCTGGGCACCCATCAGCGCCTGCTGACAGCTTCATCAACACACTCACTCCCTCCTCCTCCTCTTACCCATCCTCCTCCTCCTCCTCCTCCTCCTCCTCCTCCTTCTCCTCCTCCACCCTTCCCTCCTCCTCATGTTCCCTCCTCCCCGTTTTTGAGCGTTTGTTCGTAGCATCTGTTTCGGCTGGTGATTAATTGCAATTAGCGAGAGGGTTGAAAGCCCGTGGAAGAATGCAGCGGTGAGCAGACACATCAAGATTAATGAGGGAAGGCAGTTGTCAGAAGGACGCACGCCTGCGATGGCAGGGCACCTGGGGGGGGGTGTGTGTGTGTTAGAAGGGAGGGTGCATTTGTATAGGGCAGAAGAGTGTGTGTGTGTGTGTGTGTGTGTGTGTGTGTGTGTGTGTGTGTGTGCGTGCGTGTGTGTGTGTTTGAAATACCCTCAGCATGTTTACTGCTTATCATATCTCGAGGCTTTTTTCCTCCCAGCGAGAGGCAGTGTGTCCCTGCAGGAGGAAGAACAGAGGATAGACAGAATGAGACAAGAAGAGGGAGAAGTGAGGAAAGTGGAGACAAGGAAGGGAGGAGAGAAGAGGAGGGCAAACGCAACCCCGGGGGGCTGATTAAATATGGAAATTTTAATTGCTAATTGACCTTTATTAATCAGAGCACAGAAGTGTATCTTTTGTACTTACTCTGGCTGAGACGTGAGTGTATCAGAGAGAGAGAGAGAGAGAGAAAGAGAGAGAGAGAGAGAGAGAGAGAGAGAGAGAAAGTGTGTGCATGCTACTGAAGTTAGGGGTCCTAGCCTGTTAATTTTTTCTGCTCACAAATTAAAGACGTGTCTCAGGTGTATACTGTACTTCATACTATATTGTATAGTATAATAAGCTATAACATATTGTATAGGTGTACTACCCTATACTAAGCTTTCAGGTATACTATACTTTATGCTATATTGTATAAGTGTACTACACTATACTAAGCTATAAGGTATACGATACTTTATACTATATTGTACAGGTGTACTATACTAAGCTATAAGGTGTACTATACTTTATACTATATTGTATAGGTGTACTATACTAAGCTATAAGGTATACTATACTTTATACTATATTGTATAGGTGTACTATACTATACTAAGCTATAAGGTGTACTATACTTTATACTATGTTGTATAGGTGTACTATACTATACTAAGCTGTAAGCTATACTATACTTTATATTATGTTGTATAGGTGTGCTATACTAAGCTATAAGCTATACTATACTTTATACTATGTTGTATAGGTGTACTATACTAAGCTATAAGGTATACTATACTTTATACTATGTTGTATAGGTGTACTATACTAAGCTGTAAGCTATACTATACTTTATATTATGTTGTATAGGTGTGCTATACTAAGCTATAAGCTATACTATACTTTATACTATGTTGTATAGGTGTACTATACTAAGCTATAAGGTATACTATACTTTATACTATGTTGTATAGGTGTACTATACTAAGCTATAAGCTACACTATACTTTATACTATACTGTATAAGTGTACTATACTATACTAAGCCATTTGTACCCACTTTCAGTTGCAATTATGCCACATTCTGTACTAAAAATAGCTTTAAAAGTTTATGCACTGTGTATTTACTAAACTTTGGACAATTAGCAGTGACCAGGTGTGAGGTCAAGCACAAGAGCAAATACAGTGTAATTACACACTCTTTATATGATGTAGCTTATTTTGCAATAAATAACCTTTTAATTAGGGCTAAATCAATTTGTTTAATATTTTAAAGCACGCACTAGAATATTTTAGGCGCTTGTGGACGCAGATCAAAGTTGTTGTTGTTGTTTTTTTTACACTTGGAATTTTTTAATGCTTTATTACAGTTTGCAAACTATTAGCAATGATTAAATAAGGGAAACAATTAAAAAAGTGTTCATCAAATCCCTAAATCGTTCACTCTCAGTATTTCCACTTTTACTTACAGTACTTCTAACACTTTTGGAACTAACGGTACTCTTGGGTGATGCTAGCAGGACTGTTCATCAAAGAGCCTGTAATATCGTAGCTTTTACCCGTTCCGCCTTTTAGTTTGGTTGGAAAAAGCAACAGCTTCCTTTTTCAGTAGCGGGATTAAAGATGTAGTGTTTTACATCGAATTAAAAAACAGCACACTGCTAAAAGATGCCGATAAACTTTTATTAATATTTGTAACCTCTTCTGGAGGCTGATGTTTAGACTAAGTCGAAGTCACACTCATTTAACAAGTTCGAAAAACTATATGGACTTTATGGAATAATATCAAATATTAAACCATGGACTCTGTGGATCTCTACTTATCCTGAGTAACACTCTCTCCTACGTTCCTCCATAATATTCCACATCAGCCAATCCAGGTCTCTAAGCCACGCATCGTTAGACAGTGTGTGTAAGTGTAGAAGACACGGCTGTATCCGGCTGCAGCGCACTGTGGCCAGCGCCGGTGTGCATTACACAGCCCACTAACCACTGCTGACTAAATCAAATTCAACTTAATCGACTTAGGGCTTTAGTAATTGGATGTTCTGTGATCTGACGGCCCTGACCAGAGCCAACATGAGGCTAACGAGGAGAAATCAGCACTATGCAGGGTGGCACACATACACACACACACACACACACACACACACAGTGTACACACATACACTGAACTTATGAGCATTTCCCCATTGTACAAAGATCCAGAACTTTTAGCGCCAGCTAGCTTTAACTCTCATTCCAAGGAAAAGTGAATGATTTATTTTCAGGAGCTAAATCTATGTAAACCTAACTAGTTCTCTCCAGTCCCAAAGGTTCCACTTGGTTGGTTTTTGTTTCCTGTCTAACATCCGCACCACCGGGAACTAATGAGAAGTAGGAAGTAACAGAGTACAATTACTTTGCTACTGTAATTATGTTTGGATTTTAAGTATCTGCACTGTACTTGAATTTTTCTTTCACTTTTTACTACTTTTCTTTTAGTACTTTCTGTTTCATAGATGATATAACAAGAGGAGGGTAGATAATAAACCCCTGATGTAATTATTTCTACAGCAAAATGGAGGTAAAACGACAACAAAAGAAGGTGTCTGGTTAGTTTCAGTGTGTGCTTGAGGTGCGAACATTTACGGTTTAGCCATAGAATTAAAATATTTTATCCCTTGCTATGGCGATACCTGAAATCTAGACTTTCTTCTGCTTTTTCAGCTAAAACAGCAGTCAGACTAAAGGAGAATAAAAATCAACCTGCAGGAAAGTCAACTCACTGAAGGGGAAAGGGCACAGGACACAAAAAAAAAAAAAATTAATCCGGGCTAAATTTGACCTGTGAATTCACAAGCCTCGGTCTTATGAGTCTTTGGTTTGTAAAAGAAATGGAAGAATCGCTTACTATTAATTCATTTGTTTTCTTATTGTTCTTTGGTAAAATTTAACCACATAGGATTTTTGATGAAAAACGATTTTTTTTTTTTCTCTCTGCATTCTTGGATTTAAGCCACAGGCATTTTTTTTCTCATTAGTGAGGTTTTTTTTGTATTATTATTATTATTATTATTATTATTATTTAATTAGAGTTCGTAGTTTTGTAAAGACTTTGAGTAAACAATTTGCCATGCTCGTGTTTACAAGAGGATTTTTGCAGCACAGTATTTCTGTTTTTACTTCAGTAAGGGATGTCTGTACTTCTTCCACTTCTGGAACTAATGGTACTCTGGAGCGGTGGTACTCTAACACAGCAGGGCTGTTCATAGCTAAAAGAAAAGTGCTTTAGTGGTGGTTCAATGGGGCTGATGGACTTATCTGATGTTCACACCTGTAATGTCCTCAGCTTGAGTGTGTTGGGTTCCAGAGATGTTCTTTGGTTGATGAAAGTGTTCCTGTGGTGGAAACGCACCTAAAGATCATGGGTATACATTGGAAAAAAAAAAAATCTGAGATTGTCAAGTCCAAGACCCGGACTAGCCGAGATTGTGTCAAGACCGTGTCTTAAGGGGATCGGGGCCAAGTCTAGATTGAGTCCAAATGAAAGCTGGACATAGCGAGTCAAGAACAAGACAAAAAAAAAACATTAAATTATTTTCAAATTAAGCCTTTACTTCAGCTAGTTGGCTTCATTCGTGCATTGTGTCAATGATTAGGCTACATTTTCTGGCAGAAGGAGTTACTTCTTGTCAAACTTTGTGTATGCTAAAAGAAAACACAACACAAACATTATTTTTACAATCTCTCATTGAAACCATGACCATAGTTAACAGGACCAATGCCCAACACCGCCAATAAGTCAGAGTCCAGTCCAAGTCAATACAAAAAATATCTTGAGACCGAACTCGAGTCCTACAGCCATAGCATTGTTAATAAATACCTCCAACAATAAATACACAGGCCAGTGCTAATTAGACAGCGCCAGGATTTTACTCATTATACAGTAAATCTGAATAAGCGCATACAGAGAATCCTTCCCATGTGGACGTTTGAGAAGAAAGGTGGCTGCGGTCACTTTCTGTCTCTTTATCTCTCTGTTTCTCTCATTCCCTCCTCCTGTCTGTCTCTCTCCCTCTCTGGAGGCTCAGACTAAAAGCGTTTCAGCTCGGTTAATCCTGTTAGCTGAGCTCCCGTGTTCAGACAGGACGGCTGCAGGCTCCTCTGAGGCCTCCTCTCTTTTTTTCTCTCCTCCCTCCATCTTTCATAGCTTTGCGAAACACTGACCAGGACCCCTCAGCCTCAGAGGCACGACCTGACGCGTAGGGGGGGTCAAGCGGTTGAAAGGGAGAACACTGAGCCTCTCAGGCATGAGAGAGCTGAACTAAACTAGCCTTATGGATGGAGCTGGATTTAGCATAACAGTACACACACACACACACACACACACACACCATCTGTGCATGCAAACATTCACACACCCTCTAAAGCCTTCACATCAGGGGTGAGAGCCACTTTTTTTCCCCTGAATCAGCACTGCTCGAGGCCTTAAAACAAACACGCCGGCTCACGCTGGCTCCTCCTAAACCCCGCCCCAAAGCAGGATGTAGTGAGCAGTATGTTAGCATGAATGTTTCCAGTATTTCCAGAACCATTTCAAATCCAAACTAACAGAGGTTTCATTTTTATCCAGTAGGGGGCGCTTTCATTTACACACCGCTCATGTCACAGTACAGCTGATTTAATTACTAAGAGGACAGTCAGAGCATGATAGTTTAAGGTTGTGTATCAGTCCTGCACTCGTCGTATGGTGTGTGTGTGTGTGTGTGTGTGTGTGTGTGTGGTTCCTGAGGGACATCTGTGATTGAGTTCTGTGCTATAAAGCTGTCCGTATGCCAGACGCCACGTCTGAGTGGCGAAATGCTGAGACGCAGGAAACAAATGATTATCTGTCACAAGGCAGCACGCTGCTTTTATCATGCGCTATATCTTCCTCAGTTAGCATGCTGGGTGAAATATAGCGTAGCTTCTTTACAGCTCTGCGCCCCGTCCGAGGCCTTCGGACAGTTCACTACGCACTAAACTGTCGTAGTTTATCCTGATCGGTCCCGTCTGTGCGTGCTCACGGCATAAAGCTGTAACTTTGCAGTGTTTGTTTCTAAATTAATTACAGCATGGTGCATTAGCAAAACATGGGCTGCTAAATTCATAGCAGTTTTTTTTTATAGGCAGTGTTTCATATTTGGTTTTGGTTTAGACAGAAGTTATCTTAGGGTGTTTTTCCACTGCACATTCACAAACTGTGAAGAACTGGCCCAAACAGGAACCTGGGGTTTTTTAAACATGCATGCACATGACTCTGATTAGCAATAATCATAATGGCATGCATGTTTAAAAAAGAAGATACCTTTCTATCCCAGGAACCTATTTTGGACTCCAGGAATGTTTTGCAGATCCTAGAAACTTTATGCACAAACTTTAGGAACCTTATTAGGAACTTCCACCAAGCGACCCAAGAAATTTAGGCAGGTTTCTATGACAGGAAACTTCAGCAACTTTAGGTTCAGGAACCCACAAACTTTAGGCACTCTTTTAGGAACTCAGTAATTTTTTTTAAAAAGATCCTGGAACTGTAGGAACCTTATTAGGAACCCAGGAATATTTCCACCAAGGAACCTAAGAGTCTAGGCATATTTTTATGACAGGAACCTTATTAGAACCCAGAATCTTTACCACAGGAACCTTTTCAGGAAAACAGAATTTTCTGAATGGTGAAACCAGATTAAATATTAGTTCCTGAACCATTGTTCCATGGTCTGTAGATTCTAAATCTCTACACTGCTGATTGGTCAAACACAAGCTTCAGAAGTTCTGGTACTCTGTGTCCTTAGGTAGAAGAGCTGAATTCACAATTTGCATTTTGTCCTCTCACGGAATGTGCAAGGACGGTGAGGCGGACTCTGATTGGCTTTCCGGTGACGCAGAAGTGCTGATTTATGTTTCAAGGCCAGGAGTCGTAAGGTCAGGTCAGAGGTCATGCAGGGTCATGATTGGGAGGGAGGGTTTTATGGCATTGACTGGACAGAACTGTGTTTAGGATGGCATGTGTGTGTTTGTGAGGAGCCGCTAGGGGTGGTTAGGGGTCACTGGGGGTCAGAGGTCTTGCTGAGGTGGACCTCCTTTGACCTGTATTGTGTGTGTGTGTGTGTGTGTGTGTGTGTGTGTGTGTGTGTGTGTCTGTCTGGGGTTAGGCTTCACCAACACCGACAATTTCCTTTGTTGGTGCTGAGCTGATTATTTTTCTACTTAGGTCAACATTACACATGATTCTGATCAGCAATAAGCAATATGAGAATATAGGCACGTTTCTACCACAGGAACTTATTCAAGAACCCATGGCTCTTTTATGGAACCCAGGAACATTTTCAGGAACGTTATGCACATTTCCACCCCATTAACTTATTTTCTAGAAGAATCTTTTCAGGAATCTTTGAACCTATTTTTAGGAAGCTACAATCAATCTCAGGAACTTTGGGCACATTTCCTTGACAGGAACCTTTTTAGGAACCCGGGAAATTTTGCTGCATTTTCACCACAGGAACCTATTTTGAAAAACGGACAGAAAACTTTAATGGGATCCAGGTATATTTTTGGGAGCAATAAACTTTAGACAGGATTCAATACAGAAACCATATTAGGAACCAAGGAACTTTTTCTCGAACCCAGGTACTTTAGGTGCATTTTTACCACAGGAACCTTTTCAGTAAAACAGAAGCTTTGGGAACATTTCCATTTCAAGAACGCTTTTGAAGCAAGCAACTTTTCTGGAACCCAGGAACTTTCTCAGGAATCTAATCACCAATACAGGAACTTCATTCGAAATCAAGGAATGTTTTTTTGGAACCATAGAAACCAAAGGAAATATTGGTTCCTGAACCGTGGTCGCACAGTCCGTAGTTTCCAGATTTAGAAACATTTAGGGCGGAGCTTGCTGTTTTGAATGATGTTAATTGGTCAAACGCGAGTTTCACAGAATGAGCAAACTTCTCACCTAGCATTATTGGGTGAAACAAATAGCTAATTACTAAAGCATCATGGCAGTGACATGGTTCCTGCATGAAACAAAACGTTGAGGAACCTTTGCTGGTAAATATGGAAAGTAAGTAGGAGACCCCACGAGGGGGCAGCAGGTGGAACAAGAGGGTCTGCTGAAGTCCAGCCAGGATGGAGGCCTGCTGCAGACTGGCGTAGACTCAGGCAACATGGTGAACCAGACAGAGTGTGTAATCAGACAGGAGGAGCTGTATGTGTGTGTGTGTGTGTGTGTGTGTGTGTGTGTGTGTGTGTGTGTAGCTTGCTACGGCACTGAAGATGAACACAGCCATCCTGTGAGACAGACACTCTGCTGCACACACACCTGGGCCCACAAATCTGTGTGTTTGTCATCCAAAATGTGCGAATGTCACACTTACACCCACACAAGCACGCGCAAACACAATCTTGTGTCGCTTATCAATCCAAACGTTGCTCTCAATGTTTCCTCACTCGCGTTCCCGTTTACATTTCCTTCCAAACGTTAGCAAACAGATGGCAGCCAATAGTTTAAAAATATAATTAGTGGCGAACAAATGTGCTACTTCGCTGGGGGAAAAGTCACGTGCGCATTCCAAATGAGGATTTCTCTACGGTTTTGGTTCGAAACGAGACTAACCGTGGTTTCCGTGGGATCGGTTTGGAAAATCGGTGCTACGGACTAAAGACCGAAGATTAAAAACGACATGAGCTCGGAACGACTCATAAATATTCTACCCCTAATGTCTTGCATATTAATCTTTACAAATAAGGTTTCATCGACATGTTAATCTATTTTCATTTTGGTTAAAGGTTTCCTACACTACCCACAATGCCGGGAGCCTACCTACAACTGTGTGTTATAGCATTCACACCGACATCTCTACTACGTCTGCGCTGGATTTCTCATTAGTTTGACGTTAAACGACGCCGTGAAATGGTGAGCGAGAAAAGAACCTGGTCGTTATCACTCGTGTCCGGAGCTTAAGTTCAATTCAATCAGGCAACAACAATGCAAATTATATAACAGAATGAACACAGCTACATAACTTTAGCTAGCTAGCTTCAGAATTAAGCTAATTCTAATTATTCGTAATTCTAGCTAGTAATGTCTGCTAACAAATGTTAACTCGTATTAGCTTACTAGCTAGTTAACTGGTATACCGGCGGTTGCGGTATTAAACTAATATGCTAATCAGTGTGTCGGGTTTGTGATTGGCCGATTGTTTTTAAACTAAACATAAGCTCTGGCCTTTTTGACCCAGGGATCACTCAGCAAAATCAGGAGTTTCGTGTGTGTGTGTGTGTGTGTGTGTGTGTTCAAAGGCTTTTAGTATTTTAGTATAACTATGTATCATGTATCGAACCTTGAGAGAGCTTTCAGTACTTATGCGTCTTCTGTCTTGCTATATTCCATTTTATTCCCCTTTCTACGCTCTTAATTCATTTCTCCTGTGCCTTCATTTCTTGTTTTCCATCCCGTCTCCTCTTCATCCCATTCTTCTAGGACGCTGTTAGATTTGCATAACCTCTTAGCTGGTCCCTGCGTGCTGATGGACCGGAGCTCATGTTTATTAAATGTTTTGCTGATGATAGCAGACATGTCTTTCTGTCTTTCTCTCTCTCTCTCTCTCTCTCTCTCTCTCTCTCTCTCTCTCTCTCTCTCTCTCTCTCTCACACACACTCACACACTCCCAATCTCTCCTTTTCCATTACTTTCTGTACCGTGATATTAGGGGCTGTGTCTGTGTGCCATGATTCTTTCACGCTGCTGTGTTGTGGTGAATGGAGCTCCCCGTCCCTGTTGCTCTGAGGGTCCCGCTCTGAATGGAAATGAGGGGACTCCATAATGAGTTCCACTCATCCCGGGTTCCTGACCCTGCTGGCAACTGCGTGTTAAGAAGGGATAGAAAGGAAAACGAAAAGGACAGGGGAAGGCATGAGGCTACAAGGCCAGGGGAAAAAATAGTGTTTTTTTTTCTCCTCCCGCATTTTACCTCAGGAAGATGGGATTGCTGAGTAGCTTCCATGTTCCATGATCATTCCGTTGCTGTAGACCTTCACTCCATTCTTTGATATTCATTACGGCCACCACATTTTAATTTGGAGTTAAATTAAATCCAGTAGTATGCAGGTTCAGCTCGTGTCTTTCAGACTTGCTTAACCACTGACGGCATATCGGACGAAAATTCCTCCAACGACGTTCAGGAACCTCTGAGGAACCCTCCTGAAGAAGAACTCCACAATTCCTGGAAGAGTTCCTGTTCTGCGTTTCCACCACACTGCAGGGATCACGACCATCCTAAAAAAAAAATAGCAAGTGATCCCAAACGTGAGATGGTTTTAACAAAGCACAGCAAACATGAAAGACGTTCTGCAAGACCGGCTTGCTTTCGACCGATCGGCAACATTCAGAACAGAAAGCTCTGCCCCTATAGTTCCTGTTCTGTAGAAAAGTGCTGACTTGAAAGCAGGAAGGAAAAAATATTCCACAAGACAACACAAAGAGGAAAAATTACTGACCCAGGAGCAGGAAGTAAAACTGGTCTAGGAACTACAACCCAGGATGTACTGACCCAGGAACAGGAAGTAGAAATGTTCCAGGAAATACAACCCAAGAAGAAAACTGCATCCTGGATTAAATAAACATTCGTCAAATTTCCCACTTAACAAAATAGGAGAAGTTATTTCTTATTCGTTCTCATTAGAACCATTTTTTAAATAATTGTATTTTCTCTCAGCAGAGGCAGCACCGATAAAGCGCAACATTCGTGTGATCTATTTGTTTTTTTTACACCAGTGGCAAAGTCAAAAACGTGGGAGTGTTTGTGTGTACATGCTTTTAATATGAAACGGCAAAACCTGGCTCAAAGTACATCTCGTTAAAAAAAAATCTACATTAAAGCCTCCTCCAAGTTCACTGAACTGAAATTCCACAGTAATCCAGAACCAGTGTAGTTCTGGTCCCGGAGAGCGACGTGGAGACTGGAGAAGGAGGGATTTGTGTTTGATTCGGTGTTTGAATGTGCCATGATGACTCGCTTTGAGAGTAAGCGATATCTGCTCGGCGAAATCTCACCACTCACTCATTCCTCACATACACCCCTGGACTTGAACCAGTTCCTTCCCCTTTTCCATTTTCACCCCACATTCCACCTTTCCAACAGGGACAACAGGGGTGCAACGGAGGCGCCAGTTTGTGTGTGTGTGTGTGTGTGTGTGTGAGAGTGTGAGAGTGTGTGTGTCTATAAAATACCTCTCCGGGGGATAAAGCCGAGGAATGTGACCGATGGAGTGGATAATGGCTGACTCACCATGACCTCTGACCCATAACGGCCAAAGAAGTCCTCCTCTGTTTCTGCTCACACTGATTACAGGGTCAGGCCTTACTCTGGCAGCTGTATAACACACACACACACACACACACACACACACACACACACACACACACACACACACACACACTGTAGAAGGATAGATCTTCTATCCTGAAAGATAACATCTAAGATCTGAGAAGAGAAAGCAGGACCGGGTATAAGAGTACACAATAAAAGTCAAGCTAAGGAGGAAAGATCTGGAACTAATACTGGACAATTACTAATCCAGAACTTTCCGTACCCTTGTTGAGTACCTCTGTCTGTTTCCCTCACAATAACAGTGTGAAAGTAGGAGTGACAGGTACGAATAGAATTAAAGGAAGTCCTTTTTATGTGGTTAAATCTGACATACATTCTGTCCTATGTAGTGAGCACAAGCAGCATGGAGTGTTGGGGGTGCAGTTGCCACTCCGTGCCACCCTGTTCCATGCATATTGTGCTTAATACATTTTGATATGTTGTATATATTCTAGTTGAAGAAGCAGGGTGATGTTGGGATGACAGGCAGTAGGAAAGGTATAAGGAAGCTACCCGGTGCCACCTTGCACCACCCTATACTACCCAGTGCCACCCTACACCACCCAGTGCCACCCTACACCACCCAGTGCCACCCTGTACTACCCAGTGCCACCCTGCAACACCCAGTGCCACCTTGCACCACCGTGTACTACCCAGTGCGACTCTGCACCGCCCAGTGCCACCGTGTACTACCCAGTGTCACCCCGTACCATCCAGTGCCACTCTGTACCACCCAGTGCCACCCTGCACTACCCTGTACTACCTACCTACCTTTGTAATTCCTTCTCTCCATCTCCGTTTTCCATTCTTTATCCTTTGCTTCTATCCTTTATCTTTAAATAAGATAAAGAAAAGGTTGAGAAGATGGTGATGAATGTAGGAAAAGGAGGAGGAGGAGAGGAATGGGAGAGATGGAGAAACAGGGAGGATTCTTCATACAGCACAGGGGCTGGTATGTGACTAAACCTTTAAAAAAAAAAAAAAAAGAGTCAGTGATAGAGATAGAGATAGCACTGACCCATGTAAAGAGGCGGTGCGAGAGACATGCATAATGGATGCTCTTCCTTGAAGGAGAGAGAGAGAGGGAGAGAGAGAGAGATAAAAGGATAGAGGCGGGTTAGGGAAAGGGTCAGAGGACGAGAGTGAAATGTATGAAAAATGCATTGTTGATAGTCAGTGATTTGCAAACATATGTGCGAGGCAGAGAGAGGTCTGTAATCTGCCTCGTAGGCCACGATATCAAAGATAAACCAGGGATTACATCAAAGAGAAAAAAAGCACATGGACGTGATCAAAAGCAGTCTATGTTGAAACCTGGCTGTATTAACATCACGTACAGAAGGCAGATTTTTCGTCTGAATGTTAGAACATTAATATCATGCATGTTGGGTGACATTGCTAATGTTAGGGTTTAGATATGATGTGAAGTATAAAACACGATGAGGTGTGCTGATATAGGAAAATAATCAATGACAAGGTGGTGTGATGCGGCCTGAGGCGAAGCAGAGTTAATGCTACTGAATATACAGTGTGTGTGTGTGTGTGTGTGTGTGTGTGTGTGTGTGTGTGTGTGTAGGCTCATAGTTCCTCCACCTGTCCGTTCACTAATTCTGTCACCTCTTGAACAGCTGCAGCTTGGCCACTTGGCCCATAATGGGACGTTTGCGCATCTTTTTCGTTTTCCGTCTGTTTAAAGCAGCTTTACCAGACTTCAAGGTACTTGGCCAAGGCGTGGTCAAGATCATCTCACGCTTGACCTTTTGATCTCCCCATCCCTTACGTCCACCACCTGCCCACGGTACAGGTGGAGCTCAGGGCGAGGTCAGAGGTCACAGGTCAGCCCCTGAACGTGGCAACACGGCAGACGGGATGTCTGAAAGCACGAAGGGTCACACCTCTGACCTCTCGCTTCTTGTACTCTCTTTTCTTTTGTGGAAATTCACATGAATATTCCATAAATCAAATTCAAAGAGCACATGCATGCTATAGTGTAGTGCATGACTTATGATGTGTGTAAACTATATATGTGTCTGTGTACATGTAGAGGTCACAGGGTCGGATGTGCGAGACATGGGGGTGGGCGCAGACTCTGATGTGTTATTTAAAGCTTGACCTCTGACCTCACTGATCCAGGGGAGGGAAGTGATGGTCCCTTTGGGGGTGTGTGTGAGGGGAGTGTGTGTGCATGCTGGGTCCTGGAGGTGGTCTGGACTGCAACGACAAGGAAGACGATGTGTCTCGGATCGGAATGCGGCTCTGTCGTTGTCCTGTGTTTAAGTTAACAGAGACAGACGAGGAAGAAATTTGATGGAAAACAATAATAAGATATAAGGCGGGTTTAGGAGGAAGTAGGAATTAAGAGTAAGAAAGTGAGATGGGAGGAAAATACCTAAAAAGTGTAAAAAAAAAAAATAATAATAAAATAATAAATAAACTTAAATAAAATCGTAAACGGTCCTAAAATTGAGCCCTGAGGAACTTCTATTGCTTTTTTTTTTTGCCGTCTGGTTCACGGAGGCCTTAGATCTGTTTTTAAGCTAAACCTAGCTGCTGAAGTAAAACTCTTTTAAGATATTATATGTGAAAATTCATCATAAAAGTAAACAATATTGTTATGTTTAACAGTAGTTTTTTTTTTATTTATTTTTTTTTTTAAAAAGACAAATAACCATGACATAATTTTGCAACCAAACAAGCAAGACAACACATTTTTCTATCATATTTATATTGATACTATTTATTCTGAGTGTATAGCATCTTCTATGGGATGTTTAGCTAACATTAGCATTAGCAGCGTAGCGCCTATTAAGGTTATTGCAACTGTCCACACTGCTCATGTCTTTTCTAATAGCCATTGCGAAAATAGCTTGTTGTTATGGCAACAAAATGATGCCAAGCCCCAGACATGACCATGCTTCAAATATAAACGAAACTGTATGTAGTGACCAACACAGCAGCTGTATTACATACTGTAAGTCCCGCCCCTTCAGCACAAAGAGCCAATCGCCTTGTTACCAGAAAACGCCTAACCTGTCAGAGTCTTACACTGAGAAATGCACAGATATAAGTTGCTTTGAGTCATTAGTTATGAAAAAACCGGAGTAACTTTTTTAAAATATTATTTCAACCTTTTTTTGTTTTTTAAATCAGATTTCATAAAGTTTGAAACATCATCTCATCGATATATTTCTGGTATATGGGTCTCTCTTCATTTAAGTGTATATGAGGCTGTTCTTACTTGTATGACTGAAAATAACTGCCTGGGAGCGTTGCCAAGATGGCCGACGAGTGGGTAACAGACGTTTTCACATAACCAGCCCACTCTTGTTGTCTTCTTCAACACTTTGAAAGTCAATATTCTCTAAAAGCTTCATGTTCACATATTGTGGTGCAACTTCAGTGTTTCTCAGTATGGAAATCTGGTTAATGGTTGAAGTGTGATAACGGTGTAATTCTAGTCGTACAGTGGCTTTTCTTATTAATTTACCAACACGTCTGAGAAAAATATTGATATTTCTGATAGTTTTGTCTCATTTACACTGCCATTCTGTCCTTACTTTGTTTGTATAAACAACTTAACTGTATGCTAGCTAGCTTCTGTTATTATCTACTCACGGGTCAGGCGTCAAATGTCTCCTGGTTGCCTAGCAACAGCGTTTTTATGACTCGAACAGCAAGCGTATTGTGTGCTCGAGAGCTGAAATTCATGACTTGGGCCCAAACCTGCAGTATTTTTATGATGGTAAAGGACAGAACGGTTTACAGAACCAGCACCTTGTGAATGAAGGGGGTAGCGTAGTTAGCAAAAGAGACTTGCAGAGATGGAGAGGGTGAGTAGAGGAGGAGGTTCTCCCCATTGTCAGGACTCAGTCAGAGGAATCTGGGCCAGTGGAGGGTGAAAGAGCTTCCAATTAGATGATGTGCTTGAGCAAGCTGGAGGCGAGGCACTCGAACTGTCGCCACCCCGCTGTAATTAGTGACTGCGGATCAAAGGTCAAACACAACTCTGCCGTCTGCCACAGTGGGGGGGGGGGGGGTTGGGGGGAGATCGGGGCTCCTCCTAAACGCTTTTAAAAACAGAGAGGAGACAGCGAGGGGAGAACATCGTGTCCACAGCGAGGCTGAATGCACACACAGACTCTCTGTCTGCCGAGAGGAAACCCGAGAACACATAAAACCCGGGAGAGAGTGTTGATTTTGTAGCGGTTATCTGTTTAGCCTTGTGTATGCATTTGCAGATGTGTGTGTGTGTGTGTGTGTGTGTGTGTGTGCTGAGGAGAATGACAAATGTGAAGCATCGCTCACTCAGTGATAGGTTAAGCGCCTTCTAAACACAGTGAGTGGACTCAGTCACAGTGAAAGGACAAGAACAGGAAGGAAGGAATGAAACAAAAGGGAGTAGCTGTGGAGAAAAACAAGGAGAAAGGAGGATTGATTGAGGGAAGGAGAGAAACAGGAAGAAAGAGAAAAGGATATCGACAAAAAGAAGAAGGAAGCGGTAATAAAAGCTGCATTAGAAAGATGAAGGCCTGCTTCTTCCGCTGTCTGTGAAGAAACGCCTTTTCCATTGCGCTCCAATGCAAAAGTTTTGCTTATTAGTTTTCCTAATTGGTCCATTACCCAAGATTCTAGTTGGATAGATTTTGGTACCTTCAGGAACTAATGGTACTCATGGAAAGGGCTGCTAGTTCATATCTGATTACCCAATCCATCCATCCATACAGTTTCTGTACTGCTTATCCTACACAGGGTCACAGGGAGCCTGAAGCATATCCCAGGGGACTCGGGGTACAAGGCAGGGGACACCCTGGACAGGGTGCCGACGCATCGCAGGTCACAATCGCACACACACTCACACACTATGGACAATTTGGAAATGCCATTCAGCCTACGACGCATGTCTTTGGACTGGGGGAGGATACCGGAGTAACAGGAGGAAACCCCTGACACACGGGGAGGACATGCAAACTCCACGCACACAGGGCGGAGGCGGGATTCGTACCCCCAACCCTGGAGGTAAAACGTGCTAACCACTGAGCCACCGTGCCCCCTGATTACCCAATCAGGTACAGTAATTTAAAATAATCAATAAGGAATAAAAAAGAAATAAGAACAATAATAAAAGCCAAACAAATTTGTATATTTTCTGTATAATCAGAATAATTCATTTATTAAGAGTTAATCATTTAATAATTATGTTTTTGTAGCCAGGGGGACGTATCCGTTATGAATCGACTTGGAACAATACCGATAAACAGTAACCCAATAAAAGGCGAGTTACCATAGACACATACTAACTCTTCCTGCTTTTATAGGACGCCAATACTTTTGTCCTAATTGAACGGCTTGTGTAAAATGTTTTCATTCATGGATCTGTTTTGGATCGATTTCCTTCAGGTCATTAATGCAGTACAAAACACAAAATGTTCATTAAACTGGTGTGTGTGTGTGTGTGTGTGTGTGGGTGTAATTGAAATAAATAAGTGATTTAAACTTGACAGTGTAATCTGTATATAAAATCACAGCAACTCATCGCTAATTATATGAACTGAAGCCAGTCAATCGAGGTGCACATTAATGAAGTATATGTAAATTTACATGAATTTCTCGACTGAACATAAAATACACAACATTTTTCAGGGCTAACTCCATTTTCATTCGCACCAAGAACCCTCTTTTGTCTCGGGTGTTCCAGTAGAAGGATGGGAGATATTCGGCGTGGTTCGTAAAGGACGAGTCATGGTGTGTGTATCACAGAGGGCGACAGCATTGGCTGTGTGCAGTGTATGTGCTTTCAAAGCGGTACTGTAGGTGTGTGTGTGTGTGTGTGTGTGTTAGCGTTAGTGTTGTCCTCTCCTCCCCTCAGGGGAGAGCTCCAGTCGCACGACTGTGTTCAGCTCATTAATCATCCATGTACCCATGATCCTCTGGGCTGTGCGCTGTGCTCCTGGCCAGCCACTGCGGTGTGGCCACCATTCGACCCTATTTCTATCAATTTGTCAACACAAAGCGAGCGAGATGAAAGCAGTACTCCAGCGTTTTCCAAGCTAATCTCCATCCTGTGCATCTGTAGTGGATGTCTGATCCACGGATAAAAAAAAAATTGACATTTTTCTCTGCACTGAGGGAGAAAAAAAAACAACAGAAAATCTATCTGTTAATTCACTTATAATTTAGGCGTCGAATTCCGTCAAGGAATTATTAATATGCGACTAGAGAACGCAAAAACTACAACTGTTACACTTTCGATAAAGGTGTAAGGATGAGAAATAAAGTCTTAGCAGGTATTTTCTTATGGAATTTTTATCCAAATTCCCGACACTGGAGTATTACAGCACGTAAAGCTAGTTAAGCTAGCAAGCTAGGTGATGTGGGTGAGATTTAGCTCCACAGCAGTGAACTAATACCTTATTTGATTTTAATATCTTCGAGTATTGACAGTACCCAGCCATTTTAGTAGCTATTAATGTTTAGCTACCAGAATGACAGCCCCTCTGCGTTATGCTAACCAGCTAGCTGCATTTAATACATCAATACCTTATTTTATGTCACTGTTAGCAAGCTAGATACTATATTTAACCAGCTAACTATGTTTTATTCTATATCTTATCTTACTATATCTTATTTTAAGGTGATATTTACAGTATATTTGCTCCAATTACAGAGAATATTTATCGATAAGCAATGCTAGGTAGCTACTTTTGGTGACTAGCTTCCCATATATTTAGATCTATTAATGAACGCTGGGTGAACTAGCGCAGCCGTGCGCTAACTAAAGCTCTCCCAAATGTTTTTTTTTTTCCAGTGTCTGTGTGGCATCAGACCCACACAATTATGTTAGTAATTTTGGGAAAACTACAAACTCAAACTACAAAGTCTCTGAAACTGTAAATTATACAGATTCTTTTACAAACACCTTTAACTAAAGAATTTATTTTTTTTAAATGTTCAACAAGACAAAATTCATCAACTCTCCATTGACTTCCATTTAATGTTTGGAGTATTTTTCTTCCCCAGGTTCTTTTGTCAGTGCAGGAAAGTGAGTAGGAATTCCGTGTTGTCCGTGTTTTAATGTTTATATATATATATATATATATATATATATATATATATATATATATATATATATATATTTTAAATGTAGTATTCACACATACGCTACAGATAAAGTGGATAGAGGTGAGGTTGAAAAATGCTGGAGATCTCTTTAATAAGGAATAAATTGAGGACAGGTGAGGAGGTAGGAGTGAGGGAGTGTGTGAGAATACAGTCACCCACCTGGAAATTTCCCCAGAGGAACACACACACACACACACACACACACACACACACATACACATACACAGTAATGATGACAGTGCTTGTCAATATAGCCATATGAGTGTGTGTGTGTGTGTGTGTGTGTGTGTGTGAGAGAGCCTGCTGTATGCATCTATTCACCTCCATGTCCTTTCCCACTAAAGCAGAATGAACTGCTGCCAGGCAAGACACAAAGTCTTGCCTTTTCCGTGACATATGGTAATCTCTCTGTGCACATTCTTCAAAGATGGCATCTGTTGACACACTCTGTGCGTGTTAGCACGCGCGCGTGAGTCTGTGCCGCATTTCTAAGTGAACTGTACATCTTTGAGCGTGAGCGTAACAGGCCTGTCGCAGTGTGTTGGCGGGTGTGTGTGTGTGTGTGTGTGTGTGTGTGTGTGTGTGTGTGTCTGTGTGTCTGTGTGTACGTGTGTGCGCACATATGTGCGAGAGCATCCTGCCGATCAGAAAGTCAGCTGCGTTTGTGCCAGCTGGCACGGCGCCCCCGCTGGCAGCGCGGCTCGTTTCAGCGTGCCCGTCTCTCCGATCGGGCCACCTGTCTCTCCGCCGAGACTCAGGAGACGGAGACACGGGGACACGGAGGCGGAGAGGGAGAGGGAGAGGGGGATACCCTCGCTCAGGGAAAGACAAAGGAGCAGAGAGAAGAATGGATTCTCTTTCATATCCACAGGATGCTGTGATGCTTGATCCCGCTCGCTCAGTGGGTGTCCAGGAATCTGAAAAGAAGTGGCTGGACCATTTTAATGTGCGAGACAGAAGAGATCACCGTCCAACGTTGAGCTTGACCTTATCCTTAATTCACGCTGCATCGACTCAACCCAGAATTCAGAACATTATTTATTTCGTTTCTTAACCCACAAAATCACTTTATATGCTCTAGTGTCCTCCTGTTCGTCTTCTTGGTCCAAATCCGAATCGATAAAAGCCATCTTTTTTCTTTCATGTACAGTGTCAACACTTTTGGATGGTCAATTTAAGGCTGTTTTTAGGAAAATATAAGATGCAAATCACCTCCAAATCCTTTTTTAAATTTTTTTAAATTTTTTTATTACTGTAATTACTGTAATTTAACATAAATCAATATCCTGAGTTCTCAATTCAACATATCCTTGGTATATCTTTAGAAACTTTCTGCACAAAATCAACACAAAATCCAAAATTAAGTATAAAACATATACAGTATATTGTTTATGTGTGCCAGACTCCAATGAAATGCAGTTGCTGTTGTTTTTTTTTTTTTTAAATTAAGACAGATTTTATTTTTTTACCTCTGTAATCAGAAGTTTTGCTGTATTTTGTCCAAAAGTGATATCAATTTTGTTTCTAAAAGGATTTGTATTTCAAATATAATGATATAATAAATTTTTACTCATGAAATTCCCACACATGGATAATCCTTTAAGTCAAAAGTCATCATTTTTAGTAATAACAAACATCATTCATTTATTTTGTAATGAATTAGATTATGCACATCATAATACACCAAATAAGTGAATGATCTGTTACTACGGAAACGATACTGCATTAGAACGAACCTGTTATTTGTATTACTACACTCAGAGCTGCTGTTATAGAAAATTAATCAACGCCATGTGGTAGGCACGACATTAGAATTAGCATTAGATCTTTGTATTCGGTATTCCTGTTCCTGATCATACCATACGAGCTGGTATGATCGTACACAAAGGAGGGGGATGGAAAGTATAGTTGTATATACGGCTGTCCATGGTGATGTATTAAAAAAAAAAAAAAAAAAGAAGAAGAAGAAGGCGGCGGCTTCTTGTAGTTCTTGTAAGCGAGGCATCGTGTTAACAAGCACCTGCTCAATTATTCACTGCGGCGTGCGGGTCCCAGGAGTGGGCTTGATTAAATAATGGAGGGGCTGCCGGCCTACGGGGATGAGCCTTTTATTCCGAGTCCCTAACACTTGTAATAGTGCAAAAGACAATTACATTGTAATGAGATTAGTTTTGAGTCCATGCACATAGTGTCATAGCGGAGATGATCATGATGATGATGATGATGATAGCATGATGGTAGCATCGACTGGGGAAAAAATACATTTGAATGTAAATTGCTGTTCAGATGCATTGCTGGTTCGAGTTTATTGAAGCCCTAATGAGATTAGTGTTGAGGAGCGGGCATGGTCATGCATATATAGCGTTGTGTAGTAATATGTTCTGGTAATGAGGAGATACTGTGTCTTTAAGGCTTCATAACTCTATAAATGAGATAGAGAGAGAGAGAGAGTGAGAAAGGAAGAAGAAGAAGAAGAAGAAGAAGAAGAAGCGAAGGCACCGGGAATAAATAAAGGCGGTCAGAGAGAAATATGTGCTGTTTACTCACATCCAGCAGCTGTTTTATTTATAGCGCCTCTTTTCGCCCGATCATTTTTCTCCCCCCCCTCCTTCTCTCAACGTGTGTGCGCCGAGCACATTCTGTAAGGTTGTCATGGCGCCGGAGGTCAGAGGTTATACGCTATCAAAGCTTCTCGCTGTCTAATCATTATGGATGTGACTCGGGGTGTTTATAGGCCTGCACGCGACCTCTTGACCTTTACCTGACCCTAGAGTTCAGTCAGACGTCTAAGTCCCTTGACCTGGAGTGGTCAGTGACCCCGAAGGTCAGGACGGGTCAGACGATCAAGGGCTCTATGTACTTTTCCGTTTTTTTTCTTTTTCCCCCCACAGCAGAAAAAGGTATAAAAAGGAAGATTTGTTTTAGCATTTGGTTGTTTTTTAGGGAGGAGAGGGTATCACTTATCATGCCTAAAAATGCAGGGTTTTTTTTTTTTGTTTATTTGTTTTTGCATGTGTCTTGCAGGCTTACACTGACTGGAATTTTTATTTATTTTTTCATACTTGGTATGGTGTATATTATTAAGATTAGCTTAATCTTAAAGAACCTTAACCTGGTCTTCACACTACATTCACACTAGTAACTGACAAAGCAACATGCGACTGTTTTCTATGTTCTCAATTTCAGTGACAGATCCACAAATTCACACTTAAGGAGGAATTTAGAGTCACAAACTCACATGTAGCCATGTTTTTGGGCGGTTGGAGGAAACTGGAGAACCGGAGTAAAGCTACAGTGTGGTCCAAAAGTCTGAGACCACGTTGAAAATCTGTGGTTTTTTGTTGTTGTTGTTGTTGTTTTCATTTAAAATTGGAAATAAACCAAAGGTTTCAGAATTTTCAAATATTTAAAACAAAGAAAGTAAATGTTCAATATCTTGAATATTTCTAGGTCCCTGTATAAATGTAAGCAAACGTGTGATACTGACCATGTTAACAACAATGCTTTGTACAAATGCTCAGATCTTCCCCATGTCTAATCTCTTCTATTGAAGCGTGTGATCAGACGACTCTCCGACACTCTAATTTCTCATGTTTGCCACGCTCTTAAAAATAAACGTTCTGATTAGAACCAAAAAGGGTTTTTCAGCCTGATGCTATAGGAGAACAAAGTTCAAGTTGCACAAAGAACCTTTTACTCACAAGTTCTTTAGAGAACCATCTATTTACAGGTGCTTTAAAGAACCCAGAAATGGTTCTTCACAACAGTGTCACAAGGAACCATGTTACCAAAGTAAGGTTCTTAAGAGTGATGCCAGGAGAACCTTTTCCAGTCCCACAAAGAACCTTATAGGGTTCGCTTTAACCTGTTAAGGGATGATACCTTAAAGAACCGATATACTGCCCTGAAGAACCTATAATTAAAACAGGAAGAACTTCTTTAATCTCCACGGAACCATATAGTGTAACCCAAGAACCCTGTGCAATGAAAAATGGTTCTTGAGAAGAAGAAGGTTCTTTGCAGTTCTGTAAAGAACCACTGAAGAACCAAATATTCAAGAAGAATATCCATTGAAGAACCAAATAATCGACATTTATTGATTAACTTATACCTAATCCTTGGTTGGATTTTTGGATTTTTTGAGTATTTTTTGAGTCATGATATTCAAAAAGTCTTGAACGTGGAGATTACGTAGAAAAACAATACACTTTTGTGACACCTACGTGCAAAAGAACCAAATGAACGTTTTCATTTGACTCACCATGTAATATTCAGCTAAACCTGGTAGTTGATATGACACTCTTAAAAAATAAGGTGCTTGAAATATTATGTAAACGTTTATGGTTAAAGAACCACCCGTCATAATGTTCATCAGGGGACTGATAATGATTTTTCTTTGACTGTGATATCTAAAGCAAACATTTTCCGTTATGAGCGTGAGGAGTGGAAGCGTGGAACCGTCTATGATTCACTGCTGTTTAGGTTGGAGGTTAATACTGAGGTTGTATTTAAATGGCGGTGGGTTTATTGTTGATGTAAATGCTCGGTCTCTCGGCCTCCCATATAAAACGTGAATTACCACCATTCCATACGTTCCACCTACGTTCCTTTACGCAGTGGCCGGACGCTCCTTTGGAATTTAATTCCTTTATGAGCATTAAAGACATTTAGAACGCTGGTGTGTTCTGCTTTCTTTTCTTTTCGTCTTATTTCATTCGCATGTCCTATCTCGCGTCTCTTTTTCCTGCTCTCTAACTGTACATATCCTCCCTCCTCTGCCTCGCTGTGCTGCCTCGCTGTTCACCCAAGCACGAGCAGCTCCAGGACAGAGAACGAGAGTGAAGAAGCGAGAAGTGATGAAAGCGGGAGGAGGGGCGGACGCGTCTCTTAATCCAGGCCGTGTTGCTCTCGGCTTATCTTTTGCGTGGTAATTGATGAGAGAGCTGCTGGATGCCGGATTCATGGTCTAGACCTTTCAGAGGCTGAGCATCAATAACGTGTCTCCTCTGTTCCTGCATCCCAGATGTCTAATATTTATCTGACCTGGACATCTGATTAGTGCCGCGTTAATGCATCCGGAACCACTTGAATTATAACTGGGAGCTTTTTTTTTTTTTTTTAAGGTGAACTTTGATCTCCATGCTCTCTCCTTTCATCTGATATTGATTATAACACATATACTGTACATTAGATCATGTTAGAGATGGGAAATGCTGTGACTGATGTGATATCGACATGAGTATTATGAATATGTTATGCGTTTAGAATCCTAACATCCTGGTAGATGTTATAAAAGTTCATTTGAAATCGTTTTAGAGGTTTCTTAATTCTGGTGCTACCACTTTTTTTTTTTTTTTTTTCCGTTTAGCCAGTCTGAGTATGATATATATATATATATTGTGTTAATAAATGTATATCAGTTTCAAGTAGAAAGTAGAAACTAATTTAGAAACAAATCTAAAGAAACTCTGTGGAAAGTTATACTGTAAACTCCATACACTGCTTGGACATTTCTCCGTTTCTCTTTAACCTTCTCAGAAGGTTAAAGTTCTTGCACAGTGTCCCATCAGTGACTCGAGCCCAAATCTTAACCACTGAGCCATCACTTCCTCACACCCCTGACAGAACCACACTAGGTGTGTGTATTCACTGCTTGGTGTGTGTGTTTGTGTGTGTGTGTGTGTTTGCTGCAGAGCAGAGCCGGCGCCGTGGATCAGAGAGCCTGTACGTGAGGATGACAGACAGCTCGTTTTGTATTTCTCTGCGTGCAGGAGAGCTGTGTGACAGCAGTAGACACACTCACACACTCACACACACACACACACACACACACTCTGCTTTGAGGCTGCAGTTCCAGGGCTATGTGTGGAGCTCCACACGCTGCCGAACGCGACTCCCAACTTTTGGCGCACGATGAAAGAGCGCTTCATTTCGTTCTGCTTCTAAAATCCAATTAGGGCTGCCTTTTCCTCACCTGCCGTAGAAAACGTCCTCTTCGTTTTCACTCTCGTTCCAGCCCGAAGCAAAGGCAAGAGCACTCCAAAATGAGCTTCCACCGACAGATAGTTAGCCGCTAGTGCACTCGGTAGACGGGCCTTGCTGAGCTCAGAGCAGTCAGAGCAGGAAGCAGAGTTTCGACTTCAAAAGACCTGTTACAGAGTCTCCAAAGGCGTGGATGGGGTTCTCCCTTTCAAGTCCACTTAGCACCCTGCTAGGCAATACTAAATGTATTTTGGTTGTATTTGGGTGGTGCAGAAGACACTATGGCTCTCTGCTGGGTATTTTCAAGAGCAAGAAAAAGAGCCTGTAGCTGGAAATGCGACGGCTTTTTTGCGGTTGTTCAGACTGTGAGATGGGAGTAGGACCACACACCTGTCATGCTAAACATATCCTAAAAGACAGGAGCTTTCATCTCTGCTGTACTGTATACGGAAAGGTGCGAACTATATAAATTACAGGGGGTTTATAAGGTTCTGAACTCTCTAATTAATATTGATAATAAAGACAAATGTTTGCAGGGGTGGGGGTTAAATGTTTTTTTTTTTTTCTGTTTTGATGACGAATAATTCTATTACTAAACACCGGAATAAGTTTCTTAGACTTTTGAACACCCCTATTATGGGCCATACCATTTCTTTATAGTTGACACTGCTTCAAGCTTGGTTTTCTCATTACATCAGCAAAACTAGCATCTAGATGATTTTTTTGTGTGTCAATTAGCCAAGTTTGGAGTTTGTAATTTGGAGTATTTGTGTACTTTGTGTAAAGTAACATTAGCTGGTTAACTTATCTTGCTACTAGCTAGCCATTAGGTTGTTAGCTAGCTACCTCATGCATGGTCGATTGCCCTCTCTTTTGTGAGCTGAGCTACTTTTGTGCATTCTTTTTTTTTTTCTTTCTTTTTTTCCACGAGAGTTGTTTACCATTGTTTGACGATCTTGGTAAGGCAGTCTTATCAGGTTTAAAAATGATCGCTGAAAGTCAGATCGCTGTGGAGTTCACAAGATGAGAAAGTTTTATTTCAACCGGTTATTGACGAAAATATCAAATTTTTCACGCACGTTATTGCCGCATTAAAACCACCTGTTAAGTTGGTAAAGCATGTGATCAGGAACCAATACAAGTGTTGCTGTTCGTTCTTACCAAAAATCATTGTTTATTCTTGTAACCAATCAGCAATGAGCAGTGCTACTAGCTCCGCCCCTGAGTATGATTAGTTCTTGTTGTTACCTGAAACAGGTACAGCTGGAAGCTTCAGTATCGGACGAGTAGTTAATGGAAAAGTGGAAAATACTTCTTTAATTTCCTGATGTAACAAAAGCACACCATATCTATCTGAAATGTCTATATCTATCTTAGCTTTACACTAAGCTAATAATCTCGCTAATAGTGTTGCACACTTTGTACCATTGCTATAATTGTTCGCTGGAAGGGTAGGCTGGATTTATAAAGCCTTCCTTCGCTATATGAATACAGTGTAGCTTTAGCACGGTTGCTGAAGGAGCTCATGGCTGCCATGTATGATATTCAGGTGACATTTAATTTTAACACTCAGACACACACATGCTTTTTACTCGGCAGAGGGAAAATAGGGTGACGGACAGAGAGGGAGGGTGTGTAAATCCGGCTGACGGAGTCTGAGAGCAGGTTTAGTGGTGTGTGTGTGTGTGTGTGTGTGTGTGTGTGTGTGTGTGTTTATGCCACGACCTCCGCCCTGCCTCGCTGTGTACATTCCCATGCTGGTTTTGTCCTCTAGGCCTGCTCAGCCCTCACTCACCTCCTCCATTTAAACGCCACACATCCATCAACAGCGTGTATACTACAGGAAGAGATCGCCGTGGCAACCCCACCGTGGCAAGGCAAGTTTGATTCTGGGCGATGCTTTCTGGCAACCATGGCAACACCCACTTCCTGGAGAAATCACCAGATCTCTGTGGTTTATAATAATAGCTTTGATGCACAGAGCACTTGTCCTATGTCCTGTATAGTTAGTGCTAGTCGAGACGTCAACACTGATTGGGTGTGTTGTATCAACGGTAAATCGAGTTCTCTGATTGGCTACGGAAGTGAGTATAGCAAGCTTCCGACTTCTACTCTTTTGCTCTAGCTTTTTTTTTTTTTTTTACTGTAGTTCTGTAGCGAAAGTGGTATGAAAATTGTAGCTAGGCTGATTTGATTGGCTCTCCAAAATCGCTTCTAATCAACATATGGTATGGTAGATAGCATATTATTTTGATGTATTATAGTATACGTTGTGGATTGTTTTCCGCAATCATAGGTCTCACGATTTTCATTTTCGATTGTAAACACAGACAGGAGGTGATCATTAGCTGGCCTTGGTTAGCGCTAGTAAGCTCTCCGTTGTTCTCTTCAAGTATCACAGCACAAAAATGACTAGAAGACATAAGATGAAAGATGGTAAACACACTGGTCACTCTTTCTTGTTGTCCTGTGAGCCCCCTATGTTTTTTTTTTTCCCATGCCAGCATGGCACCAGATTAACAACTGCCTTTTTCCCCTGTGCTCTATAATTAACCATGTTCCTCAAGAGAGTTTCTGACCCTTGAAGTTCTCCTCAGTCATCACACACTCCACATGACACAGGCCTACGCTGCCCGCGAGAACACCCTGCCAATTAGTTGCCATCTCTCCCCCCTTCACAGTCATCCTGCAGCTCTTTCGTTCAGCCGTAAGCAGCAATAGTACGTTGTATTGTATCATGCACAAGTGGTGGAGCTTGTGATTCATCGACGTACTGTATTTGTGGCGTGGCTTCTGTAGTGTGCCGGATGATACAGCATCCTGCCCTCCTGCCAGCTCCAGGTACAGCGTTAACAAGCAGAAAGATCCCCCCTACGAAGAGCTCAAATTAGCAGATCTGGCAACCTGCTCTTTCCCAACCAGCAGGCTGTGGAGAAGCCGTGTGTAACTGGTTGCGCTGTGGGAGAGCATGGGCCTCCACAGCAGGGTTCCACAGCAGTCCAGATGAAGGGCTTGCTTGCCTCTGCTTGCTGTCTCGTATGTTCTTGGACAAAAAAAAAAAAAAACCTTTTCTCTATTGAAGAACTATTTAGAGATTTACTGTGTTGCAATACAGTTTTTAGCAAAAAAAAGAAAGGTTTCATCGAGCATCCTAAAGAGTACTTCGGTAGGTTTGTCCATCTTGGAAACCATAGAATTCCTAGTCGAACCACTTTCTGAAGCTAGAACCATCCAACCATCCAACCAACATTGAAGAACCCTCAGTTTAAAAGTCAACAAAGAAACAGGCCACCTTTCATTTTCGATGTGTTTGCACCACGGCATAGAGCAGCAACAAAACCGCAAACAACAGCACAATCATCGACATTTGAATTGGCATTTTCTCAATTCTATGTAAATTAGGCATGACACGGTAAAGTGACAAATCCAGACGCATTTGAATGATTACTCAGACCAATCCTATGGTGCTCCAACGTTTCTTCAGTCCCCCAATTACAACTTTAGTTCCAACCTGCATTTACTCTCTTATGTGCAAAAATGGAAGAAAAACTTAACCATGGTTTAATTTTTCCTGTCATGTACAGTACAATCTCATTAAATATGTATAGAGACATTCCAAAGACATCTAAAGCTTAGAAGGAAGTCTCAGAGATTGTTAACTTGCTTTGCTAATCTAATCTGCCAGCTAATCTGAAGCTAGTACGAAGCCTAGCATGTAACGTGTTATTCAAACAACCGTTTTTCACACTGATTAGTACATTATTTATTTTGTGTTTAACTAGTTTGCTTTAGAAGCTATATACTCTCATGTAGATATGGCATATGCTCAAAAACTACTTAGAAACATTTAGCTACAACACCTGTATGCTAAGCTAGGTAGCTAGATAAGTTAACTAATGTTAGTGATAAACAACTTGTGGTTGACGGTTTTGGCTATTGTTTAATAAATTGCCAGAAAAATAATAATGCAAACATGTAAGTACTGAAATCTTAATTGTATCTACCCTGTGAGCTGGTTAACTAGCTGTGTAGCTATTCAAGATAGCAGGACGTGTTTCCAAACTGCACACTCATGCATATTTAAAGCTCCTTGTAATGGGTTCCTAGGCCATTTCTGTGGATTCTTGGCCATTAAGAAAAAAATTCTTACCCTTTGCTGTCCTCGTCTGGTGGCAGTTGTATGATGGAGAGAACTAGCTACTGAAAGGAAATTGAAAAGGGCTAGATTGGGATAAAAATGACAGAATAAATCCCCCAAAATAGTGTAAATATAGAAAGCTCTTCACCAAGGGCCTGTTACAAATAGTATTGGAAATCGAGTCTAATCTAACTGCATGTAGCAGCATTTCATTAGGTTCTTCTTTTACACTGATGAGTCGTATGTTCTATGAAGCAGTAAGTCTATATGGCACCTGAGAAGCAGTCATTAGCACGGTGCTACAGATGCCATAGTGCTAATTCATCAGCAGTAGTGGCCATTACAGGGATACGCTCAATAGATTAGGGATTATGAGCTCTGCACTCATGTAGCAGACTTTTAAGTGCATTTTTTTCTATCATTAGACTGTCTAAAGGTCTCGCCTCACACTCTCCAAGGTCTGAGTGAAAGCAAAACCTACTATCATATCTCCTCGGTGCTCCTCCACTGCGCTAACTGTGCCCCGCTAATTAGCCTTGTGAATTACGGCATTATAGCATTACAGCTCCTGTGCTTCTGAAGAGAGAGAGAGAGAGAGAGGGAGAGGGAGGCAGACTTGATGGGATTCAGAGAAAGAGCTAAGCTTAGGACAACAACTAAAACCCTGCTATTATATACTGCAATGCTCAGATGGCTCGATGAGTCACACCACTCTTCCTAAACAAAATATTTAATTTTGTTGTCCTACCGCCTGTTATCGTTTTGGATGCCCAATAGCAGTGAGGGTATGTAGTTGGATTAGATGCGCATCGTCTCATCGTCTGGTAAATTAGGTGGCATCTGGAGCTGACTGTATTTAGGATATATGCAATGAATATCCATCCATCAAAAAAACAAATAGTATATAGTATCTATATTTTTACAAGCTAATCGTTTTTGGGACGTTTTCCTTTCCCCCAGCTGACCCCATCACCTAATTTTTTAGAAGCATAGATGCTTAAGAATGACCTTTTAAGCAAAAGGGACTGAGGAGATCAAGAGATCTGTTCTGGTTGGGGGTGGAGCTAAAGCTGGGGTGGAAAAAATAAACACAAACCTAAAATAAAACAACTAGGGAAAACCATTGAGCAGCATTGCATCAGCTTTTCAAAGGTGTCCTGTATATCCTGTAGATGTAATATGATTATTACACCTAAAACCACCATGGAAAATGTATGCAAATGTATGCTAAGATTTCGGGTGCCGAGTAATACAGGCTTTCATTTTTCCTTCTTTTCCCTCTCCCTCCCTCCTCCTCACTGTATGCATGGCTGTCCACCTCCTCCTAGTAGGCAAAGTGTGATTTGTCAAGTGATTCAGGTTCTTGCAGCCAATTAAAGGCTGTACAAACGAGTATTAATCTTCAGGAGCAAGGCCGATCAAAGACGACCTCCCACATCCGGACGTATGGATTTCCATTCTGCAGCGAGGGGCGTGCGTGAGCTTCGGCACAGAGCTCGCCTGCCTCGCCTCTGCCAGCTAATTTGTTTTCAATAGCTCGGGATCAATGGGTTGGGCTGTTCCTGGAAGAGCAGGGACACTGCTCTGGTGATTGTCCAGAATAAATCGTAGTGCTTGTAAAAGGCTAAATGGCTTGTGCCAGGTTGTGACTAGCCCTGTGTATGACTCACGGAAAACGGTGAGCATGTATATCAGGACTGTACGGGTGCACATCCTAGTGTGCTTGTTTATTATCTCATTTCCTCAAATCGAGTGAAGCTGCGAGACTTGCTTTATTGCCCCGATTTGAAAAGGTCAATTCCCGGAGTGCTTAAACAGATCTATTTTCTTGGAGCGTACCAAAGAAAGGACGCAGTGCTGTGATCCTAGGCCGAGGCCAAGACATCGGCGCTCATTCAGAGGCCGTCTCTTTCCTCTTGTAGCCATGACAACTCTACCAATGGATAGAAGGATAGGCACTTCTGTGGTGCGACTCTGGTCTCTGCGTGCTCTGTCTCCATCATCCGTGAATAAGGCTCTCTTAATGACAGTGCCGCTACCACCTCTTGCTCTCCTTATTCACCTGAACGGAGCCATCAGGCAAGATCCCCGGGGAGTCGTGGGTTAGATTACCACTCCTGACCTCCATCACTCGGCCCTGGCAGACCTTTACACGGGTATCCTGCTGAGGAGCAAATCCAAAGCTTCACACCTGACAGACCGAGACCTGAGTCATGATTCAGTAATAATTCCCCCTTTACTCCAGGTGCTCGAACATCCTATTATTATCCCAGCATAAAGAAGTCTCTAGTGTATTCCTCTCAGCTTGTCCTGATCACGTTGCCCGGGCCTTTGGTCGCCGAGTTGTCAGCAATTAGGCAGGATTACTTTCGATTGCACTGCGAGTGCTAACAGTAGCTGCGTGACTCGAGACGTAATGACTTTATAAAAAGGCTTCAGCAGTATGAATCATGTATTAGCACTCTCAGAGCTGCTAAATCAGGCTGAAATGAGATGTTTGTATATTTGATTGATCTCTCGATGTCAAGTCCTTCGAATAAAAAAAACAAAGTAAACTGCCCGTTGAAGGATGCTTGTTTATATGTATGTGAAAATTATTATCTAGTAGATTTCACTGCTTGAATTATGACTAATAATCCTAGCTTTTATTTCCTGGATGGGTGTCCGTAAACATTTCGCTTCAGGTGCAAGGTCAGCTTTCAGACAAGAGGAGCTCGTCGATATATCAAGCGTCAGGAGGCGCTTTTTATTTTGTCCGCTTTGAAAAGAGCACTTGACAAGTGAGATCTGTTGTCTTCTGAGTCCCGAGTGTTACCTTGAAAACAAACGCAAAACCCTGTTGTGTAGATGTAAAGCACTGTCAGCACCAAAGACTAGCCACATTTGAAGCCACTCAGCGTACACCTGCTTTACAACCTCCTTTATTTATGTGAAGATGAAGTTTTGATGAGGAGACTGATGTCTCTCTCTCTCCGCTTCATCTCTCTTATCGAAAGGCGGGTGATCATTCGTAACGTGTCGAGTGTGCGTGTGGACTTTGTTTGGCTCTTATCTCAGGGAGATGAATCCTCCCTATCATCACCGTGTCAGAAAGGACAGCTGGAATTTACAGCGTGCGGAGTGTTAGGCAGCCTCCGGGTGTAAATTCAGTGACATCATTGACAGGCTAGAAATCAATGCGACACCCGGTTTACTCACATAGCTGTGCGGTGGTAAACACTGTAACATCAAATTATTTTGAGCATGCATATCCCTGATGGCTTATCTGTTCGATTTGAGCAGCAGAACAGTGCATCAATCAAGCACCCTCACCTCACCGCAGCACAGACCAGCACAGAGATCTATATACGGAATTTATTTCCTGTCAAAATTAATGATACATAAATGCAACAACAAAATGGCAACTTTATGACTAGTAATTTTTTCAACCTGACTTTTACCAAATTCTATTGAAGAATTATTGTTTACAATAAATTTGTACTTTACGTCTCACCTGCTACATTATGCCATAACTCATAGTCTGTTTCAGCCCCTCCCTCTCAGCTTTCTGGAGCCATTCACCTGACCCCGCCTGTTCCATGATCTGGAGTTACCCACTTGGCCCTGCCCTTTCCATGCTCTAGAGTCACCCACTTGTTCCCATACTCTTCATGCTCTGGAGCCATCCTGCTGTCCCCACCACCTCTGCTCTCTGGAGCCACTCACTTGACCCTAGATCCTCTGTTCCGTAGAGCCACCCACTTTGCCCCACCTTTTCAGTGATCTGGATTTACTCACCTGGCCACACTCTTTGCATGCTTTGGAGGTACCTACCCAGCCCCACCCTTTCCATTCTCTGGGTCACCTGTTTGGCTGCATCCTTTCCATGCTTTGGATCCACCCACCTGACCCCACCACCTCTTCTCTCTGGAACCACCCTCCTGACTCCGTCACCTCTGCTCTCTGAAGCCACCCACCTGACCCCACCATCTTTGCTCTCTTGGGCCACCCGCCTGACCACGACACCTCTGCTCTCTGGAGCCACCAACATGACCCTGTCCCCTATGTTCTCAGGAGCCACCCATTTAGCCCTGCACTTTCCATGCTCTGGATTCATCCACTTTTCCTCGCCATTTTCATGCTCTGGAGTCATGTACCTGCCCCTGTCCTCTCAGCTTATTGGATCCACCCACTTGGCCCCAACCCTTTTAACATTACAATGGTGAGATCTTTATGTCCAAACCATCGATTTGTCATCGTTTGATTTAACAGTGTAATTGTATAAGTAGTAAAAGTGCATAAATGTGTAATCTTAATCACAACCTAAACATTGTAACACTGCAAATCTGTATGTGTTATATAACAAACCTTTCCAATCACAATTGCCTATTTACGGGTCAGGTTATCTAATTGCTATTCATAAATTTACATCCTCAGCATTGTGTTTACATGCCAGGAAATGAACTCTTTGGAGAACACACTCATAAAATGAGGGCACTTGAGAATGCCAAAGGGCAACATCTCTGTCTCTTGTCACTGGTGAGATCTCTTGCCCAGTTTTGACGTGATCGATAGCCTCTCACACAGTTCTCTATTCTCTCACTCCATTTGGTGCTACAACTGTGGAGACACACGGGCAGGCACTGGGTTTTATCTGTGTGTGTGTGTGTGTGTGTGTGTGTGTGTGTGTGTGTGTGTGTGTGTGTGTGGGCCAAATGAGCTGAAGGACCAGCCGGTGAGAACATTACCACACACTCACTAGGGAGGCAAAGACATAGAGAGATCTTATAACATTTTATGGGTCGAGAGCTGTGCTTTGTGCTCCCTTAATTGCCCTCTAAATGTTTGGGCAAAGCTGATTACTGCACTCGAGTACTCTATCAACAGAAAACACACACAAAAGAAGAACACAAAATGCTGAAAACACATTTTCATTCCAGTCATATTTTTCCCTCTTTCTTGCATTACAAGACGTCTTGAGCAGGAACATGTTACGCTTCTGCTCTTTAAGTGGTTGTGACAGGGAAAATTGATTTGTGTGAAAGCAAGGACATGTCAGGCCTTTGTTTACGTGCATCAGCAAATCCTTCAGCATCACGTGTGTTCAGCCTTCAGGTGCCACGGGTGCATGTCAGGGTGGCAGCTTTATGACCAAAATGGTAGCTGGACAGGAATGATACTGGGAACAGAGGGGTGCTGAAAGAAGAAAAGGGGAAAGCAAAAGAGGTTTCCACTGCTAATATGTTTTAAAGAATCCAGAAACCTTTTCATGAGCTCAGGAATCCTAGAAACCTTTTCAGGAACTCGGGAACCCTAGGGACCTTTTTAGGAACTCAGGAGACCCACAAAACTTTTCAGGGATTCGGGAACCCTAGGAACCTTCTCAGGAACTCTGGAATCCCAGTAAATATTTCAGGAAACCTTTCATGGACTCTACATTTCCACCACAGGAAGCCGTTCACAAACTTAGGAACTTTTTCAGGAATGTTAGACATGTTTCCACCAGAGAAACCTGGGCTGGTTTTAGCTGCTGTGTTGTATACTTATGGGTTCTTTGGTTGTCCATCCATGGGAACCTTTAAAGCTTCTATGTAGAAACATACAACGGCTTGTTACCCTAACAGAAAGGGTTCCAAGTAGAACCCTTTTAATAGGCTAAAAACCCTTAAAGAACACATGAACAGCCATTTTTTCTAAGAATAGAATAATGAGCAAGACAGTTTTAGCTCGATTTGATAGGTTGTAGGTCTTAAAAAGAAAATAATGATAAATAATTTAGAGTTTGTTCCACACACTTACCCAGTAATTCAAAGGGTTTTCAGGGTTCATTAGATAATTAAGGGTTCTTAGCCTCCAAAATAGGGTTCTATATGGAATCTTTAAGGTTCTAACCCAGGGGGAAGACCAAACAACCTTAATCATTCAAAATATTTAAGAGTGTGTCTTCTGTTTAGCTCCTGCTCTAGAGCTGGTATTTTTCTATGAACCAGGTACTATTGGCATGGAGCAAACTTCTGGTGGCATGTAGCTAATGTAAGTGCATACCAGGTAATGATAATCCTAATATACTGCAGACAGGTGACAAATTAATGGAATAGTCAACATAAAGTAGGTTAGTAAGGTGTTGGGCCACTACAAGCTGCCAGAATAGCTTCAGTGCTCCTCAGCATCAATTTTACAAGTCTCTGGAAATGTGCTGAACACCATTCTTCCGAAAGATACTCCCTTAGTTGGTGTTTTGATAATGGTGGTGAAGAACGCTACCTAACACATCACTCCAAAATAATTTTCATCCTCATTACACATCATTCAGTGAACCCTCATGCTCTGTTGATGGGGGCGGAGTCATCCTGGTATAGGCCACGCCCATCAGGATAGAAGCGTTTCATCGTAGGATAAAGGAGATCAGTCAGGAGAACTTTGTACTGATTTGGAGTAACATTTCTCTCTAAGATGAACCAAACCATGTGAGCAAAAATAAATGCCCCCCTAACAGGGTAACAGAGTCAGCGGTCTCTGTTCCTTTAGTATGATTTTTTTTTTTTTTTTTTAAGTCCAGGACACATGGTAGCTCTTGTTCAGGAGAGCTTGTGTAGAAGGAAAGATATTGCTGTAATGTGTGTTTGTCTGTCAGGATAGTCAGGTTAGACAGATTGGACATCTGATGCCTGCCTGCCATTTTGGTTAGACTCCTGTTTGTCTCTGTGTTTACTTGGATTTGTTTTGATTGCGAATCTTGTTCAGGAAAATGGCAGCGCGATTACCTTTCATCCTGTTTGTGGAATCAGTGACGATCAGCTCTTCTCTAAATATCAGTTATGACAGAGCAATAAATCAGAAGCACTCACACACACACACACACACACACACACACACACACACACACACACACACACACACACACAGCAGCATGTACATGTGAAATGTCTTTGATAAGATCTCACATTTTTTTGATTTTTTTTTTTCCTCTCAATTTAGGTGGCTTGTGTGTGCTAATTTGAAGAGATGTGTGTGTGTGTGTGTGTGTGTGTGTGTGTGTGTGTGTGTGTGTGTGTGTGTGTGTGCATGAGAGAAAAACCGAGACAGTGAAAGGGAGACAAAGGGCATCGTCTGGTGTTGGCAGTAGATGAGAAACTTGGTAATTCCGTGGTTCTGGCTGAGTGAGAATGAATCAGAGAGCTTGCGGGGGGCGGTGCTTCATTTGGCACTGATCACTGTGACCTGTGTGCTGATTGGTCAGGATTCAGGCCCTTCACCGTCCTCTCGGGACCCCTGGGAAGCCAGGGACATTCTGCAAAATGACAAAAAAAAAAACACACAAGAACGAGTGCACTTGAAAGGCAACCTCACTGTCAGGTAAACTTTGTACAGAGATGATTCTAGAAACTAAAAAAAAAAATTACTGTGATCTTTACTGTGAGTTCACTGCTACAGTGTTAGTAACCTGTACAGTAATTAACACTAGTGCTAGTAAAACTACTGTAGACCTGTACGAACCTGCGTATGGTTAACCTTAACCTTAATTCACTCATCATTACCTTTAGTACATTCCTTCCTTCCTTCCTTCCTTCCTTCCTTCCTTCCTTCCGTTACTCTCACCTTGCTTTATTTCTATTCCTTGTTTTTTCTTTTACACTGTTTCCTTCCACCCTTCCTTCCTTCCTTCCTTCCTTCCTTCCTTCCTTCCTTTCTCATCCTTCCACCCTTCCATCCTTCCTTTATCATCTTTCCATCCAGCCTTCCTTCCTTCCATCCTTCCTTCCTTCCTCCCTCCCTCATCGTTTCATCCTGCCTTCCTTCCTTCCTTTCTCATCTTTCCATAAAGCCTTCCTTCCTTCCATCTTTCCCTCCTTCCTCCCTCCCTCATGTTTTCATGCTTCCTTCCTTCCATCCTTCCTTCCATCCTCCCTCCCTCATGTTTTCATCCTTCCTTCCTTCCATCCTTCCTTCCATCCTCCCTCCCTCATCTTTTCATCCTTGCTTCCTTCCATCCTCCCTCCCTCATCTTTCCATCCAGCCTTCCTTCCTTCCATCTTTCCTTCCTTCCTCCCTCCCTCATCTTTTCATCCTTGCTTCCTTCCTTCCTTCCTTCCTTCCTCCCTCCCTCCCTCATCAATTCATCCTTGCTTCCTTCCTTCCTTCCTTCCTTCCTTCCTCCCTCCCTCCCTCCCTCATCAATTCATCCTTCCTTCCTTTCTCCCTCATCTTTTCATCCATCCATCCTTTCTTCCTTCCTTCCTTCCTTCCTTTCTCATCTTTGCATCCTTCCTTCCCTTCTTCCTTTCTCATCTTTCCACCCAGCCTTCCTTCCTTCCATCCTTCCTTCCTCCCTCCATCATCTTTTCATCCTTCCTTCCTTCCATCCTTCCTTCCTTCCTCCCTCCCTCATCTTTTCCTCCTTGCTTCCTTCCTTCCTTCATCCCTCCCTCCCTCCCTTCCTCCCTCATGAATTCATCCTTCCTTCCTTTCTCCCTCATCTTTTCATCCATCCATCCCTTCTTCCTTTCTCATCTTTTCATCCTTCCTTCCCTTCTTCCTTTCTCATCTTTTCATCCAGCCTTCCTTCTTTCCATCCTCCCTCATATTTTCATCCTTCCTTCCTTCTTTCCTTCCTTCCTTCCTTCCTTCCTTCCTTCCTTCCTTTCTTGTTTCTTTCCTTGCTTTACTCCTTCTACCTTTGCTTTTTAACATTCCCTTGTTTCCTTCCATCAATTCATTCTTTCCTTGCTTTACTCCTTTTTATCCTTTATTTCCCCCTTCTTTCCTTCCTTCCTTCCTTCCTTTCTTTTTTTTTCATCGTTCTATCCTTCCTTTCATGCCTCCTTTACTTTCAGCACCCTGCAGATATATTATTTCCTGCACTCTTAGAAAAAATGAGTTCTTCAAGGGTTCTTTAGTGGTTGATTGGATAATTAAGGGTTCTTAGTCTCCTAAAGGGTTGTACTTGGAAACACTGTGGTGTGGAATTGCGCATAGAACCTCGTTAAGGGTCAACCAGAAGAACCATGTGGACAACCGAAGAACCGAAGAACCTTTAAGAGCACAGTGAGATTCTGCAGCTACACTTCTGACTTCATCTCATTGTGTTGGTAAGAAGGCAGACGTGGCCTTGTGTCCAGGTAAAACTGTCCGGAGAAGATGTCAAGAAACACACACACAACAACAACAGCAACAACACACATACACACACACACACACACACACACACACACACACACACACACACACACACACACGGGATTGAATAATCGATAAATCACACATCCGAACACACAATGCTTCCTTTCACCTGGACTGCAATCTCCCTGCAAATATCCCGTATCTCTGCAGTTCCTGCCTTCATCCCTGAGTGATTTGTTTTGAATTTCTCATTTTGAACACCTTTTATACACTCACGCAGACACACACACACACACACACACACACACACACATTCACATTCAGAGAGAGAGAGAGAGAGAGAGAGAGAGAGAGAGAGAGAGAGAGGCAGGCAGGCAGTACAAAAGCCCGAGTGCTGTATTGATCATCCGTGGCAGCGCCTGCTGGGTAATGAGGAGATGAGCGAACCCACAGGCCTTCATTTCTCCCTCTATCTCTCTTTCTCTCCCTCTTCTCTTTTTTCCTTTTTGTCTTCTTTCTCCTACCTTTTCCTTACAGCCTCCTCCTAACGATGTCACTTCATTTGTTTGTAATAATCACTCTACGATTTTAACGGGAAATCTTCGCTTTTGTGTAGCAGGCATGGTTTTACACCTCAATGTCCCCACAAAGATAGGAATGTCTGACAGGTGTGACCTTGTGGGGACCGGCTTTACAAAATGTATTTCAAATACATATTTTCAAATGTTTAATTTTGATCATTTCTGACTGCAGTGTTTTGGAGAATATTTCGATTTACATTTTTGTGTTATTTATCAAAAGGTAGCATTGCACTGTCATATATTGACATTCTTCAGCATGTGGATGCATCTGTGTGTGTGTGTGTGTGTGTGTGTGTGTGTGTGTGTGTGTGTGTGTGTGTGGTTTCTCGGCTCAAACCCCATGGTAGACATCAGGGTCACACTACCCCGTTGTCCCCTCCCTCTCAGACATGACCCACTGTCTGACACAATCGCCCTAGGCAGGCACATGGCGCACACACACACACACACACACACACACACACACACACACACACACACACACACACACACAGAGCCTGTCGGTGTGTGTAGTGACAAAGCGGTGGGATGGGTTAGCGCTCCATGATCTGTGTGGCTCTCGGGCGAGTAATGAGCTGTCAAACACACTCTGCCTGCACTCGCCTGTTCCTGCTCCGGTGGCCAGCGGTTTGTGTGTGTGTGTGTGTGTGTGTGTGTGTGTGTGTGTGTGTGTGTGGCCTTATTTTAATCTTTGTGTAGTGGATAGGTGAAATGGACACTGACCTGGTTCTGTGAGAGTCCAGTGCAGAAGACAAACTCACACACTGAGCTCTCGGTTAACCTCAGTGATTGCTGTAAAATACATATATATTAATAATAATAATAATAATAATAATAATAATAATAATCATCATCATCATAATAAACACAGTTGTTGTAGCTAAAATTTAAAACCTTTATGTTTTCACCGTCATATCCTTGCCATGTGGTGTGTTCTCTGTGGTGTGTGTTCATATAATCTTTAGAAGATCATATGAGTGTGTGTGTGTGTGTGTTTGTGTGTGTGTGTGTGTGTGTGTGTGTGACCAATATGGTTGTATCAGTGAACACAAGTTCGCCAGCTTTACTTATTCAATAACACGCTGACATTAATGTAGAAAGAAGGAGTGTGTATGTGTGTGTGCTGTGTGCTGTGTGCTGTGTTCTGGGCACTCGGCCGGGTTGCAGCAGATGGAACGTCGAGGCTTTATACCCTCCCTCACCATGGTGACGCCATACTGTATTCTCACAATGCCTAGGGTCTCTCCTACACACACACACACACACACACACACACACACACTCACAGTAATATTCAACACTAGATTTGAAGACAAGGAATTATTTCTATATATTAGGAAATAAATTGTTAACAACAAATCCAGTTTGTTTGTTTTTTATAACTATATGTATATATAAACTTATTAAAGTGTAAAAGAAAAAAAATCTACACTCTTAAAAATAAAGGTTTCAGTTAGAACCAAAAAGGGTTTTTCAGCCTGATGCCCTTTCAGGAGAACCCTTTTAACACAAAGAACCTTTTACTCTGAAAGTTCTTTAGAGAACTGTCTATTTACTGGTGCTTTAAAGAAAACAGAAACGGTTCTTCACAGCAGTACCACAAGGAACCATGTTATCATAAGTTCTCTAAAAAAAAAAAAACCCTTAGTTAATGCTTTAAGGAACCAAATTAAGGTTTTTAAGAGTGATGCCAGGAGAACCTTTTACAAGGTATACCACAAAGAACCTTATAGGGTTCTCTTTAACCTCTTAAGGGATGATACCTTGAAGAACCGATACACTGCTCTGAAGAACCGATGATGAACCATAAAGAACTTCTTTAATCTCCACAGAACCGTATAGCTCAACTCTATACAACCCTATACAATGAAAAATGGTCCTTGACAAGAAGAAGGTTCTTTGCAGAACCTATGGTGCTGTAAAGAACCACTGAAGAACCTTCTATTTTTGAGAGTGTAGAGCTAAATATATATATATATATATATAAAAAACAGCGTTGGCCTAAACACAGAGTGTTGTTTACTGAAAGTGTGTATAAATCTCTATTTTTTTTTTCTTTCGCCCCAAATCTCCTCCTTCCTCTGCGTGGATTTTAAGATCCTGTTTCTCAGGCTGTCAGTTTGTAGTCGTGTATTTGTAGCAGATCAGAGAGAGATTAACCTGCTAAACAGCTTTGAAACACACACTCCTACATGCACACACACACACACACATACACACTTTCATTGGGGAAAGAAGGATGAAGGAAGACGGCCTTTTTGTGGAGTAGTAAAAAAAAAAAAAAAGATAAGCCATCCAATCCAATCCAATCCAATCAGAGTGTCTCTGTGTCTCTCTCCTTTTCACTATTCTCCGAGTACGTAGTATTTGTTGATTACAGAAAGCTTTTGAAGTGAGCACCAGCGGACAGGAATTGATGAATCACTAAGCGGCTCAATTAGATTAAAGCTGCAAAGATCGTAACTCGTAATTCCCGATCTCCGACTAGGAAAAAACAAAGAAAACGGAATTCCTACTCTGGAATTCAGGGCGGTCTCCTCAAATCCAAGTGATGTCAAATCACCAAGGCATGGACTCCACAAGACCTCCGAAGGTGTGCTGTGGTATCTGGCACCGAGACGTTAGCAGCAGATCCTTTAAGTCCTGTAAGTTGCGAGGCGGGGCCTCCGTGGATCGGACTCGTTCGTGCAGCAACCCACAAGACCTGCCGTTTTGGAGACGCTCTGACCCAGTCGTCTAGCCATCACAATTTTTGTCAAAGTCGCTCAGATCCTTACGCTTGCCCATTTTTCCTACTTCCAACACATCAACTTCGAGAACTGACTGTTCACTTGCTGCCTAATATATCCCACCCCTTGACAGGTGCCACTGTAACAAGATAACCAACGTTATCCACTTCACCTTTCAGTGGTTTTAATGTTATGGCTGATCGGTGTACATTCATGCTGCATTTTAAGTACAACATCTGAGACGTGGATGAAGCAGAAAAAAAAATGTAAACATTACAAGAAATAAGAAATAAAAAGATAAAGCCAAAGGCAATGTGATATTTTTAAAAACAGTCTTCACCTTCTGACCTTGACAGATGTTTATGATGAAGTACGCAGGATTACACACAACCTCTCATGTACAATGTGTTATTTCTGATTGTTTATTATTCATCAGCGAAACAAGTTGTTCCTGTTACCGCTTACATTATAGTGGTGATAAGCAGTCACTCCTTCGTCAGCATCTCTCTCTCTCTCTCTCTCTCTCTCTCTCTCTCTCTCTCTCACCGTGACTGTTACAAAGCGCTGACACCTGAGACTCCTTCCATAAACATTAAATAAATGTCTCCTAACAAAAAAAAAACATCACCACATGAACGATTACATGTTTTTCGGAGTTAAACAAGGTGTATTTTTCATCCAGCTTTCAGATCTTGTACTTGAAATGTAGCATGAATATACTGTAATTTTTTTTTACATTTTAATCCAATAGGCTAAATCATTTTAGAAACAGCCAATTAAGAGAATTATGATTAAAACAAAAAAGTTTTTTTTTTTTAATGCAATTACTAAGAATTTTAATAACTAAGATTAGATTAGATATGTTTTTGAATCAAGTTTAATTCACTCACCGTAGGGAAAATCAAAATCATTTGAATTTGCTGGTTTTCTTAGCCAAGTTTTCTTAGTCAAATTTATCTTCAAAGGTCGAAGGTTAAAGTACACAGGTGGAACAGAAACAAAAACTCCTCACACCCCTGTTATGCATATATCCATCATTCATCATCGTCCATCATGATGAATATCAAAGACAGACACACATCGTGGCAGAGGTGATGAAACGGTGTGTTTGTACGCCACATAATGAGCGTGTTAGCGTATGAGTGTGTGCGCTAACGTGTTTATGTGTTTGTCTGTTTGTGTGTTTGTACGTTGGCGCTGACGTTAGTGCCGTGCCTCGTGAAGCAGGATTTTCCTGCAGTCTCCGAACTGGAAAGCACTTTTAGCTGCTTTTTGCATAGCATACACCTGCCTGCAGGCTAAACGCCGGGCATTTGTTAATCAAATGAGACGTGCTTTTAAAGAACCAACTCTTCCCTACAGTTAACCCCCACCCGAGAGAGCGCTTCCCGTCAAACGATTGATGCTATGAAAGAAAACTTGAGGGGAAAAAAAAAAGAGAGAGAGACAGAAGCTGACAAAGACAAAGACAGCGCCCAACCTTACGCAAACTTCAGGTGAGGAGTAGTGTGTATACTGGCGGACATTTTTGGAAATACAGCCAAAACCAATTCAATTCAATTCAGTTTTATTCGTATAGCGCTTTTAACAACGGACATCGTCACAAAGCAGCTTTACAGAAACATATAAATTTCGGATCTAAATTTTAAGTTGATAAATTTATCCCCCATGAGCAAGCCGGTGGCGACGGTGGCGAGGAAAAACTCCCTGAGAAGACATGAGGAAGAAATCTTGAGAGGAACCAGACTCAAAAGGGAACCCGTCCTCATCTGGGTGACACCGGATAGTGTAATTATAAGTACCACAGCTTTTATAGCAGTACCACAAGGCATTGTGGGAGATATTCTCACTGACAGAGAATCCGGGATTCATTATTCTCTCATCTGTCAACTGAGTGTGTTTGTGTCAATTTACCGACGGTTACACCGACACCGGAGACTCCTTCCATAAATGTTAAATACACATATCAATTTTTTACACCTTTCTTCTTTAAATAACAACACACATTTTAATCCTTACATTACGTATGCAGAGCGTCTGTCACACGATTCCCAGTCACTGAATTGTTACTATAGAAACGATAACGTATTAACACAAAGCCTAGCCAGGATAAAGCGCTTACAGAAGATGAATGAATGAATTTGTCTGTGTTCGGTCTTAGCCCATCTGTGTATTTGTGTGTCTCCTGGTGGTGATGGTTAAATTTAGAGTTAAGTTACATCGGTGTGAACGAGTGCTCCGTCTGATTAAAGAGAAGTCTGATCTTGTTCGGATCTGCGTCTGGTTGCCAGGGAGTGCAAAGGGTCAGCAAAGAGTGTGTGATACGAGAGAAGTAGTAGTCCTACAAAGTGGGAAAAAAGCTAATAAGTTGGCTCTAATACTGGCTCTTTTAGATACTAAAGTGTCTAATACTGTATTAAACGGGATAAAGAATAGGGATGTAAGTGTAAACAAGACAAAAAAAAAACGTTAATGATGTTAATAAAGTTAAACATAACAGTTTATAAAATTGTGAGTGGTCACAAGGGGATGTAAAGTGTGCTCCTCCATCCTAGGAGTGTAAACGGGGGGGCATGGTGGTTTACTGGTTAGTATGTTTGCCCCAGACCTCCAGGGTCGGGGGCTCGATTCCCGCCTCCGCCCCGTGTCCACTCAGCTTTCATGTTCTCCATGTTTCCTCCAGGTACTCCGTTTTCCTCCCCCAGTCCAAAGACATGCGTTGTAGGCTGATTATCATTTCCAAATTGTCTGACCCTACAATGGGGTGCCCAAAGTGCCCTGGGAGAGGCTCCAGGCTCCCCTGCGGCCCTGTGTAGGACAATCGGTACAGAAAATGGATGGATGGATGATTCAGTATCCTCCAATCAACATATGAGCAACTTTGTCCAGAATCTGGGGTAGGCCTACCGTTAATTCATGAACGATGATTAGGACTATTTTATTTATTATTATTATTATTTGCACTTTTTTTTTTTTTTTTTTTTTTTTTTACATACCAGTTGTTTGTTCTTTTTCAATAATAATCAATAATAATCAATAATAATAATGGTTTAAGATTGTCGCGTCGATCTAAATCGTCATATCTCTACATCAACTAGTTCCTCCAAAGTTCCTCCAAAGACTCCAAAGTCCTCCACGGGTACAATACAAATGTCTTGTGAATTTCAGGCAGCACTTTTCATCGAAGCACTTGTGTATGTACCGTGTGGATTTTTGCTTGTTTTGTTGTTGTTGTTTTTTTGTTGTTGTTTTTTTTTTTTTTTTTTTACTAATCCAAATTGATCGAAGAGACCGCCGCTCTCTCCCGGGAAAGATCTTGCATCCTTTAATTTCAGTAGATAAACACGGTAATGAGGACTATTTGCATACTAAATGAAGGTGTACATATTCTGAATGTGCATTAACGTCAAGTCCAGATGTGTATTTACGACGTGTATGGCCTGCAGTATGTTTTAGTTGACTGTATTATTCCATTTAACGGCGCAGACAAACCTCTTTGGAGAGAATTAGCCGAGTTATGTGCTTGATGACAAATTTGCATGCAATTAGAGATTGTAATTGAACAATCTGGAGGAGCTAACGTGTGTGCTAGCGCAAAGTAAATGAGTTAAGTAAGCTTAGCGGAAACTGAATGATGGGTTTCTACATCCTCGACAGCTGTACAGAGAGGTTTTGATGTTAGTGAAAAGTAACACGTTTAAGGTTTAACGTGACAGCAAACCTGACGCTGGGTGTAATCGGGACCTGATGTGTTGTGAGTGAGAAAGTGACGAGTGAACGCCAGACACACACACACACACACACACACACACACACACACACACACACACACACACTCCCTGTGGGATTCAGTGTGTGTACACGATATTACAGAGGAATATATATATATATATATATATATATATATATATATATATATATATATATATATATATATATATATATATATATATATATTTTTTTTTTTAAGTAAAGCAGCTGCTCCCTCTCAGCCTGACAGTTCTTCCTGGCAGTGTGAGTTCAGCGAGATCAGACCAGATCAGATCAGATCAGAGAGATCCTACATGCTGCTCAAATCCTCCGAATTCAGCCCTGCTGATCTTACATCATCAGGTCACCATAACTCGGCACTTCACCACACGCATCCAATCGGCCTGATCTCACATCAGAGCGCTCTGGATGAGTGACCCGGTGCTGTTGCTAAGAGACTGCATGTGGACAGGGTCCTGCTGTGTTAAATTAGATGCAGGCGAGTGTGTGTGTGTGTGTGTGTGTGTGTGTGTGTGTGTGTGTGTGTGTGTGTGTGTGTGTGTGTGTGTAAAACTGGAACGAGTGCACAGATCAATAGATCGAATCATTACACAGTGGAGAGGAGGAGAAGGAGGTGAGTGAAGAGCTGTGAAACGCTGTACCGTGGTGTGGTGAGGGTGAGGGTTCCTCTCGCTCTATCGCTTTAGGTCGCTGACCTCTGGAGCCAATAACAGTGGCTCAAAACTAAAATTGATATTACTATTTTTCTAACACCTAACTGTTCAGTTCAGAGGTCATGTCAGCGTTATGAGTGCAACGTGTAGACCGTAAATGTGTAGATCTTCACCTCTCTGGGCGCGATCCGTGAGTGTTCCGCTAAGTGTGAGATCGAGACACTGAGCTCGCGACGAGTTTGTCGGAGAGTACACGGGTCTCATTTGCGTGAGCTGTTTGTAAATATTTGCATACGCCAAAACGAAGCAAAAATTCCTGCCAGGTTTACAAACGCCGATTTTCTCAGAGCGTGTGGTGATAAATGCCAGTCAGATATAAATTTCCTATTGTGTTCATCGCGCAGCTGATTATATTATTTAGTGACACCTACGAAGCTCCATAAAAAGCTCATAGAGAGATGAAAATGAAAAATTACTTGGTGAACAAGCACCTCGTCAGTGTGCTAAATCTTCCAGTAACGCAGCTCAGCCATTGCAGCACGTCGGCTACCGCAGACACGCACACTAACTCCTCCTGCTTTTATATTGCGCCGTTTTAAACGACTAGTCTTATTTGTCTTCATTTATGGATCTGTTTTGGATTGCTCTATTAAAAGTCATTAATACGAGACTTAAATTCATGGGTGTGTAATTATTCATGAAATAAAGAAGTGATTTAAACTTGGCGGTGGAATCGGTATACAAAATCGCGTCAACAGTTATACGATTTGAGGCCGACCGATCGAGGTAAACCTTAGTGAGTCAACTTTGGAAGATATCCGATAATCTATTAGGCCTAAATCATAATGCGGCATGAACGCAAGTGCACACATTTGTGGAGGTAAAAGATTAGCTCAACAGATTATTATCCAACATATTTCAGTTCAATGGGGAAAAAAATACCCATAAACAAAATCATAGCAATTTATTGTAATATCAATATAATATCGCCTAGCTCTTGCCAGAGTTAGTGTTTGGATAATTGTTTAGGTGGGGTTACACTGACATTACAAACGTCTTTGCACAAGTCCGATTTTCCAAACCTGTCTTTAATTGTTTTCTGGAATGCTCTTCATGCACACACAAATTTCTTGGGCAATTATTTCTAACACTACTTATTTTTCCAGGTTTTCTTGAATCCATTCCATAAATATCCCTAAATAAATCACCAATTTCTCCCATCGTTCCACTGAAAACAGTCACTCCTGCTGCTGTTACTGTCCTCCATTTTGTTTTGTTTTTTCCAAAACACTGGATGATGACGATGACAGTCATATGTGCGTACACGTATCACAGTGCGTTGGGGAAAAAGACATACGCATTACACGTGTATTTGACCGTTCTCATTCATGTCGTGTGGCCACTTATCGGATATGTCTCCGATCTAGGACCGCAAACTAGATCTGTGTCGCGTTAAGGCACAAAATCGGATTTGTGTCACTTCAACCTGGTAGATGTAGTCATAGAGAACAGCCTTGGAACCGAACGGCAGGGAGTCTCCAGGGCGCCGCAACCCAAATGGGAGATTGATGGTGTAAAAGGGAGGGGAGTCCTCTCTAGAGATCAGTAGCCCCCCAGAGCAGTTGTTTTCTGAATCCAGAAGACCCAATAGGCCTGACTCATGGGAACACCAGGGTATAAATTACTGTGCAGCATTACTGTGCGCAAGGTCCTAAACCAGCAAGCACACAGGGACTGACCCTGACCTAAAGCCCTGGCACTATCTAGTTAACTGCCTTGCTAATAAAGCCAGGGTGGTAATGGTTAAATCATAGAACATAGTAAACTGTTGTTTATATCTTCTGTCTTTTAGAGAGCTAGTTATAAATCTAGCATTTTAGTAACAGCGACATTAGTAACACTTAGCTAATGCTCATCATCTCAGCGTTTTCACAGGAGCATCACAGCCTATTAATTCTTCTTCTGTCCACAAAGTGACATACAGCCTCAAGGTTTCCTCAGAGATCCATTTTAAGAAGTCCTAATTGCTCAAGCTTGATTTTGGAGGTCGTTTTTGCAGTTGTAGAGCGTGGGAGTCTGCGGTTTGGCCACGACGGCTGTGGTCCTCTCCCCTCTTGCTCTGCTACAGGCTGGAACAGCTTGGCTGGGTCACCCGGTCAGTGCCGGCCTCCTAATTACCACACTCCCTCTGCTGCCTCTGATGCTTAATGACACATTTGCAAATTAATTCTTTGAGCCTGACCACAATTAGCATATGGAGCAAGATTTACAGTCGGCCACCCCCAGAGCAGCAGAGAGAGACAGTAATTGGAAAGGTCTGGCCAGATGTAAAGGCAAGCGGTGAGATGTTATGGGAGGACAGGGGACCTTGTCGAATTGAGACGACGTAAAGGCTAGTTCGTGTTCCCTCTCAAAAACTCTTTCAAACAGAAAAGGCTCCTCCCACTAGTAGTGATGGCCGAGGGATGGAAATTGGCCAGAGCGTCGATGAATGTATTTAAGAAGACATTGTCTGAAATGGTGCAGTCCCAGCTAATAATTTACATTAGCAAAGCATTTTCTGGATGTAGGACGTTCAGTTTCTTGGACTTTCTGAGATTGTTTTTACAAAACAATATTCCTGCAAACGTAGAAGTATTCATGTCGTTCTGACAGATGAAGATGGCGTAGCCAGTGGATGTTTGGTTTGGGGGCAGTGCTAAGCGTACTTACAGAGTAATTGTAGTCATACTAAGTCTCTGAGGTTAGTCTGTGGTAAAGATGAATATTTCTGACTGTTTTATCTAATTTTCATGATCGCTTGGCTGTTACAGCTATTTACTAACTACATCATTTGTCTATTTTCCAGTTGCCTAGCAACAGTGTTCCAACAACTTTGACAATTTGAACGATCAGCGTGACGTGATCACCTTCTCGTGTTAACAGGAATCAACACAAATGAACAAGTTCCGTTTGAATGCACCATTAGTCGTTACTAATTTCTTAGCGATTGTTCTAAGAAAGAACATTGTGAGGTAAACCATGAGGATGATACCACAACATTGCAGGAATGTCATTTTTACATCGTTACAGCCTAACCTTATAATACTCTCTCAAATATATCAGCGATTTAACATTTTGTGAATAACAAAGAGCCTCCTACTCTTGTGGAAAAAAACTGTTGTGGTCTTCAGATGTACCTGCTCTTTGGATGTGCGTAGTGTCTACCTGCTTTACTCATCCTTCTCATCACTTGTCCTTGGTTACTCTTTGCCTTTTCTTGGAACTCTACTGTCCTTTCCTCTTTTCATCTTAATCACGCTTTACCCACTTCTCCCGCGCTCTCTGCCAGCCTTATTCACATCCTCTTATGTCTGATGAATTCCACGCTCTCCCTCCTTGATCAGACATTTGTGTGTTGCTGTGTGTGTGTGTGTGTGTGTGTCTGTGTGTGTCAGGCATGAGTGCTGCTCTCCAGAGTCTTTTTAAGGCCTTTGAATCACTGTCTGACTCATTACACACATCCTTAGGGGCTGCTACTGCCTCCGGCCGGCAGGGGAAAGCAGTCGATCACAGAATGCAGCTCACTGTGTGCTACCTACTGTATCTTCTCACACTGCTTCTTTATCAAACGTCGTCTTTTCTCAGGAATTTTAGGAATTATCAGAAGCTTCGTGTCCACCCTGAGACCTATTACCCAACTTCAGGATTCTTGAACAACATGGAGCTCCTTGCCTAAGGTGGGGATTCTTGACCAACCTTAAGCTACTCACACATCCTTGGGATTCTTGAAGAACCACAGTGGGCTTCTTGCACAGCCTGTGGTTTCTTACCCCATCTGAGGCTTCTCGACCTATCTGGGGGTTTTTGACCAACCCGAAGCTTCTGACCCTATCTGAGAATTTTATGAATTATTTGAGGATTCTTGCCCAACCTGTGACTTCTTGCCCACCCTGAGGGGCT
>CM042566.1:3243753-3291253 GCA_023630585.1 Cranoglanis bouderius
CCCAAAAAAAGTCAGTACTCGCACATTGTCCTGTGTTAATCCCTAAAACGAGCCGTAGTTTAAGACCTCTGCAGCGCTACATTAGCTTTAATGCGTTTATAATCACGGATGCAACCTTTAAGACTATCGTTATGTTATTATTCCTTGTAGTTGAACGAGCAGGTACGAGTCTTACGCATTACTCTGGCAGTAATGTAGTGCTCGAATCGCAGACTTGATAAAGAGATGCTGTGTTAAGTGATGTGCGAGGCTGACTCGACTTCCCAAGAGTGTATCATAAATCATATTCACTGCTCCGCAAAGCTCCCCCACTGTGAAATTGATTCTCTGCGAACGCTGTCTATTTTATCTCTCAAACCGAGCGGTCCCGGGTTGCTAAAGTCGCCGCATGATTAATAGTCTGCCACGTGCGGACTTTAGACGAAGTGTGTTTTTAGGATGTGTTCCCCCACCCCCCACCCCCCACCCCCCCACGTCGATCCGTCTGAATCGTGTTTATCGTGCGTATCGGACATGGCGAGGTTTGAAGCATCACGTTCGTTAGACTCGCTCTCTGTTTCCTCCTGATTTCCACCGATTATTGAGAGTGTGTATAATACGATGTGTATATAGCGTGGAGTTCAGGAGGTACAGGGCACGTAGCGGTAGGATGTGGGCACTGCCCTTCTGACAAGCAGGCTGCTAAGCTGACACTTAACAAGCATGAATTATTCATGGGCTCTAGAGAGTGAGGGCTCACGGTTATTAATAGACAAAGACGGATCTCGGCGCGGGTTCTCATACAGTATGGATGAACAGATTTGAACGCATAGTGCTGTATACACTTGACAGGCTCTCTCTTTCTTGTTTTGTCGGATGGATGAATGAGCTTGGGCTCCGCGGTGACAATCCGACGATATCCCAGCATGCACTTGGCCCTCGTGCGGCTTGTGATGAATGTCCGAGGTCAGAGAGCAGCAAAATGGCAAAAAGAAACATCGCTAGTGAGAGACTAATTCTGGGCCAGAGGAGAAGTTTGTATGGGCTGAAGAGTCCCTGATTGTGCGTGTGTGTGTGTGTGTGTGTGTGTGTGTGTGTGTGTGTGTGTGTGTGTGTGTGTGTGTGTGTGTGTGTCAGTCTCTGGCTTGCCCTCTGCTTCTTTCTCCCCAGCGGGTCAGCCAGATCTGAAGTGCTGGGAGGGGCAGTGGCAGCAGCCAGAATGAGAGGTCAGCGTGTCAACCAACTTGGGGAGCAAACACACACACACACACACACACACACACACACACACACACACACACACACTTACTTGTGAGCAGCTCTCAAAAGAGCAAGCGCTGAAAGGACATCTCGTGAATCCACAGGCTTGTGCTTTGTAAAAAAAAAAAAAAAAAAAAGAAAAAAAAAGGAGTCTTTGTGTTACTGAGTGTGTGATCAGGCACAAAGCTTCTGAGTGTGTGTGTGTGTGTGTGTGTGTGTGTGTGTGTATCCTCTCTCTCTCTTTCTCTGTGTGTGCCTTCTCCGTCATTCACACACACAACTATCCCCCGCCTGCCTTGCCGTCTTAACTGCCGTTGCCTTGGCGACGGTGTCAGACACATGCTAGTTTTTCAATGATTACTTGACAAGAAAAAAAGGAGGGGAGCATTCAAGGAAGCAAAGAGAGGCACGGAGAAGAATGGAGGGATGTGGGAGAGAAATTGCTCACTGACTGCACCAGGCTAATTATGGCTGAGGGAGACTGGGGGGGTGGGGAGGGGAGGTGTTTGGTTTTGATGGAGGGTGGAGGTACCAATGTCAGTGTCCCAATGTCAGGTATGTTTCATTTAGCTCTTAATGGAGTGGGGCATCTGGAGTAAAATAAGACCTCCCATGTTTCCATCTCACCGTCCACATCTTCAGACAATGAAATTGAGGGTGTGTTTACAACACAGGAACATATCCATACATACACCCATTTTCTGTACCGCTTTATCCTACATGGGAGCCTATCCCAGGGGGCGCCCTGGACAGGGTGCCAACCCATTGCAGGGCACAGTCATTTACGGCATGTGGCAGACACCCTTATCGAGAGCGACTTACATTTTATTTCATTTATACATCTGAGCAATTGAGGGTTAAGGGCCTTGCTCAAGGGCCCAACAGTGGCAGCTTGGTGGTGCTGGGATTTGAGCTCACGACCTTCCGACCACTAGTCCAACACCTTAACCACTGAACTACCACTGCCCCAATCACACACCGCGGACAATCTGGAAATGCCAGTCAGCCTACAACGCATGTATTTGGACTGGGGAGGAAACCGGAGTACCCGGAGGAAACCCCCAAAGCACGGGGAGAACGTGCAATTTGAACCCCCATCCCTGGAGGTCCCCCCCCTCCCTCCACCCCACCCCCCACCCCCCCCACACACTCCCCCTCCTCCCCTCCCCCCTCCCCAAACCACCACAGGAACCATTTTCCCAGTTAAGATTTCAGGAATCTTTTTAGTTCCTCCTCAAATAAAGGTACTTTTTTTGTTGACCAGACCAGAGCGAAAAATGTAGAAATATGTGATATGTAAACATCCCTTTCAGGAACTCTTTAGAGAGTACTAATGAGAAACATGGAGAAAAAAACAAAGATTTAGTAGGACCAGACTTATACCTAAACAATCCCCAGTATAAAAGCCATCATTTTCCACTTGTAGGTGGAATATATTTTCCACCATTAGGCGTTTAGTGTATGCATGGTTGAACCTAATGCCAGACTTTAAACACATTTACACGCAGAGTTGTGCAGGAACTCCTCTAGGAACTGTGTGGTTCTCTAGTTCTCTGCAGCAGCTCGAAAAATCAGAAAGAGGCTGTGAAAACTGTGTGTCTCCAGGTTCAGCCAAACGTTTGGTTTGATTTGCCTTTCGGGGAAAAAAAATTGTGTAAGTAACAACATGTCAAGACGTCCCACAGTTAACCATATATTATACGTGAGTATTTTTCACTAATGGATTTTTTTGCATAGTGGCATTGAGAAACAGGCAAGGAAAAAAACTCCTGAAGTGTGATAATGTACAAATCCTCTAGGCTTTTGTATGCACAGTAATTTAACTGATTATCAGGTCCAGACCTGTAACATCACCCTGTATAAACATCCACGTCAAGCCAATGTATTACTCTTGCAGGTTTATTATTTTCTTTACGATGAGTTTACAGTACATGCAGATTTTTGTGGAGGAACTTCTCCAGGAACTATGAAAGGATAAGGAACCGAATCAAAACAAAGACGCTGTGAACATCCCTCTTGCTTATTTTTTTTTTTTTTTGGTCTCTCTGTCTCGCTGCCATTCTCCCAGCGCAGTGTCTCCTGGGAGCGGTAAAAGAGTCTCCCAGGTTCAGCTGAATGTTTGATTTGCGTTGCGTGTTAAGACTCGGGAGAGCGGAGGAATCCCTGAGATGTTCAACAGAACAAAATCAGAAAAAAGGAGTATTAAAGTAGAGACTATAGTTCTGTCGATAGTAGCTAAAAAAAAATTGGTATGAATGATTAGGATGGCATTAGTGATTAGTACACAGAGTAAAATCTCAATGAATGCTTACATGCTTTGCTTTTCGCAATAAAAAGCCGTGATGGCTTTGCTTTGTTACATATCGGTAAATAACCAGGCCTTTTAAAGCTTCCGTCTCTCACAGACCTACAAAGCAAAACCTTGTTATATCTGGAATTGCTTGTAATTTGACCTATCATTATTTCCTAACAAATTAGCTTGGTCTTTGAATAAACAATGAAGTATCCCGTCATTCTTGCTCGTTAGCAGCATTAACCGCAATCAGTATGGGTTCCATCCCCCCCCCTCCCGGATCTGTTTGATCCGTTTGCTAATTGGAAACCGTCGGCCGAGACGTGTTTAACACGCCAAGCTCGCCGTGCTCTCGCGGTATCTGTAAATCGTATCAGAGACGTGGTTAGATGCCGACCTGGGCTTCTGCGTGGGTCATGAAGACATCTGACAAGAAATCTATAGGAATGGATTAGTGTGGGAGTTTTCCTACAAACACTGTCACTGTAGCTTACCGTTCTTAACGTCCGAGTCCTTTTCTTCAGCTTCTCTGAGTCATCTGTATCATGCCGGTCGGTTTTGCAGCTTCAAAGGCCTGAGGTCCATAAACCATGTCAGGTCAAGCCAACACTTAACCCTGGTATGATAGTAATGAGTGTTATTTATTTTCTATCTACTGCAACTGTAGTATATGTTTCCCTGTACCGAGGAACTCATTTATAATGGAAGTATACTGTAAGCGCTGTTGTTAAACTCTGTCAATAAAAGAAACATTTAAAATACAGTCTCCTCCGAAACTGTTGGAACGGCAAGTCCAGTTCAGTTGTTTTTGCTGTAGACTGAAGACATTTGGGTTTGAGAGCAAAAGATGAATATGAGAAGAGGGTTCAGAATTTCGGCTTTTGTTTCCTGGTATCTATGTGTAGACGTGTTAAACGACATAGCACATTTCGTATCAGACCACCCAATTTATAGGTGAGCAGAAATACTGAAACATGTGACTGACAGGTGTTTCTTGTTACCCAGGTGTGTCCTGTTAGATCGATTGTTTAAACAATAAATAGCTCTGAACATCTACTCTTGGTTTTAGCCTTCAGTTAGTTTCACCTGAGAAGACTGCATTTGTTGCTAAAAAAAAAGATAAACCAACATGAAGACCAGAGAGCTGTCTATGGGAGAAAAGCAAGCCATTTTGAAGCTGAGAAAAGTGGGAAAATCTGTCAGAGGCGTTGCACAATCATTGGGCATAGCCAATACAACAATCGGTGAGGATGTCGGTGAGCTCATGTATGTGGAAGACGGTAGATAGCGCTTTGCCCTGTGATGTAGCACGATCGACAGTTTTTGAAAAGATTTTGGAAAAGGAGGCTAGTCTCCCAGTAATTTTGCGGTCTATATTGATTTTTCCCTCCGCTTCAACATTATGCGCTCTTTTGAAAAGAATCATGAATCCCAGTTTAGTCCATTTCAGTTCAGTGTGTAGACACACAATTCAGTGGGGGTGAATACTTATGCAAACAGCCGTACACGCTGCATGGCTGCCCTTGTGGGCGGCCATTTTAGCCCCGTTTTGCTCTCATTACTCTATATCCTGCATTATGTTATATTTCGATCACATGTTATGCTTTTTCTTTGGTCTTGTGTGTAACATACAGCAGTATTTATATACAGCCACCCACACACACACACACACACACACACACACACACACACACACAGATGGAGGGTCATACAAGCCACCCCTCTGTTCTACAGTAAGTCATTAAAGCTCTGAAGCCTAGCGCAGTGCTAATTGCCTTTATTCGGCTCTGTCACCGCTAATCAAATTAAATTGGCTATTAAGAGAGAATTAAAACGTACAGCTGGCTACTCCTCCAATGACTTATTGTGCCTGGTTGGACCCTAATCTGCCAGGCAGCCTGTATGTGTGGTGTGTATGTGTGTGTGAATGTGTGTGTGTGTGTGAGGGAGATACAGATGGTTGTTGAACAGGTGTGACTTCCAGACATCCACAGCAAACGGGGTCAAGTGGAAAAAGCTGTGACATTTCAGCCACGTTTCTGGTTTGTAGGTTGAGTCCAGTATTAAATATGGTTGTGTGTGTCTGTGTGTTTCTGTTCCAGTATATCATAGGCCACAGCTGCATTCATTCCTTGCTAAAAAAAAAAAAAGGACACGTTGCAGTGTGGTGTTGATAATACGTATGTCCTTTAGACTCAGAAGGAGTATTGTTTAGATTGTATTAGATCTGTCCACTACGAATTACTGTTTCATGACATGGCTATCGTGTAGGTGGACAGAGTCGTCCGAGAGGTTACGGCTAATTACCGCCACCGCGATAATCCTCACGGCTCTCATCACCTGCTTCCACATACAGACTCGTGTGTTTTAAAAGCTTTGGAGGTGATGGACTAACTTCAATCCGATTAACTGATCAGAAATCTTATGAAAAAGTGTTGCATTGCTAGAACGCAAGGAGAACATTCACTATATAGTGCACTAGTATAAAATCAAGGCTTAAGGCATAGTGAAAAATATCCAACACATGCTAAATGACGTATGAAATGTGTTCCATTGCTTTGTCTTATCATAACCGGCAGAAATAAGAAAAACATTCGAAGGTGAAAGCTACTGTCCTTTACCAGGGTGCAACAAATATTGAGCGATTTGTAGCTATTGTAAGCTAGCTTTTTTTTTTTTTTTTTTAAATAAGGCGAAGACATTAAGAAAAAATGGCACATTACTTAATAATTTGTAGGCCACCCACCATTAGTTGTTTTTTTTTTTTAAGAGCACAAAGACCTGCCCTCTTGTCTTCGAATGACTCGCACTTTCAATGTTTCGCGAATTTGCCTGGTTAAAAGCTGCGTTCACGCCATGTCGTAATTACCGTAATTACCGTAATTACGAGATTCCGACTAGTTAAAAAGCGTTCACTTCAAAATGGAGTAAAAAGTAAAATGTAGTTAAGTGGTTATCTCGTAATATTTCTGTGTAATAATTTGTATAATTGACTATTATCGATGTCTTAATAATGCAAGATTAATCTGAAAACAAAACAAAAACAAAAGACATACAATACAGTTTAATGTAGCTAGCGCTGAGTTGGATAACCATTTAATTGCTAATGTCCTGCTAAATAAGGCATTTGCATAACGACCGTTACTTGTTGTATTGTGGTTTTGTCTATTGATTACTCAGATTAGGCATTATGTTCTTTATTGTGCTAGTCAGATTCGTTTTATTCAAATTTTGCGGAAGTTCATCCATATAAATTTAGCGCTATGAAATTTACAGCTAGCTTTATAGAGTCCCGTGTCCTTTGAGTGAATTGAATTTTTTTTTCTTTTTTTCACAAGGTAGAATTTTACTCTCTGTGCGTTTCATGTTACGTCAGATTATATATTAGCTGCCATTTTGAGGACCGAAGAGATGGCCGACTGCATGGATGTTATCGTCTTAACGTTCTGCCGCTTCATTAAGAAAATTCATTTTCATTTATACTGATAATTGACTGCTCTAATACACTTCACTACATACAATACATCTTCAACAAGCAGCAGTGCAGTGGTCCTCCCTGTCATGCGGCCTCATAGCTACAGTATGTTAGCTAGCTAGCTATGTTATGGGACAACTGGGAAGTTTTCTCTCAGCAGCGAGTTTTACGAAAATTAGCACAAGTTTGTTGAGTAGCTGATATCGACTTACCTTACTTACCTTGCCTATAGTAATGAAATCTGATGAAAAACCCTGGATGGAAGGTCCTTTAGCGAAAGGACCTGTATAAGAGATAAATACATTCCGGGAAAGCACACATTTGCTAAGTTTTCTGTCAGTTTAAGTGGAAGGGGAAGTATGTAACAATGACAATCTGAGTGTTGAAATATTGTTTTATTCTTCCGAACAGAAAAATCATGTGACCAGTTAAGTTGTGGTATAGTTTTCCTACATAAATCATAGTCCAAACACAATAAGTGATTCAAACAAGACTTGAAAAGTGCTACCATGTACATGGTACATCATCTGGCTTCATGGTCCTTAGCATGTTCTCTCACTTCGCAATAAATTTCACTGATGCTGTCATATATGTAAGAGTGGCCTTTAGCTACAGTGTCTGAAAGCTTCTAGATTGCCGAATGCCATTTAATCCGACCAGTTTCCCTCACGTGATGCCATGGCTAAAGGGAACGAGGGAGGAAGATGCAGTGAGGGAGAGACTTAAAGGCCAGGAGGAGAGTTATAAGGCTAATCCACGCCCTCCTCATTCTGTAATTAGGAGCAAATGGCAGCCGAGAAAGTCGTTACCACCCACCGGGCAGGGAAATAGAAATATCAGGACTTCACTGCTTATTTTTTTCACTCCAGCAAATCGCCGGCTGTTGAGACGTGTGTAAGGCAGAGTGGCTTTGAGTGGCATGTCTTCAAAGTATTTTAAAATAGGCCAAACTTTTGTGCATACTCCCTCTCTAGTAAAAATCGATGTCCCCTGTATTTCACTCTGAGAGTCGAGCAGTGGGTGGCTGTTAGACGAGGGTGCAAGCGTCTGCTGAACGTTCTCCCAAGCGTGGAGAAACAGCCATGTTTTCCTTCATCACTTCCTGCGCTCTCAGCATGATGCCGACGTGTGAAGAGACAGAGAGAGAACCGTGGGATGGGACTACAGCTGTAAACATCTCTCTTCATGTCCTGCTGACTGCACTTCTGTGTGTGTGTGTGTGTGTGTGTGTGTGTGTGTGAGAGAGAGAGAGAGAGCGACAGAGAGAGAGAAAGAGAGGCATTCATGGCATTCATATACGGTATACACTGTATTGTTTTTACCAACTTTGTTAGCCAGCTAGCAAAGGTAAAAGATTTCTGACAAGATTTTTAAGTCATATTTATAAATACTCCAAAATCTTCATTGCTAACACTAGCCTGCTAGCTTATATGACCTAACCTGACAGGATTTTTAAGCCATTATTTAAAATATTTGCAGTTAAAGCTACCCAGCTAGCAAACAGCTAGCTAACATGACAGGATTTTTCACAACTTCACTGCTAATATTAACCAGCTAGCTTATGAGAGCCATCCTCTGAAGTTGTTTTGTAAATGTTTAATAATTGTATTACCGTTAACATTAGGTCGCTGGCTAATAGGATTTAACATGACAGGATGTTTAAGTCATATTAATGAATACCCATAATCCACATTACTAACACTAACTAGCTGGCTAACATGAGTTAACTTGGTTGAAGGATGTGTCTTTGAGGTCTAGCCTCTAGTTCTCCTTGCTGTCGTCGTCCCCCACTGTTCTCTCGCTCTAAGCTAGGCTTAAGGAGAACAGTAGCTCAGTGTGATTTGGCTAATAGCTTACGCTCGTGAAACCCAGTGACAGAGTCTGAGAGGATTATTGCGCCATCAATATCTGTTTATTGGAAGAGAGGAGGAGCTATAAAGTACATAGGGAAAAGGGAGCGTGACATTCCTGTGTTGTCTGTCTGTTTTGTTTTATTGTCTTGGACGATGTGGTGCTTTAGGTCTGTTTATGCGGATTTATGGGCAACCAGGAAGTGCTGCTGTCAGCAATGTGGTGCAAGCAGCAAGCAGACTGGAAATAGACACAACGTGTTAAAAGTAGTTATATCCCACAAATTGAAGTGTACACAGTGTAATGTACCAATGTGCAAAGAGAAGAGAGACAGGTAGATAATAAAAAGACGATTCTTTGCCCAATCCCCAAAGCTTCATACGGATAGCCTGAAAGCAGTCAGTTCCTCAGTAATTCGAGAATTTTGTAATATTGGTAGGGTTCAGGGATTTTAATTGAATCACTGTTATGCCACAGCTAATCTGTTTCTCTGTGTGTGTTTGATCTGGCCTGAAAGGAGAGATACAGAGAGACAGATGAGCAGATCATGGCTGATGGATGCCACTCATGAGGATAAGAGAGAGAGAACGATGAGTTGCGGTGCTACGAGCCTCCATATGGAGAGGATGGTCTGTTGGCCGGTTGGCACTGGGGTCCAGGACTGCCCCGCCGGCCTGGCGTGGGCTCACGAAGCCTGGGCACCGAACAGGGGGAGGCCTGGGGCACTGGGACAGATTTAGATGTAGAGCGCCAGCTCTGGGCTCAGTGGGAAGTGGCGGGAGATGGCTGGCAGGCTGGCGACGGCCATATGGAGGGCAGGTTGGCACTTTGGCAGCAGCTACAGCATGCACCTGCAGTAGAAGCAAGCTCACGCCAGGAGTGGCCCCGCCCCTCTGCCAGACTTCATTTTTAACTCCACTTTTTTTCCCATCACCCCCCTGCGTTCTTTATTGACCCACCAGCATTGCTCACAGCCAGTGGGGAGGAACGCAAACACAGCAAGAAGCCTCTCTCCTTCTTTCTTTCCCATGTTTTTCTCCCCCCTTCCACTTTCTGGGTCTCACACTCCTTCTTAACCTCTCAGCATTCTCCTCTTTTTCTTCAGATCAGAGTTGTCCATGCTGTTGATGTTACAAAGCGGGTGAATGTTACTGAGTTAGATTGAGCAGACAAACAATTTCTGTTTTTTTCCCCATCCTTTTATTTTGCTCTTACTATTTTTCTAACATTCACAATTCTCCTGACATCATCACAGGTTAATACAGATGTTGATTTCAGGGGGGATGAGATATACATATACATATATATATATATATATATATATATATATATATATATATATATATATATATATTATCCCCTTTTTCAAATTGACAATTATACAATGACATTTGAAGGATTATGTTTGCAATCTTGTGGCTAGCTAGCTAGCATAAGTAATTAGGAAGCTTGAGGCAGTGTCATCAGTAAAGAAATGGTATAGCCTGTTGTAGGAGTGGATTAAAATGGTAATTTTCATGTGTACTTTCAGACATGACTAGAAAAAAACATTTTAGTGTTTAGTATAACAAATATGTAGTATGACTTAACGTTATAATTTTCTCTCATATTCATTAAAACTCTCAATCTTCGCCGTTAACACTAGCCGGCTAGCTAACATGAGCTAACCTGACAGGATTTTTAAGTCATATTCATGAATACTCAAAATCTTTAGTGCTAACACTAGCCAGCTAGCTAATACGAGCTAACCTGACAGGATTTTTAAGTCATATTCATGAATGCTCACTACTAACTCTAGCTAGCCAGCCATCTAGCTAAAATAAGTTCAATGTAAACAGGTTTTTAGCAAAATTTTCATAGTTGTTCGTTCATTTTCACAGCTATTTCACTGATATATGGAGATGATGTATGTAAAAGGGGGAGAAAAACAGGCATGAGCACACGCTTTAACCTAGAAGGATGTCTGATATTAATAATTATTAAGTGTATTCATTTATATGCTATATCTTAGAGGATTTTCTTGGTATTTAATTTTTGTCTGTTACATTATTAAGGCATCAGTAGTTAGTAGACTGGATTGCTCATGCATATCATCAGATTTTTGGTATTTTTTTTGTTTTTTCACACAATTTGTTTGTTTCTGCAGTCTAATTAGTGACGGCTTCAATACCTTAACAAGGTCCATGCGTTCAGGCATGCGCACACTGTTCTGTGTGGGAGTCTTTATTTGCATACGTTTCTCTCTCTCTCTCTCTCTTTGTGTGTGTGTGAGCTTGTTTTCTGTGCGGTGGAACAGTTCAGAGGTTACGGATCCTCTCAGCAGTGCATCTCTCTGAAGGCCTGTAATATTAACGAGGAAGCTAAGTGCAGCAGACAACTGTGGGCACACTCGCAGGGCTCTGCGAGAAGACGAGGTGACTGCTATTGAACTCTTGTGCTGCCCGAGACGAAAATAAACACTTGCCGAACACCCGCGCAATTTGTCTTCTCCACCGACAAGTGATATGGAAAAGGGGAAGAAGAAAAAAACCATCTTGGAAAAAAAAAAACACAGCTTGAAAGTGTTAAATCATGGGGGCCAACGACAAAAAAAAAAAAAAAAAGGAAGCAAAAGCAAACAAAAGAGGCAGTGTTTACTTGGATTGAACTGCTTTGGTACTAATGAGCTGTTAATTGGCTTTTGTACTCTGCTCTCCCACGTCTCTTCTCACCATGCTACGTTCAGTTTCCCTGTGTTACAAACAAACACGGCGAGGAGATGAGGTGCAATCGCATGTTCCTGCTGAGGGGGAAGTAAATTTAGCTTCTATTGAATTATTATGGATTAAATTACAGAAATATCTCTACTCCAACATTTGCCGTGTCAAATATGAAGTGAACCTCCTTTGACTCCAGGATCTTAATGCGTTCACGGATCATCCATGTGTACACCCGTGCAGTGCCAGCTAATGTAATGTTTGAGCTGAAGGTTCTTCGCTAGATCTTTTCGAGCATACTGCATTAAACTCTATCCAGGGTGTATCAGTGAACATCCCAATGGATACCCTAAAGATTGGCACCTTCCAAAAAAAGTAGTTTAGTGCTTCATTGGATACTCTAGACCTGTTGTAATCATAAAGACTGTCCTGATGCTCATTATTAACGATATGCTCATAGTAATGTTTGTCTTTATTCTTCTACACCTGTATCCTGTACCGATTTAATAATCGCACTTTCCGAACCGAACAGGTTCTCTTTTGAGTCTGGTTCCTCTCAAGGTTTCTTTCTCATCAGAGAATCAGGGAATTTACACTCCTGGCGAGCTCATCAGCTGTCTAAATTTAAATGTACATCCATATATCTCTTGTGTATTGTTAAAAATACTATACAATTAAAATCATGGGCATGGGGTGGCACCAGGACCAGGACACGCCCCTCATCCCTCCTCCCCTTTATCCAGATGGCGCATAGCGAGAGCCAGGAGACGGTACGAGATTGCTGCGGTTCACTGAAGCCGAGCAGGAGAAGAAAGCATGAGCTCGGGTTCAGCTGGTTCAGAGCCGCTGATTGGCTGAGCCACCTGTCTGTTCTGTAAGTTCTGTGTGCCAGGCGTGCTGTGGAGCGGGCAGCACCCTGCTGGTGCCATCCGAATGAGCAGATGTTGTCGTGTAGCTGGCTGCTGGGCATTCTGGGCCGTGTGTGTTGGCTGAACGGTGGGCCGGTATGAGGAGAGCCAAAGGGCAGCGGCCCTCATCACGCCCCTGTCAGTTTGGGTTTGTTCTGACTGATCTGTGGCCCTCCTGGAGAACCAGCGACGAACTAACACCCTGCTAACACCCTCCGTGTTCACCTTGGAGGAAAAAAGAGCTGTACACTTTTTAAAGTACTGCTGGACATATAATATTAAACCATAAAAAAAAATCTAAAAATTGTCCCCCAAAAAAATGGCTGAATCTATAAATATGCACGAATATGCAAATTAGGAAACTCCCCCAATTCCTTCCTGCCATTACAAATAGCTAGCCGGCTAGTTAACTGCGAGTAAGCTGCCTTACAATTATCGTATTTTCACCTATTTATTTAACAAAGCTTCACAATATAATGTTACCATGACAACCACGATTTCGTTCATCACCAACATTAGATGAGTCAGCCGGCTAAACACGCTGCGTCTGTAGTTAAAGAGGCACCTCTAACAGTTTGCACGGTTGACCGTCCCCGAAACCTATTTAGACGTGTAGCTCCGCCCCTAAAACAGTTTAGTGAAGGAAAACTGAAATGGTCTCCGTTTTCAAATGTTGTGATGTGAATTTAATGTTGTGTTAACAAAAAAAAACACTGATCTGTATAATTAAAGTCAGCATCCAGGTGAGGTTGAATTATTTAGTCGTCACGTTTTTGAGTCTCGTTGTTGTTGTTTTTTTCAATTTACCAACAATTGAGTGTAGAGAAAAAAAAAAAAGACACCAATTTAGCAGCTGTTTGTATAAATATTTCAGGATATTATTTTACTCTTGTCTTATAAAACGTATGGTATAAACATATAGCCATGGAAACGTTTCAATTCAGAGTAGCGTACGCTAATGATTTATATACATTATACGTTAATGTTTAAAATGTGTAAATGTCCGTAATAAAACGCCTCTTGTTGCATATTTCGAGGGATTTTTTTTTGCTATTTTGAAAAGCAATTACAAGTAAAAGCATTAACAAGTCCACACACACACACACACACACACACACACACACATAGATACAGAACGTGAAGCTTCGCTCGCATTTCTTCCTGGAATTATTCCGATTGTCATTCAGCGTTCATTTCTCCGCCTGTTTGAACACTGGTGTCAGGATTGGCAGGTTTTTTTTTTTTTTTTTTTTGGCCTTGATGCGCTCTTGTCAGTCTCCCACAATCAGCAGAGAAGCTTTTATGGCACGGGCTCTGCGTGAGGGAGATCGCAGCTTCTGTGCAGATGGCAGATGTTAATAGCTGTAAAAGGGAAATTCAGGCAGTAAAAATTTGCCAGAGTTAATATCTCCTCCCCCCAAGGTGAGACCTCACACTCGTCTCCTCCGCCCCACACACACCATCTGCGCTAAACACACTTCACAGATCCACTGAGATGAGCTACCTCGGGTGCTCGGGTTATAAAATTGTGTGTGTGTGTGGGGGGGGCTAATATCAAGTGGACTACAATATGTTTGATGAGTCCTTTGCGTGAAAAAAGCTCTCCACTCTCAAACCAGGCGTTTGGATAAGCAAACACTTTCCTTTATTTGGTTTGCAATAGATATCAGCCAAGTCTTCTGTCCGCTCTCTCTCTCTCTCTCTCTCTCTCTCTCTCTCTCTCTCTCTCTCTCTCTCTCTCACATACACACACACTCTCTGGTGATTGCACTGAGCAGGGATACAGGCTTGATTGCCTTCCTTGATCACTGTTATTCATTAACCCTTGTGCCTACAGGGAGAAAACAGTGCGCTCTGCAGTGTGCAGGGGTCAGGGGTCAATCTGAACAGCCCATCATTAGCAACCAGCACACAGCCAACTGTGTGTGTGTGTGTGTGAGTGTGTGTGTGAGTGAGTGAGTGAAAGAGAGAGAGAGAAAGAGAACGAGAGAGAGAGAGAGAGAGAGAGAGAGCATAAATAAGATAAGATACTACATTCTTTCCAGAGATTCACCAGGTCCAAATTGTGATGAGAACATTTTGTGCAGTGGTGATACGAGACACATTAGGATCTTAGAAATGGTGACCGAACCCATTTTTTCATCCTGGCACAAGCAAACAAGGTGTTCTGAGAATTCTGAAGTTCATTCTGTTATTGCAGAGGAGCAATAATTCATTACAGCTTCCAAATAAACCTGCATATTACTGTATATTATACCAAATAAACCTTTTTTCAAATAATTCTCAAATAGCTCTTCTTGGATAGCTGATTATGCAGATTTATATGAAGATTATAGACTTTCTTGTATATTAAGTAGTTCATACTGTATATCGATTGGTTTGAGTCACTTTTATTTATCTAAAACACTTTCTCAATGCTTCTGTATACGACTGATTCGGGGGGCGGGGTCACACATGAGATTGGTCTGTGATGTCACAGAATTATTCAAACAGCCTCAACAGCTTTATATTATTAGACGACTGACGTCCTTAAAACTGGTAATGTTAATCTGTCTACGTAACTAGCTAACCTGGAGATGAACAAAATCATGGGTTGTCATGGTAACCACATTTAAGGTTTGTCTTAAACCTTAAACTCAGCGAACAAGGTGTTTTGAGATTTAATAGTACATTCTGTGTCATTCTGCTATTTCAGAGTCATTAGAGAGCAAGAACACATCCTTTATTTATTATAACCTCATATTAGCTTCCTAATTCATCTGCACTATCACATTATACCAAATAAACCTGTAGTAAAAACTGGAATTTGAAATAGTTAACTCACCTTGGATATCTGATTCTAATTATATAGATTGTATGCATAGATATACAGTATATAGTTTCTGTATAAAACAGATTCGGGGGCGGGGTTACACATGACCTCGTTTTGTGATGTCACAAAATGATTCAAATAGCCTGAACAGCCCAAAGAACTCATCACATCTGATTGAGACGATTGACGTGTTGACCTTAAAACTGACCTCAGAACTGGAAACTTTTAGCAGCAGGTGCAGTGTGATCTAATCTGCCTAACTTAGATAATGTTCATAGTGATAAACAATATCATGGTTGTTATGGTAACCATGTACAGTTTGGAAGTTTGCCTAGTCTTGAACAGATCCCCAAGTGCACGACGAAGCAAGTCGAGACTAAAATGTATAAGCCCTTCGGGATGGCAAGAGCACAAAGGGGGCGTGTCCTAATTTGCATATTTATACACATCCGTAGATTATCTCATGTTTAATGAGGGTAAGGTGTAGAGACAATCCTAGGACTGTTTTAGTTATGTCGTGGCACTAAAAATGTCAAACTGCGCCTTTTTTTTTTATTTGCAGTGCTTAGTGAGAACGGGACGTTTCGCATTTCCACGTGTCATTACCTCCCGCTGAAATTACTTTTAAAGTCGATAAATCACAAATGTTTTTTTGCAAAACATTTTCACAGTGTTACAATCCGATATTAATTACACCAACGTAAAACAAAAAAAAAAAAGTCCAAGGGTGAATTATTTTCTCCTTCGTTCACATCTTTCCTCCACTCCACTATAAACCTGGACGATTTCTAATATTTCGGGTGCCATTATCTTTTATATTAAAGGCACTTCACTGCTTGCTCACAGGGGCGTGAGTTGTGATTGTTAAAGAGTACAGATTAACTCCTACGTGTTTCAGAAAGTCCGCGTTTATTGTTGCAGTGACAGGCAGGGGAGGGCAGAGGCCCCGGGTTCATTAGAGGCGGATATTTAATGTCCGTCACCGTGTGGTGCCTTTTGAGCGCTGAAATGCTTTGAAAGAGAAGAAAGGGAGTCTTATTGAATTTCATTTTCGAGCGCGTACTTAATGTATCGCGATTGCTTTCCTTTCTCTCTCCGCGCTCCGTCTGGCCTCCTCCTCTCCTCCCCTCCTCTCCCGCTTCCTTCGTGCCGTATCTGTGGGTGTAGAGAGGGACTAATGCTAATTTCCACGGAGAGGACAAGATGGAGTCTTGTGATAAGCAAGGCGCAGACGTGATGGCCACACTAATGCAGCGCTAGAGCTCACAGTCGCATAGCTACATATATATACAGTATCTCTATCCAGTCTTTCGTCTCATCAGCTCTCTTCGCTACTTCGTGCCACCAGATCCACGGAGTCCAATTTAGCTTAGGCGCCATCGTGTTTTAAAAAAAAACAAAAACATCTGAGCATGGATGCTGCGCAAATGAAGTACGCAAGAAACGTGAACAAAACAGGCCAATTTTACTCGATACCTCAGAGAAATACTTACTCATCAGTACAAATGTTCTCCTTCTTCGTCTTTTCTGACATCCTCTTCATCACTAGCCTCCGAGGCACAGAGCTTCCTCGGTGGTTTCTTGCGGTGTGCCGTCTTCCCAAAGAAGCAAAGTTTTATAGCCAAAAGAAGCGTTTTTATCTTCTTTACAGTGTTCGATTTGACATGTGGTGTTTTCACAGACATTTCCGTGTTTGCATATAGATCAGGGGAGGAGGATTTGACCTCATAAATCATCTGTTTTAGAGAAAGAGGCAAATTTTTGTTCATTCGCCTTAATTTGCGAACAATTGTAGTATTTTTAAAGCAGCACACCTACACCCCGGTAGTCTAAGAACCACAATCTTAGCCGATTCGAGAAGAATCTTGAAAGAAGATTTAATCATAAGGGACTGCATTGGGTTAAGTCAATTAGTCTTCATATTAACACAAGATACACTATATGGCCAAAAGTACTGCATGTGGACACCTGACCATCACACCCACCCATATGTGGTTCTTCCCAAAACTGTTGCCCTAAACCTGTTCCAGCATGATAATGCCACTGTGCACAAAGCGAGCTCCATGATGACATGGTGTGTGAAGTTTGGAGTAGAAGAACTGGAGTGTCCTGCACAGAGACCTGACCTCAACCCCACTGAACACCTTTTGGGATGAACTGGAACTGGAGCCTCTTCACCCAACATCAGCGCCTGACCTCAACCTCACCAGTGCTCTTGTGGCTGAATGAACACAAATCCCCATAGCCACGCCCCAAAATCTAGTGGAAAGCCTTCCCAGAAGACTGGAGCTTATTATAACAGCAAAGGGGGAATAAATCTGGAATGGAATGTTCAACAAGCACATATGAGGAGAGTGAAGATCAGGGTTACAGGGGTTACTAATCTTTTTTAATTTGAGGAAGGGGGGTGGAGCTTGCAGAGGAGTCAGGTAATGTCAGAGACTTCCAGATTTATACGTCGATTGACTCATTTTATCAGAGTAAAAATAGAATATTGCTCTTTTGGCGTATTTCAGAGTAATTAAAATCACTCCGAAGTTAAAATGTGGAGCTCCTATGCAAAATATGTAAAGGTCGACACGTCTGGAAGTCTAAGTGCAGTTGTTGAAGTAAGTCTATAATCATTTATGCAGATTTTTGCAGAGTGCTTTGATGAATTTTTAAGTCGAAGTATTCGTAAATGGAGCTCTAAATCCAGGTCTACTTTTTCAGACAGAAGTCAAAATTACAGTGTAGTTATGTGGTTCTGATGGCGTATGGATATCACGAGGCTTTCAGGAGAGCTTAAAGTAACCGGATCTACTATTTAATGTATTACTCCAGTGTTGGATGAAATTTGGACGAAACTCCAACGGTATGACTTTTGTCCGTGTATATATCATCGTAACACTTTTACTGAGAGTGTAAAAGTTGTGTCTTTTAAAATTGCTTTAATGTTTACGGACCCAATTCGACAAGTGCTCTTAGACATCCACTATAAGTGCGTTTAGAAGAAGCACTTATAGCTTCAAAAGGTCAAAATTCATGTCATGTGGTGGATAGAGATTTTAAAAATGATGAATGATTGAATCTGAATGAATACACAATGCGCAAGCGCTCTTTACGGAATGTGTGTCTGTGCGTGTGTGTGTGTGTGTGTGTGTGTGTGTTGAAGTGAAGGAATGGTGTTGTGCCAAAACATTGACTGATGATACGTTGAGAGCATCTCGAGACTGAAAGCATGAAAGGGCTTAAATGCGTTATACTGTTTCGGCAGCTGAGGGAGGGAGGGAGGGAGGGAGGGAGGGAGGGCGAGAGAGAGAGAGAGAGAGAGAGAGAGAGAGAGAGAGGACAACATGTCAGCGCTGGTTAAACACAGCGATGGGGAGAGGCTGAAGAGGGAAGAGAGTCATGGGTGGTTTTGTTAAACACGATAAATAACACAGGAGACGGCAGCTAAATGGAAATCAATGTGATTAGTCCATTAGTGTGGGCTTGAACTCGCCGGGGTTTTTAACATCTCTCTCTCTCTCTCTCTCTCTCTCTCTCTCTCTCTCTCTCTCTCTCTCTCTCTGAGCTGCCCTCCTCCATTAAGAGCTTATCAACCGAGAGGCCACTTTGGCGTTCTGTCTGGCATGATTTCCTCTCTTGTGCTTTCTTTTTTCTATCCCTCCATCTTGCCCTGTCGATCTCATCTTCTGCTTTTCTTTGTACCTTTGCCCCTTTCTCTCTTCCTTTTTTATACAGAAACCCAGAACACGAAGGCGTGGCTGTTGTGCGGAAAGGAAATGCCCCACAATTATGCCATCCTCCCTTTAAATATTTTTTTTTCCATTTGCATAACCCGCTTAATCGCCTTTATTTAAGCGATTAACTATTTTCCTGGCGATTGTGCAGTTAAGTAGTAAGTCATAATTAGACAAATAATTGCATTGGCCGAGGCCACTCTCCGGCTCCGGCCCACCATCTGTTCTGGGGGAGGAGTGATGGAGTTGCGCAGGAGGATTAGAGACATTTTTTACCCCGCTATTAGTCTTTTACACACAGTACAAAAACGGTACACACTCGTACCATAGCTATTGTGTGCAGTTTAACCTCTAAATGCAAAAACTCAGCTGTGAATCCGCCTGATCATTTCGTCTTCTCGGAGAATCGTGTCGCTGTTAGCAACCAAACACCTTTCGAAACTCAGACATTTTCTGAGTAAAGGATACAACACTTCAGGACATGCTGTTATAGGAAAATAATCAATGATGTATTTAGTGTCCTGTTGCAGCACGTCTCGATTTGCAAATTTGGCAATTATTACAAAATTTCATTTATTAAAGAATGATATGTTGTACTTTTTATGCATTTTGTACTGTTATTATGTGTACTGTTGTGGAACATCCATGAAACAAGTTGCTGTTATCACTTATAAATGGCATTCCCTCACGAGTCTCTCATTTTCTCTCTGTGGAAGTTAACAAGACAAAAAAAAAAAAAAAACCGCAGGTTGTCATGTTACCGCAAAACCGCAAAAAAGCACAAACTCGTCCTCTTTAAGACGTCAGAAAACTTTAGTTGCGACTCGCGGCAACAAAGTGTCCGGAGACCATTCATTTTCAATGAGAGCTGGCGACTTTAGGCGACATGATCGACAGCGACCGTTGGCGACTAGATGTGGGCGTGTCCAGCGATGCGACAAAGTAGAGAAAAGATTAACTTTATGCAAATTTGGAGCAACCTGGTGCAGCGACTACCGATGGGAGTGAAGACAGTAGAGCGCGCGTGATCCGTGATCTGTGATCCGCCTTGCGAGTCCGAATTGTCTCTTGGACCCAGACAGTCCTCCGTTTGCGCTTTCTCCCTCCAGAATGTTTCATTTTATGGCAAGAAAACAGGTTTGTTGTTGAATGCTACCCACTGATCAATGTTACTATGGCAACCAGTAGTGGGAACGCCTACTGCCGACTTCGTAGTACAGCGACTGCCGACTTGCAGCGATAAAATCGTTGTATGTGTGAACGTACTGTACCTTTACCTACGACACTGGAGACTCCTTCCGTAAATGTTAAATAAGTGTCTGCTTACAGAAAACGTGTTTCTACTGCTACGATAGCTGTTACTATGGAAACAATAACGGATTAGAAGGAGCGCATTACTATAAACCTGTTTTCTGTAATGCTGCTGTTATAGACAATTAATCAACACCTTCTGACCAATTCAAAAGTTCTGTGGAATAAAAACACTTTAAAACTTTGTTATTTTGAGAATAGACAAGACAATATAAGAAAATCAGACCTCTATCAAAACTATTATTTAAATAATACTCCGCTCTTGTTTTTGCTGTTTCGAAATATAATTTTCTTAAATTATGAAGCCCTGTTTAACTCTTTGACTTATAAACAAACAGACTGTAAGAAATTTAAAGCTGCAGCATTTATTCCTTTGTTTCTATGGACCACAAATACGAAATGGTTACTGTAAAAAAAAAAATTTTAAAAATCACAAAATGCTTTTTTTTTGTTCTTGTCAACAATAAATGCGACTTCCGAGGCTCGTAGATATTTAAAATTTAAAGAAGCCTGGAACATTATATGGATATTTAACTTATTTTAGACAGTCACTGAGCATATACATAACCCACGCTGTAGTATACACCGTCTTAATACTGTTTACATTTTATAATATTTGACTTGAGTCCTGACACACGTGACCATGCCACACACCTGTTATGCCTGAAGTCATTAACAGTCGATGTCTGGGATTATAAAGGTGTTAGGTCATTGTTATCAGTAACTGTCACGATCGTGATAAGTGCCGTAGATTATTACACATACTTTATGAAAGCTGTCATAACACTCACGATATAACAGGAATGAAAATCACTGTAGGAACATTATGACACATTGTTATGACAGTTTGTGTACTATACAACAAGTAAACTCTGTTCAAACACAGATACAGAAAATGAGCCGTTTGGGTAAAACACTGATGTCGATCAGGGGCTCCGATTAAACGCATGTCATATTTGACACTTTATTTACGCATACACGTGACGTCTGAGATGAAATTATAGTTAGCATGCAGCATAGTGCACTGCTAACACTCTTAGAAATAAAGGTACTTTGAACTGGACTGGACTTTTTCTTCTTTTTCGCTGGGGTGGTACCGTCAAGACTGCGTCTTTCGTGAGTTTAATTTGTACCGATCGCATTAGCTTTTAGAATAATGCTTCAAAAGCGCATTAGTTTTCCTTAAGGTAGCTTAAACGTATAAAACAAAAATACATATTAAAGGTACAAAATATGCACCCTCGATGGTACCATCCCAGAGAGAAGGACAAGGACAGTTTGGTTCCTTTATATCTTAGTGCATGGGGTATAACATAATGAAACTGTCAACCCTGCACTCTATGACAATAAATAGTCATACATACATAGAGCACTGATAGATAAATAGGACGAGGATGGAAGAAATTCGGAAAGACGTCAAGCTGAGCTAAATATCAGCAACGAAAATGTTTTTAAAAATTAACGTTTTAGATAAAATTGTAATTTTTCACTTTTCTGTGTTTTACATTACAAGCACATCGTGTAGCTACGGTTAATGTTAATGTCTAAATACTGAATACCGTATCTACAGCCAGTGTAGCACTCTTCTTTCTTTTTATTTGAATTTTTTTATTTTTTATTTTATTTTTGTCCTAAAGTGCTTTTTTAGTTGTCATAATGCAGTTTGTCATAATGCAGTTTTTATATTTGTCATAATGCAGTGATTTCAGTAATCACCCCTCCACACACACACACACACACACACACACACACACACACACACACACACACACACACACACACACACACACACACACACACACGTCTTCAGGAAGAAGAGATTGAAACACAGACCCTGATGAAGGATGAAGGCGTCACTCCCGGGACTCTCAGGCCGCTCGAGACATCCGCTCTGATTACGATTGCCTTCATTTCTTAGTTACGTTTGCAGGGTTTTTTGGCTCTTAGGGAAAAACGAAAATCACCAGAATGCTCTTTATGATAATTCTGTACCACTTGTTCCACTTGTGCTGATCGGCCCCTGATACCAAAACTGTGCCAAAAAAACTGTGTGTGTGTGTGTGTGTGTGTGTGTGTGTGTGTGTGTGTGTGTGTGTGTGTGTGTGTGTGTGTGGACGCAATTTGGAACTGCAACCCAAAAAAGGCTTCATCATGAGTTGCATTGCCACTTCATTCCTAAAGGTCATGAGTTAAAGGTCATCTGGTGATAGATAGATAGATAGATAGATAGATAGATAGATAGATAGATAGATAGATAGATAGATAGATAGATAGATAGTGGTACATGTGGTAGACAGACAGACAAACATTTGGATGGATGGACAGAAGGATGGACAGACAGGTGAATAGATGGATGGATGGATGAACAGACAGACAGATATGTGGTAAACAGACAGACAGATGAACAGATGGATGTATGGATGGATGGACAGACAGACAGACAGATATGTGGTAAACAGACAGACAGATGAACAGATGGATGGATGGATGGATGGATGGACAGAGGCGAATAGATGGATGGATGGATGGGCAGACAGACAGATATGGGGTAAACAGATAGACAGATGAACATATGGATGGATGGATGGACAGACAGACAGATATGTGGTAAACAGACAGACAGACAGATGAACAGATGGATGAATGGACAGACAGGCAGGTGAATAGATGGATGGACGGATGGACGGATGGATGAACAGACAGACTGGTGGGTGGGTGGTTGGATGGATGAATGGACTGAAAGATAAATGAGTGGATGAGTTGTTTGGTTGCATGATTGAATGGACAAACAGAGAGATATGTGATAAACAAACAGACCAATGGAAGGATGGATGGATGGATGGAAGGGTGGAAGGATGGACAGACCGACAGATGGGTGGATGGGGTGTTTGGATGCATCATTAGATAGACAGGTGAAGTGGGTGAAGAGGAGGCCGAGTTTGAGAGTTTGTACAGAAATCAGTAGCGTTCTGTGTCTGGTATTAATCCGTCCTCAGTCCTGATTCCCGTTGTCCCCGTCACATCAGTCACATCAGTCACCCGGTTATTGAAAGAGGAGTGTGACTGGAGACGTTCCCACCTCTGGATCTCGTGCCGATGCTCTTTTTCAGCTCTCTGTAGACTCGGCTCTGCTCCGCCTGTCCGTCTGTCTCTGAGCGATCATCGCTCACGCTGTAAAATATCCATTAGGATCCTCCAGGCTGGGACGCTAATGACAGGAGCAGACGGATTTTGAGGTTGAACATTCCGTCTCGCTGATTAGCGTGCGAGGTGAGAACGCTGGAGGCTAATTACCCTGAGTTATTGTCTGCGGAGTTTCTACACGGTGCTAACCGGCTCCATCAGAACAGCTGGAGCGTCCCGGAGCAGGCCTGGCTTTGTTTATCGGGAGACAGTGGCTGTGTTTCTGCGAGCTTTCTCAATGACAGGTACTGATTAGCACGTCGGCTAACGAGTAGAGGTCTGTTTGTAGTGTTTCTTTTTGTGTGTAGCACACAAAAGGTGGAATGCATTTGAATGATGAGCGAGATGACGCCGAGGAGTGTGCTCGAGCCGCATGACCCGTCTGTTTGTTTGTGACTGTCTTTGTGGCAACATGGTTCCACAATTTTGAGAAAAGTTACGAAGGTTAAGGCCAGGGTTAGGGGCGGAGTCACAGTCTGTAGATTTTATTATAATTTATTCATATGAAATCGATTAAACACATTCAAATTCCTACCGATTTCTAATGAGCTCGGGTTCCTTTGGGGATGTGTACACATTTACAAAAAAAGATTGAATCTAGACTACAGACTACAGAGTGGTTCATCATCACAAAGACTTCCCAGTAGAACCCCTTTTAGGAAGCTTAAGAACCCCTAACTATGTCTTTTTTTTTTTTTTAATTGGTTCTTCTTGGATTCTTTGAGTAGGTAGTAGTAGGCTTTTTAGCTCCATAATCGCCAACATAGAACCCTCTATGTTGGGGAAACGCTCTGTAGTAGGGTTCTATGTGGAATCTTTAATGGTTCCCCTGATCCAACAACCAGGAGGATCCTTTCGTGTTCTAGATTTAACCTTTAGATACGTTATACAATCTTAAAAGAAAAGAGATCCTTTCATTGGATAGTTAAGGAGCCTCATGGGTATCGTCTTTACACTCCTCGAGGGTTCCTTAAGGGTTCTTTGGATAGTTAAGGGTTCTTAGCTTCATGGGTATCATTTTTACACTCCTCAAGGGTTCCTCAAGGGTTCTTTGGATAGTTAAAGGTTCTTAGCCTCCTGGTGTTTTTTTTTCTGTAAACTTCAATGGTAGGGAAACGCTCTGTAGTAGGGTTCTATATAAGATCTTTAAATGTCACGATGCACGTTTCTGTGAGTATCATGGGTATCATCTGTACACATTCTTAGGAGAACAAGGTTCCTCAAGGGTTCTTTGGATAGTCAAGGGTTTAGTGCCATAATGGCCTACTTGGAACCCTCTGTAGTAGGGTTCTATATAAGATCTTTAATGGCCGCCCTGGAGCAACAAACCAAAGAACACTTTTCGGTTCTAGATTGAGCCTTTTTTTTTTTTTTTTTCAATATTAGTGGATGTCACTATGGGCTTTTGTGTGAATATCATTGGTATTGTCTGTACACTGTTAGAAGAACATCGTTCCTCGAGGGTTCCTTGGATAGTTAGGGGTCGTTAGCTTCCTTAGAAAATTTTATTTGGAACCCTTTCTGATAGGGAAATATTCTAATGTAGATTTATACATAGAACATTTAAGGGTTCCTCTAGTGGGACAAACCAAGGAATTATTAAGGGTTCTAGGTATTAAGAGTGTATGTCGATTATCGATACACTCTTAGAAGAAAAGGTTTCCTCAAGCGACAAACCAAGGAACCATTAAGGATTCTAGATTTAACTGAGTAACAAGCACACTCATAAAAAAAAAAAAAGGTTCCTCAAGGGTTCTTTGGATGGTTAACAGTTTTATCTTGCTAAAAGCACTCTCATTGGGATCTTTTCTGAAAAGTAAACACTGTTATAGGCTTCCGAGTAGAGCTGTTAACAGTTTTCCCAAAGGAACCTTTTTAGGCTGCTGGATTTAATGTTTGGACGTAAAAGAAATGTTTCTTTTTAAATAGTTTTGTAATATTTTGATTAAAAACAACATCGGCATTGCCGTTTCGCTAGCATGTTGTGTACTGGGGGGAAAGTGTTCAAGTATTGTGATGTAAATTGCACAGACCTGGTACATGTTCTGTGTGTGTGTGTGTGTGTTTGTATGTTTGTGGCAAGGTATTGTGGGAGCGAGAGACAGACAGAGAAGGAGAGAGAGAGAGAGAAGAGGAGCGAGTGAGCGAGCAAGAGGCTATAAGTACTTTGCTTTCGGTTGGTTTGTGAAATCAATGGTGTGTGGCAGTGTGATCGATGAAAGGGCTTAGGAGAAGGGAGTGGGCTAATGGGCAGGTCAGTGGCTCCGGCTCTGCCTCGGCTCTTTCGGCTATTACCACTACATCTGTTAATAGTCCCCTCTCCTTGCTCGCTCCTCCCGGCAGAGAGAGAGAGAGAGAGAGAGAGAGAGAGAGAGGGAGGGAGGAAGGATGCGAGAGCTGGTTTGGACGTCTGACTGCTTCAGAGGATAGAATGCAGAAGGGTAGAGCTTCATTTCTTTTTTCTTTTTTATTTTTTATTTTTGACATTCACTATCCACACCTCTTTGGGACCCCCACTGATATCCATATGAGAGACCTAGAAATCTATGTTGGGATGTTGGGTTAGCGATCCATGTCATTATAGTGTTCTTTTATTTATTTATTTATTTATTTATTTATTTTAGCAATTTAGCAGCATATCTGAAGAAAATGTTGATATTTCGGTCTCGTTTCCACTGCCATTCAATTACTCAGGAACTCGGGTCGATCTCCGAGTTCAGCAAGTGACGTCAAATCAACATGGCTGCTCTCAGCATGAACAGTAAACAAAGGAGCACTTCTTATTTTTAAATGCATTATATATAGTATATATATCTTCTTTATTTCCATAAAGAGGAATCTAAACAGAGGCCCTTTTTTTTATTTTTTATTTTTTTTAAAAAAGGCTATCTTTAAAATGATATGATGACTCTTTTTCCTTTCTAGCGCTCTAACAGGGTTATCTATCTTGTTCAGGATCTATCGGTTGCTTCCGCCTCTCTCTGTCTCTCTCTGCGTCTCTTTTTGAGAGGCAGCATATGGTGTGAGTGCAGCTGGGTGTTTACAGAGACATGTACTGTAAATACTATGCAGATTACGGAGCGGCATTCTCGTAATCCGTTCAAACCAACACCTTCTGTGCGGGCCTTTGTCTGTCCTGTCATTGGCTCATCCTTCTCTCTCGCTTTGAGGATTAACCGAGAGGTGATTAGTCGTATGTTGCCGTCCATCACTGAAGAGCTGCCTCTTTTCTCTGTTTTGGAACGACTGTGATGACCTCTCGGCCTTGGGGTCAGGCTGCTTTTAATGACAGGGATTTATACAATGCACAATGCTTCTGCCTATATATATATATAAAAAAAAATAATAATAATAATAATATTCTGCGCCAATGGTGTGGACCTAGTGGATTCTAGTTTAGGCCACTCCCACTTCTGGTTTAAATACATAGTTGCAAGTTGTAATATATATATATATATATATATATATATATATATATATATATATATATATATATATATATATATATATATATATATATATATATATATATATGCAAGTTGTAATATATATATATATATATATATATATATATATATATATATATATATATATATATATATATATATATATATTACAACTATGTATTTAAACCAGAAGTGGGAGTGGCCTAAACTAGAATCCACTAGGTCCACACCATTGGCGCAGAATTTTTTTTTTTTTTTTTTTTTTTTTTTTTTGGAGATGTACTTGGGACTTTTTTTTAATCCTCCTCTAACACTTCTTATTTTTGTTTCCAGCTACCTGTGACATTTTATGACAAATTTAACTATTCCCATTTTTAACTATTCCCATTTCCCAAAATATGAACAAGATTAGTAGTCTAATTTAACACACCACGACCCTGACCAGGAAGTTACTAAGGATGTGTGTTCATGTTAATAAAACTCTGTCTTTCTTTGTACCATGAGCTTCATATCTGACCTTACACACTTGAAAGTAAAAAAATGTTTAAATTTAAAAAAAAAAAAAACTCCTGTTCATGTGACTTTCTCGTTGCGTTCTTTGGGATCCCAGTCTTGATGCAGACCTCTAGTCTCAACCAGACATCCTGTAAACCTTTCTGCCAGAATATATATATATATATAAATACGCCTGCTATTCGTATCTGTATTTGTATTCCTATTTAGAACATATTAACTGTTCATTGTAAGTAATGTATATAATTCTGATATGTACAGTATATATTCATTTGTTCATTTATCTTCAGTAAATGCTTCCGGGGTCCAGCTCTGTGTGTGTGTGTGTGTGTGTGTGTGTGTGTGTGTGTGTGTGTGTGTGTGTGGGTGTGTGTGTGTGTGTGTGTGTGTGTGTGAGAGAGAGAGTTCTTTGATGTAGTGTGTGTAGTGAGAAATGTACTGCCTCTTCAGCAGCCGGGCAGAGCATTGGGTCAGAGAGGAAGGTTAATGATAGCAAGGCCCTCATCTCTAATGTCTGCCTCTACCTCCTCTCTCTCTCTTTCTCTTTCTCTCTCTCTCTCTCTCTCTCTCTCTCTCTCTCTCTCTCACACACACACACACACACACACACACACACACACACACACACACACACACACAGAATCCAGTACAAGATGAAAACACCTTTGCTCTCTGTTAAAACACACCACATCGATCCTAACAATCCCTGTGAAGCTTTGAAGTATGTCACTCACATCCATCTTTTGTTATTAGCCTTTAATCGAATGTTCCTTTTTTTGTAGACATGGAAAATTTGTTTCTGAGCGAATATCCAGGACCGTATGCGCTTGGAATTCTGCATCCAAAAATATGTGCTCATAAAATATATACATAATATAGGGTTAGATACAGAAAAATCTGTAGAACGTACTGTACTTTCTGTACGATTTGCTCAACAGGACACCATTTGGGGAATCAGTCGTTTTTTTTTTTTTGCAATACATCTGATGCTTAGTCGTGTTGACTTGCTAATACACCCCGGGCTAATAGATTATTAGCTTCAATGAAATTTGTACCGCAGTCAGAGTACTCTGAGTTTATCAGGTTTCATGCACTGTATCTTCGCTAACGAGACGAAACTCGCTATAACTAGCATTCGGAATACTGTTGCAAATGATCACGTATCCGGTGTTAACCGCACACACACACACACACACACACACACACACACACACACACACACACACAGTGCTCAGCAGTGGGCCTCCGTTATCCTCTTTCCATCTTTGCATTTCCTTTGCATCTTAATTGCTAGTTTTTTCCCCCCACCCCGGCGCTAATGTAGTAACACAGCACCAAGACAGGAAACCTAAGACCCCAGGGGCCTGTGGGAACTGTGGCCCTTTCATATTCCCTCTTTCTCTAGGGCCCTTTGAGGATTAACCCAGTCTGGGGAAAGCCCATTGGTGTAATGGTGTAAGTAGTGCACTTGGTTAACAAAGAGAGCGCAAAGCATTAAGTAGTACTCTTGATAGAATAGGCTCTATTTTGCATAGTATGTAAAGATAGTGTACAGACTGTAATTCATATTTGACCACGGGTCTAAGGAAAGGGGTGTAGGGAAGGATAATGGGGGGGGTGGGGGGGGGCTCCGGGATGACCTCAGGGGTCCCGGCTCTTTTTTTTTTTTTTCTTCTTCTTCTTCTTTCCTCTTCTTTCTCTCATGAAAAGCCTGATACTTGTTGTGTGTACAAAAGGAGAGACGGAGGGAGGTCCGAGCCGTGAGCAGGGGGCGGCGGAGAGAGAAAAAAAAACGAAAGGTGAAGGAGGCATTCTGATCCTTAATGACAAAGCGGGACGAAGGAGAACAAGAGGCCCACATGCTTTTTACTATGCCTACCAGGACCTCATCTCTATCCACACATAGCCACGTGACCGAGCGATCGAGCGTGTACGCCGCTCCCGCATCATGCACTAGTGCCGTGGTCTTGCCTCGGGACCCGCGTTTGTCCTTTATCATTAAGTCACGACCCAGAAGAATTTCTAATGCGTGTCATTTATTTTTTTTACGAAATGAATAGCGTGGTAAATGGGCTGTGCCTTCATGCACTAAAAAAAAAAAAAAAAACGAATGAAAATGAGAACAAAAAACAGGAAACTAATGAAAATGCAGGAGGGGAAGAAAAAAAAACCTTCAAACATAAAATGTAGATTCCACAAAAATCTAAATCCTTTTAATAATAAATATTCGTATACATAATAACAGACTGTAGGCGCCTGGTACATAAGCATTTGTCCTCAATGTAAGTAAAGCATATTTAAAGCTGCAGAATTTAAGATTTGAGGATTTCTGGTAGAAAAAAAATAGTACTGCGCGATGCTCGTGTAATAATTTCATACCATATTAACAGGATGGGTAAATAATATTGACTAATAATCACTAGTGTACTGACACACTAAATAGTACGGAAGTATGAAGTCAACCCTTTGAATAAAGTTATATCTGCTGTCGTTACTGACGAATCGTAAGAATTACAGAGGTGTTATAAGACTACAAACTTTATTGTACTTTATTGAATGCGACTGCCACGATTACCGAGCGCTGAGTAGCAAAAAAGCAAAACCTCTTCTTTAACAAGAGCGTGTCTCTTTCACGCTATCTGGTTTAAAGTCGGTTATAGAAAACAGCCAGGAAAGCGTGGGAAACCTACAGAGAAAGTGTACTTAAGTAAAAGTCATTCAAAGTAGAAGTACGGAGCCAGAAATCGACTTGAGTGAAAGTCACTTCGAAAACCGTCCACTTTTAAACGTACTCAAATGTAAAAGTGTGTAAATATTTCTACCTAATCAAATATTCTAATAATTCTGACAAACCCAGAATTCGGCTTGCCGGTTCATTCCTGCTTAATAACCCAGCAGGAATTGACGAGGTGGCGTTAGCAAAGAAAATGAAACTAGCTAACAGATTTGCTGAACTTAAAACTATCTTGCTGTGGCATGCTTCTTTATATTCGATGGCGGATTCTGATGTTCGATCGTTTTTTAATGAGGAGGCGAAGCCGACATGTCATCCCGTGTGGTATGAAGAGAACATCAGCTCAAAGACCAGTGAGCACAGTTGTACGCAGTGGTCTTAAATAAATAAATAAATAAATAAATAAATAAGCGAGAACACAACTGATTGGCGAAGCAACCGAGCAAGAACTATATCTCATGGCCTTATTGGAGAGGAGCGGCGTGGTATTCGGAGTAGTATCAATTAAGTATGTTGCGAATAAAATCTCCAGAATGCGTATAAAAACTTATGCGCTCAAATTGAGGCAATCATTTTTGCATCCGATAAGAAGACACGCGCATAAACTACGACGGAAACACATTCTACCGAATAAATTCCTCGATGCGCGTGAAAAAAGTCACTTCTTTGATGAGACAAATCATGTGGCTCAGAAAAGTAAAAATGGCGGAGAGGGAGAGGAAGTGTTTCCCCGGAAGTGACGATTTTGTTCCCTCGAACACGTGGGATGGAAAAACGGTGCTTTATTCGCGAGTGTTTTACGCCGTATTCCGGTTAAATTCGCAACTTGGATGGAAACATGGCTTATTTTTCTCTTGTGAATTTACTCGAGTAAGGGTACAAGTATTCTGTTACAATAAAACTTGAGTGAAGTAGAAATCTTCCAAAATAGTACTTAAATACGGTAACGAAGTACAATTACTGAAGTATTTTCCACGCCCTGGTTACAGCTTCCTCTGCAGCTCTGTGTTGCGTCGTTATGGAAATTTGGGGCGGGTCTTTAGCTGTACTACTGTCAGGTGTGATGATGTAGGATGTGTCTGAGCTGGCGTACGATCTGTACATGTCTGTGAGATACTGTTACTGTTACAGGAGTAATGTTAAAAAAAAAAAGGTGTCTTTATGAATGAGCCGGAAACACCATAATCGAAATAAATTCAAAATATAATCCGAGGAAAGAAACTGACCCGCCAGCGAATGAATTCTTTGCTGTTTAGAGATAGGAGCGTGACAATATCTTCATTATGTGACAAAATTGTGGTACACTGCTGGAAATCCGAGCTTTACAAGTGCAAATTATGTATCTATTTAATGCAATAAACTCGTACTGAAGGTGCTAGGAGTCTTCGTATTAAGTTTTGTTATTAATATATTGTCTAGGGATAAAAAATTAACTTGTAATCCCGAGCAAATCAATACTTCTGAGCCGACTAGTTGAAGGTCAAGAGCCTCACACGAGGAAATGTTGTTAGCGGACGGCAATTAACCTACGTCTGCGCTGTGAAAAAATTGTTCCCGCTCCTGATTGCGATTGTAATAGTTTGTAAGTAACGTTTACAAACGAAAAAGGGGTTAGCGTGGAGATCTAACAGAGAGGTTAAGAGGTTCCTGGAGTCTGGCGGCGAGGGCAGAGCCGGATCAGAAGCAAAGCATGTCTCTTTGTTTTTGATTTATTCATTAATGCATTCAGTTATTCACAGCACACTCGGTGCCCGTGAGGTCCCGTCTCCTGTGGGTGATATATTGTAATGAATTTAACAGCGAGCGAGATCCTTCAAAAAAGCTCATCAGAAGCTTAAACCCCCTCCTACCTCCCTTATTGAATTAAGAGAAGCACGCTCAAGGCCAGCAGAGAGCTGTTCTGAAGAGGAGGAGGAGGAGGAGGAGGAGGAGGAGTAGAGCAATGCAAAAATTAGACGCCGTTACACAGGGTGTAAATGTCCCTTAGGCATTCAGACTTGCGCTGCACCTGCAGCTCAGCATGAATGCAGTAATTTGTTGTTGTTGTTGTTTTTTTTTTAATACTATATCTCAGTCTGTTGATGCGGTATCGTGATGCATCCAGAACAATCCGCTAATCCTGTCTTTGTGTTTGTGTATTATGATTGTCAGGTTCATATCACGAGCCAGGAAGGTTCCATGTCAGAGATGCAGACGGCAAGATTAAAGTCATAAGCGCACACACTTAGAGTTGCTGCATTTGTCAGGATGGTATACTTGCTCCCCTTTGGGGTCAGTGCGAGTTGAGGGCTTGGCTTTCAGACAGATGAGTGAGCTGACATCTTGTGCACACACACACACACACACGGAGCGAAACATGCGCACTTCCACCGAGGATGCGGTTCTGATGTTTTGACAAGAGCACAAGTGCCTCTTAGACTTTTCCTTAACCCCCTTCTCCTGCTGAAATCCCCAAGCAAAATGAGGGTCGAGTTACCGTAGAGACAGAGAGACAGGGAGACAGGGAGACAGGGAAGTGTATCATAGCTCACTCACTGTTCCTGATACACCTCGGAAAACAGCCCGTCTCGCCAGGGAGGCTCGTCCTCGCCGCAGACATGCAAAGCAATTAAACTTGCAGCCTTCAACTTCATCTTCCCTCCACTGACTTATCTACGGTTTTTTTTCTGTCTTTCTTTTCAGATAAGGCCCCAAATGGCACCTTCGAGAATGTTTACCAGACATGTTCCTGTTGCCAAAGCTGAAATAGATTTCCTTCTAAATGAGCAGTTTTCGTGCACAGCGAAGGCACCCAGTAGTGGACAAAGAGCTGCCCGGTTGATGAATGAGTGAAGGTGCTTAAAAATGTCAGGAGAAAATGTCTGGGGTGCAAAGGGGAACCAGTGCTTGCAGACTAAAAGCTTAGGGTTAAAGCACTCGAACTTGGAAAATCGAAAGCAGGCTGTAGCTAATTTCTAAACGTGTGTTAATTAGACATGAGACTTATCAGAGTCACATTCTTGTTTTGTCATCGCCATGGCTATTCCTTTTTCATTTGCTGTCAATCGATCAACCCAGTTTTCCTCGTAATTGTTCAGAATTTCCGTGAATGCCAAATATCACTAGAGCACAAAGATTCATTGCAGCGGTGCCAAACAAAAAAAAACCAAAACAAAACGAACAAAAAAAAAGCCAGACGCCTCGAATAGATCTCCTGTCCCGCGGGAGTGATTTGCTCTTTGTGATGACCGGTGTTAACCAACACTGGCCTATTGACTGCTAGTCCACAGTGAAGCCATTGATGGACAGCGAGGTCTCATTAGTGTCACTGCTTTTGGTGGACGTCTGACCCCTAGTGGCCACTGCAGGCAACGACATGTAGCCATTTAAAGCCTGTTGTAACTGTTTGAAAGTGATCACAATGATCTCATGATCACAAACTGATGCAGGAGGGTGGCCATGTAGGTGGCACAGGGTGACACAAACCTTGAAAATAAGCCTCGAGACTCAACCAGCTCAACTCTGACCGCTTGTAACATCATGTCGTGTTTGAGAGTTCATCTGTAGCTTCTGTAGGAATTCACGCAGACTTCATTATTTCGAAGTCTGAAGTTATTTTAGAAAGTGTAGAAACAAGATTGATATGAAGCTAATCATGCAACTCCTCCAACTGTCTGCAGCCAGATCATCCTTTCTCAACTTCACCTCATTATTTAAATGTCTAAATAAGCTATTTATTGGAGACATGGAGCTTTCTATTCCTAAACTTTCCACCTATTAGGTAGGTCCAAGTTGACATAATTTAGAATGTTTGAGTTAGTGAGGTTTGGATTTGACCCATCTTATTCAACTGACCACCTCACAGCACCTCACGGTCCAATCATGCGGACAAGCGGCTTGGTTGCACTAAAACGGCAAAATCTGGTACGGGATGTTCAACAAGCAGTGGAGTGTGATGGTCACACAGGTGGTCCACAAACTTTTGGTCATATATCGTGTATAGTGTATAAATTGGGAGGGGGAAAGGGGATTATGGAGTGGATAATGTCTGTAGCAGATGATGAGAAAAAGACGTAGTGGAGATATTACAAATCAAAAATTCGTGTGCACCATGGTGAACTTGTTCCCTCTTTTCGGAACTTTTTTGGGCTACTTTCAGGTCTCTTCATGTGTTTTTTGGGCTGGAAATATTTGCTGAGACCCTACTTTGAGAACCACTGCATTGTTCACGATCAGTGCACTAGATATTATCTACTACGCTTTTAGACGTTTACATTTTTACATTTACGGCATTTATCAGACGCCCTTATCCAGAGCGACAGGTGCATTTTACATTTATCTTTTGTCCCAAAAGTCTCCATACATAAGGGAAATGAACACTTTTTTTTTATTATTTATTTTTTTTTATTTTTAGTAAAATGTACTTAGTTAGAAGAAGAACGCATTGAAATCATTCTCGTGGCTGAATCGGGAAGCTGTCGCAAGGTTGCCATGGACTTGTGATTACACGCATAGACGTGTTAACATGAGTTCATCATGAGTGGGAGAGACAACACTGTGTGTTTACAAAGAAATATGGAGGACGGATGTTTTGCAAATAAAGTTTAAATAAATAAATAAAAGTGGGAAAATAATTTCCCTTAGGTATGGAGACTTTTGGGACGCCCTGTACAACTGAGCAGTTGAGGGTTAAGGGCCTTTCTCAAGGGCAACATGAGCCAGCACTGCCCTGGCTCATGGATGCATGAATACAAAACAACAACAACAACAACAACAACAAAGCAAAATTCCTAAAATAGTGCACTATATAGTGAAGAGTGTTCAGTTTCAGACCTATTAGCTGCCTTGTTTTTGTTTAACATATTAGGTCTAATTGTCACATTTGACAAATTCACTTCCGGTGGGCGTGGCTCTCTCTCTCTCTCTCTCTCGCTCTCTTTCGCTCTCTCTCTCTCTCTTACACACACACACACACACACACACACACACACACACCCTTTCCACCCCTCCCCTATGCGAGCGCGAGCAGGTGCTTGTCCTCCCCCTCTTCCTCCTCGAGGTGGGAAGCTCCGCCCACTCAGTGGACCGCAGCCGGCTGAGCGTCGACTCGGTGCTACTCCTGCTTCTCCCGTGTCAACAAAGTAGCCTACAAGCTCCGTGAGTGTGTGTGTGTGTGTGTGTGTGTGTGTGAGTGTGTGTGTGAGAGAGAGACAGAGAATATGTGTGAGTGTGTGTGTACGCGTGACACAATGGATATATGTTTCTACCTCAACTGGGATTTATAAGGAAGGAAGAAACAGGAATTTACTCTCCGTATCGGTGAGTTTGTTTGAGGTCTGATTCGCAGAGAAAGCGGTGAAGTCTTTATTAAAAGGCGAGTGTGTGTGTGTGTGTGTGTGTGTGTTTGTTTCTACACAAACACGTATTTCTTCTAAAAGTGTAATATAAGACCGTATACGCTTGTTTATATAGCTTAATCATGTTTATAACACGTTTTATATCATGAGTTCACCTTGTTGTGTTAGTAAGCACTCTTTTAACTTCTTGTTTTGGTTCCTTGACCATTTCAATCAAGTCCCATGAAGTTTAACTCCCTTGTAGTGTATTTTTGGGGTTTGATCTGTAACACTATACAACCCTAAATTATACGTTATAACGTGTAATAACACACTAATAGCCTACACGCTTACGCTCGAGCCCGAGTAACGTCACCGTTTAACTCCGCGTCTATTTCTTATTTGTTTTCATTCTTATGTTATTTATTTCACACTTTACATCAGTTAGACAACTATTCATAACCTCCAGGCTAAAATAATCCCCCTCTCCTTCCCTCTGATATCGTCTCATAACGTCGGTTTTTGATGCGAGCGCTTTTATTTTCATCGCTTAAAAAAACAAAACAAACTTTCTAGTCTTTTTTTTTGTTTGTTTGTTTGTTTTGTTTTGTTTTTGTCGTTTTATGTAAACTTTAGAGTTGAATAAATGATCTAGTATGAGGAGTCTGGTTCTCATTTTGTTGTGTGGTTTTAAAAAAAGAAAGAAAGAAAGACTGTGTATCTGAATCCTATAACAAACAAACAAACAAACAAAAGATCACGAGCTGTTTATTTTGGCTCTGTAATCCGTGGAATGAATTATCGCGAGATTTGATAGATTTGGGACAGTATTGGTGAAACGAGATTTCATGAACCGTGTATTATGATACCTGCTGTATGAAGATAGATAGATGGATAGACTCTTTATTGAGCTTGGGGGACATTTTAGATGTTTTTTTTTGTTTGTTTGTTTTTTTTTTTTTAGTACAGAATATAGTAATATAATATAATTCTAAGTATTTTATTAAACCTGAGGAAACTAGGAGTAATCATGTGTGTGGAGTGCAATGTTGTCTCCAGTTTAAGATTAAAAACAGCCCGTCTTCAACATAACAGCACATGTCTAACAGTAAGAGGTTGGTTTTTTTCCCAGAGGTGATGTGACTCTTTTCTTGATTAAAACTGAAAGCCATATTATTATTATTATTATTATTATTATTATTATTATTATTATTATTATTATTATATTAACTTACATAGGCTACCTAGTTGGGTCGCCATCCTCGACCCACAAATTTTCAGTTTGTGATGTAATCTCAAACTGTCAAGGAATACACTTTCATCATTTGCACACACACTTTTCAAGAACGTGTGTAACTTGTGTACAGCCAGCCGTATGTTTTGTCGGCTCGAGGTGACGAAGCTGGTCTGTGTCATTTTTTCCGTTGTTGTTTACATTCTCTGCGTTAAAATATTGGTGGATCGATTAGTTTACTTTTGCATGTTCTTATCAAGGACTTTGGCAAGCATTCATTAGAGCTTTAGCACACACACAGACGCACACACACACAGACACACACACACAGACACACACACACAGACAACAAATACCCCCCCCCCCCCCCCCTTCGAGTTTGCATGTGCAAACTGCACATTTGCCTTTGCCGTGACTGTATTTGACTAGCATTAAAAGCAATATGGCTACTTCTCAGTGTGTGTGAAAGCGAAGCCTCTGATTGGACGTTTCATTTTTCTTTACCGACATGCACGTCGAGGTGCCTACACAATCCAGGGGTCCTCTCGCCTGTTGACTGATGCCTGCTTGAGATAAACAGGAAGTGGCAAAGCAGCTGTGCAAATGCATCGAAAAGCCACCTGTCTGCACACTGCCATTGTGGAGGCCAAAGGCCTTTAGGGCTCTTCTCTCTCTCTCTCTCTCTCTCTCTCCCTCTGTGTGTGTGTCGCTTTCCCTCGCTTTTCTGCCTTTTCACTCCCAGCCAGAGAGGGGGAAGGGTCGGGAATTTCCTCACACTTCCCAATTCCAGCGTCATTAACATTGTTGCCTAGAAATTTTGATCTTTGGTGTTGTTCTGCTGTTAGTCACCATGAGATTGACAAGAGCATCAGATAACACAAGACTAGAAAATAAGCATTAAGGCCAAGCCTGAACTTCCTCATGTCTTCTTTTGAACCTTCTCACGAAGCAGAGCAGCAAAATTACGCCCCTGATGAAAACACACAAACGCACCCAACCCCATCCCCCGCATATATATATATATATATATATATATATATATATATATGTATATATATATATATATATATATATATATATATAATGTGTATATATATGTGTGTGTGTGGGTGTGTGTGGGTGTGCCATAGTGCCCTCTGGGGGTCGGTCTCAGCCACCCAGGAAAGACAGACCACCACACACACTCACGCACCATCAGTTACACTTTGTACAATCACAAATTAGCCTCGAAAGCCGACTCTAGAGGCAGCTCTGATTTGCCTACCCTCCCTCTGCTTCTACCAACATGCAAATGAACGGCAGGGAAGAGCTCGCACTGATCTTATCCACGGCCTCAGACAGGTCTGAACATGCACTGGCATTCAGAGGCCAGCACCTGGAAACAACCGCTGTACACACGTGACGGTTTTCAGGTTTTACGTCCAGACACAGCGGAAGTACATTAAGGAAATGGGGAGTTTGTCGTATCTCTCTCGGGTTCCTGAGACGAGTGGCCGAACATCATCAAGTCCTCGGGTCCAGTCAAAAGAGCGGCACGTGTGGGAGACTCAGATTCTGAAGGGACGAAGAAAGACCCGAACGCGTTTAGGAAATATCGTAGACACGCCCACTTCCTATTTAGATCTGAATACAGATATGTGGAGCGTGATATAGTATACAGATACGGACAGTGTCATCGTGTTACGCCTCGAATCGGTCCGTACAGGAGTTCGCAGAGTTTATTTGTGATCGTTGTGGTAAAAACGCTTGATTTTGCTGCCGCCTTTAAAAAAAAAATAAATAAAAATCATGATGCAGCTTGCGGGGTTCTCTCGCAGTGATGTTTGTTGGTAAATGAGACCTATTAGTTGTGCTCATGTTCGACGCACGTGAATCCAAGAGAGCTTTGGGTTCGCTGTGAAAGCTTTTTCAGGGGTGGTAACCCAAACTCATTACCTCCGTTAATACACATCACCCCATCCTTGATTATTTTCCTATAACAGCATGCCCACAACTGCTTTATTCCTTAGGTATTGATGTTTATTTTTTGTTATTTTAGGTTATTGGAAGTTGAGATGTTCTTACTTTTTCAGGAATCCAGCAATAACTTAAAAAAAAAAATTATTTAGGAACTCAGAAACACGCTTCCAATGAAGGAACCAGGGCTGATTTAGTTCCTGAGTTGCAGTTCCAGAAACCTGTTTGGTTCCTGATACAAAATCAACACTTTTTTTTTTTTGTGTGTGTGCAAACCAGGAACTATTTTGGGGAGGATCTTGTCATATTGTCGTACTAAACGTCTCAATCAAGCTGTAATAAGCTAATAAGTAATTGCTAAAGCAGTGTGAATCAGTCAGGTCACGGTTCCTGAACTGAGCTCCAGAAAGTGCTTTCTTCTCGCTTTTCGGGTGTTTACTTCCTCGGAAGGTTCAGGAATTTTCACATTGTTTACTAACTACTTGTCATTTCCTACTCAGGTACATCCCGGACTGTTTCTAGTCGCCGCGCGTGAGTGAGTGTGTGTTTGAGGTGTGTGTAGACCGAACGCTCAGTAGCGCAGCCCCAGGAGCGGTCCAGGGCCTGAATGAGGGCATTGAGAACGGCGACGAGAGCGTTTGACAGTTGCTCAGCCTAATCCCTCTGGAGCTGATAAGCAGCGGCTAAACAAACGTAGCGCGAGCAACACTGGAGTCGGAGATAAGAGACACGCACACACACAACACCCCCCCCCCCTTCCTTCCTCCACCACCCCACACACACACACACACACACACACACACATGCAGTGTGACACACTCTCTTATCTCCCTGTAGTTCACATGAACATGGCCGAGTTCACAAAGCTTCAGGCAGGAAGCATTTTTTCGCGTCGTGTGTTTACGTCCCGTGTGATCGTCGCCGTGGACGCCTCCCAGCGAGTTCTAGAGGGATGCTGAGAACGTCTGAGAACCCGACGCAGCTACAGTTTAAAGTCTGGTGCATCCATTACAGCCAATGCAGCAGGAACGGTGGCGCTTTAGTGCTCACTGTGTCCTGGCTCACACACACACACACACACACACAGTGTACACGCTACACCCATTTTAAGTGCTTAAGTGCACTACTTTTCTGCATTTTGCCACGTTGTCAGCCCAAGCAGCTTGATTTACATACATTACACCCTGATGTAAACACGCCGACTCGCCTGTTACAGCAGTGACACAACAGTTTCTACAAGATTTTCCTGTTTGAATACTAAGAAAACGCTCTCCTTGTGACACATCTTGAAGGAGGAAGTGAATTCTGAAGAACCACAAACACTCCGAGAGAGATTTGTATTTATTTATTTATTTGTTTGTTTATTTATTTTCCCCCATAACGCATAAACCGTATTGACCGAACGCAGACGAACGGATCCACATCATCAATAAGTGTTATGCTAATGAGTGACATGACAAAAAAAAAACTCCAAAAAGTTTTAATTAGAGCACGTTAATATACCAATAAATTACATCGTGATGCAGTTTGTTTTTGGAGGGGTGGGGCGACACAACAACAGGAAATATCGTATCGCGATTTCCGAAGGCATTTCTGCGAATCTCGATATGTATCACGACGTACAGTCGAGGTCACAAGTTTACACACGCCTTGCAGAAGCTGCAAAATGTTAATAATTTAAAAAATAATGAGAAGGATCATAAAAAAAATTGCATTTAGTTTTTTATTAAGTCCCGCCCTGAATACCCAGTTCAAAAGTGCCGTTACCCCGATGATCGACGACTGTTTTTAATGTCTTGTGATAGTTGTTCACGAGTCCCTTGTATGTCCCGAGCAGTTAAACCGCCCACAGTTCTTCAGAAAAATCCTCCAGGTCCTGCACATTCTTTACTTTTCCAGCATCTTCTGCATATTTGAGCCCTTTATACCTTTATAACAGACTATATGATGCTGAGGTCCGTCTTTTCACGCCGAGGATCAACCGAGGGACTCGTACACGACTATTACAGAAGGCGCAAACATCATTCACCGATGCTCAAGAAGGCGACACGATGCATTAAGAGCCGTGGGGGGGGTGTAAACTTTTGAACAGGATGATCGGTGTAAATTGTTATCTTTTCAGGGGTTCTTTTGTTTGTTTGTTAGTTTTTTTTTCATTTAATACTCCCCTTCAGAAGCTACATAAGATATTATCACGTTTCCCAGAAGACAAAATAATATTTTATCCTTTACATCATCGCTACTCTGACGCGCACGCGTGCGTCTCGTGTGGAACCAATCGGCCGTGGCGGAATATTTGAGCTGTGTGAAGATGCTGAGGGATGTGATTTAGTTGCAACAGTAAAATACGCTCTCAAAGCAGGAAGTGTGAGCAGGAAACTCGCATCTGGTTACGCAAAGGATCAGATTTTCATCTTGTGTGGGCAGTTTTTAAAAACCAAGCAACACAGGCACCTCGTTAGCGCAAAAAAAAAAAAAAACGGAAAGTCATCCAATTAAACTGCCCCATGAGGGGTATCTGTGAGCCCACACACACACTCTCACACACACACACACACACACACACACTATTTCATTATTCAGCGATCGCACCCTGATCTTTTTAAGTCAGATGGCTAAGGTCAGGAGAAAGCCTTCATTAAAGTGCCACGACCAGATGCCAGATCAGCTGAATGTCATATGGCGCGTGTGTGTGTGTGTGTGTGTGTGTGTGTGTGTGTGTGTGTGTGTGTGTGTGTGTGTTGCGCACAGCAAAAGTGTGACTGCCTCCTTGTTCTCCCTGTTTGTTTGGATGCGGATTAGTCCGGCATAGCTCGAATACCTTTCATTCATACGTTCCATTCGTCAGCGTTTAGTGTTTAGCGGTTTCATTCCTGAAGCCGGTGCCAGAGTTAAGCCTTTTAACGATAAACCGAAGTACGCAACCGTGTTGCGACCTTCAGGCACAGATTCAGTCGTGTCGAGTGCATCACGTTGCCGAATGCATAATCCGACTCATTCCTCATGCACAGTGCTTTTCATTCTGATCAAGTTTTTCCTGTTGCAGTTATTTTTTTTAAAACGACGTGCTGAGAGGTCATGCGGCGTGACCTTTACAGCTTTCCGGATTAAAAAAAAAAAAGATCTCAACCTTGTCAGTCCGTGCACGATTTTTATTTTATTTTTTGTGATTATTGCAACCAGAAATACTTGATTTTGTTGTATCTGTTTGTTTATTTTTTCAAAATCTGCGAATACTTGAATTGCGCGAAATAGTTTGTCTTACACAGTGATGTTTGTTGGTAAACGAGACCTTTTTCAGCTCCGCTCATGTTCGACGCAGGTGAACCGAAGAGGGCTTTGGCCGAATGACGTCGCGTGACGCGTCTCGGCCCAAAAAAAATCGAGTCTGCCCGATTTCGCGTCCGTTTCTGCGATCGCAGAAAATCCTGGAGGGACCGATTCAGGCTGAGAATAGTCAATCAGGCGATATATCAGATGAGGGAACTGCCGTTTATAGCCGCTATAACGTAAGTGAGTTTCTCAGACGTTCCACAACTTTAAAAGTAACTACAGTATAAACGGATAAAAAGTGTTGTTGTTGTTGTTGTTGTTGTTTTTCCAAAATGAATTGTATATGATTCTAATCGTTCTTGGGGTGTAAGAGGAATAAAACACTCATAGGAAAATAATCCACTTCAGTAATAATCCAGTAACGGTAGCTATTTTTTTCCCCATCCAATAGGATGGAATTTAGTTGGAATGTCGCATTTGCGAATAAAGCACCGTTTCTATCCCACGTGTTCAAGAGAACTAAATCATCACTTCCGAGGAAACTTACGCGCATTTTGGAGATTTTATTCGCATCTGGTGTCTCCATCCAGCGTCTTTTTTTAAATCCCAAAATTCGTATACGAATACGAGGACGGCAACATAGCTAGTCACTTCCATTCATCTCATCACCCCACCCCGATGTTGACTGTTTTCCTGTAACAACAACTAAAGCTTGGGATGGATAATCAGGTCATTTTTCTTTTTACGTCACACTGACAGAAATTGGTTACAAAATACCTCCATAAGTAATTTTTTAAAGTAAAAAAGTGAAAAAATTCATGTTCAAGGAGAAAAAAAAACATTTTTGTGATAATCTGACATTGGCACAATGAGACTCGGCGGCTTTTAGGTCATTTGAAGATTGAAGATTTTCTTTTTAAATGAGTGGAAACGATCGGGAACGGTGCAGGTCTAGTCGGTATTTATGGCGACGACGGAGAAACAAACTGCATTACCCATGATTCCTTTTACCATTTCCCGAGGCTGATGTAGTTCATTAATTAGGTCTTACCCCCGGCTCGCGGTCTTCCAGCCGTACTTTCGGAGTGTGGCCATGGAGACGAGCCCAGCATGTGTCTACTGATGAGAGGCCTGGAGAGGGAAACGAACCAACATGAGCTATTTATCACACACACACACACACACACACACACACACACACACACACACACACACACACACAAAACTCCTTCCTCCCCCCCATTCATGATTATTCCCCCCCCCCCCCCCCCCTCTCTCTCTCTCTCTCTCTCTCTTTCAGGCAGACAGGCTATTAGGTTGTAATTGGGGCATTTGAGAGTGTGTGTGTATTTGTGTGTGTAAGTGTGTGTATCAGGAACTGTGTTAGCCTGGGCTCGGGCAGAGCACAGGGAGCAGTAATTAGCAAAATTAGCAAACCGCAGGCAGCATCTGAGCTCTGATTAGCGCTGGCTCTTGAACCATTAATGCAGGAGACCACCGTGTCATCTGCACCTCTGAGACCAGGACTCGGGGAGGGGGGGGGGGAGGAGGAGAGAAACGAGAGCGATGGGAGAGAGAGAGTAGAGGTGGAGCTCAACGTGATCAAGGTCCAAGACGGGGTCGGGTCGATACGGCAAAAATATCATATCTCGATAGAAGAATAAATTGTTTACCCGTGTCACAAAATGGCGAGCTATGAATACGAATATGCATCATATGCAAATGATATGCAAATCTCAAATCGCTCGTCAGCTAGTAAATCGGTTTCATTACAGGTGGACACGAGTGGGATTTCCGTGAGCCGCGTTTGCGTCTAATTGAAAGTATTAATGCATATATTCTGTAAGGACATGAGAAAGTCATCCAAAGGTTTACAGAGGAAAGACGACAATATCTACGTGCGTGTCTGCGTACGGAAAGAAAAACCGGCAGAACGGCGGCACAATGGAGAGGTTTAACATTCAGGGTTTGTTAGGGTGCGTGTCAGTCAGCTCCGTAGTTCAGTAGTCAGGGCGCAGATCGGGAACTCGGACATTTTAAGGGCCTTCTCAATCGCAAAATCCTTCCATTCCTATCCCGTAACAATAATAATTTATTGTGGTATCGATATTACATCATCGCATCACTCAGCCCTACCATGAACCCGTGATATTTTTAACACAGCTAATTCTGAGGAAAGGACTTTTGACGGATAGAGAGCTGTGTGCGATGTAGTCTTTGCTTATTACCTATGCACCAAAAAAAAACATCTCCAGGTTGGTACTGGAACGGTAGATGATGGTGTAAGACAGGAGACAGGATAAAGAGAGCTGCAGGGTGAAAGTACTTGAGTGTACTACTTCTGCTTTGTCCTCTGGTAGGCAGGTAAAAGGGGGACGTGTGTGTGTGTGTGTGTGTGTGTGTGTGTGTGTGTGAGATGTGAAAATGATCAAATATCCCACTGATCCAAAAGCAACTTCGTACAAAACGCATGCCTTTGTCTACCCTTTGTCTGCGTTGTGTCTCTCCTATTTGTGTGTAATTTTGTGTGATTATGTGCCGTAATGTAATGCTCGTCTTTAGCCAGCAGAGTGCATTAGGTAGAATCTGGAAGCCAAGCTTCTGATCTCTGTGTGTGTGTGTGTGTGTGTGTGTGTGTGTGTGTGTGTGTGTGTGTGTGTGTGTGTGTGTGTGTAATAGCGAAATGCTGTAGGTGGATGAGACGTGCTCTGAGCTGTAATGGTTCCCCTGCTGTCTGCTGTAGCTCTTTAATGGAGCTGGATGCAGGCCTTGGCCATAATGATGGAGCACACACATCCTGCCTCTGAGCAAAATACACACACACACACACACACACACACACACACACTACACGACCTTTCCATCTCCTTAAACGTCATTTTAAACCATTAAATGATTCTATTTAGAATAACTCATTTACCATGTTCTCTAAAGTAAAACGACATGATATGAATATGCATGAATATGCATGAATATGTAAATTAGTAACCGCCCCCAATGTCATCCTATTATGCGTAACAGCTAACTGACTGCTAGTAGATCGGCTCACATTTATCACACAGGGTTATATTTTTTACGTCACCTTTTTTTCAAATTCAAATAAGCCTTTCAGCCTTTTAGGTTACCATAGCAACCATCATTTTGTGTAGCAGTAGCTAACGTTTATACGAGTAACCGTGGAGGTCCGGTACGTACAAGTATCCAGGACACACACGGCGGCATCGTGTTCTTTTTAGTAATTCGCGTATCGGACGCGATGGGATCAGGTTGTTGAGCGTGATTTGTGACATCGCACAGCGAGCTCCGCCCCCTAGTCAGTTTTACATCGAGCACTGAAGTTTTAAAACGGGAAAAGGGACGACGCGGACATCCGTCGGACGTTCTTTTTCCGAATAAAACGTTAAACAAGACTTATTGATAGAGGTAGATACAGAGGTGTGATAGGCGTGTATGTGTGTGTGTTTGTGTTTGTGTTTGTGTGTGTGACACACTTCAAACCACACTGACAGAACCAGTCAGGCTGGGTGAACCGTGTGCTCTCCGTTCTATCCTCCCATCCTCGGGGTGTGTGAAGCCCCGAGGCTGAAATTCCGACCTCATGGACACACCGACGCCTCTCCGCTATAAGTATGTAGACACATCCACCCACACACACACATACAAACACACACTCTTGTAATTTCCAGGTAAAGAGAGGCAGATGAATTACACTAGATATCAGCCTTTACAGTGCTCTGCTTCTTTTAACGAGCTGATAGGCAAATCTGTTCCTGGTTAAAGATTAACGGCTCTCTGGGGCACTCTGCCTGTTATCTGCTCAGCAGGCCAGGCCACACCGGAGCCACTGGGGATTACTGTGTGTGTGTGTGTGTGTGTGTGTGTGTGTGTGTGTGTGTGTGTGTGTGTTTACAGACTAGCCAGACAAGATATAGGCTAGCAAACGGATCTGAAAATACTTTGAACCGTCTTACCAAATGAAAGGGTGCCAATACAAACGAGCACCGCATGAAAGAGTATGACATGGAGATGGACGATGTTGAGACCTTCTCCTTTCCACGGTTCCCATTAGTCTGGTTATTTTCTTTTTTTGGTATTTTTGGTTTTTGTTTGGTGCTTTATTAGCATAACTAAATATTCTGATTTATATCATGCCCTCGATTTAAATAAATAGGGTGATGGAGGTCTGACAGAGTAGTGTTTAAGGAGCTGTAACGTCTCATAAGGAGTCATGTAGCGCCCTCTGCTGGAGAAAACTTATAAAGCATCGATTTATTTATTTACTTTTTAATCTATGTGTAAAACATTATTGCAGTTTCACTTTTGTGTTTTGTGTTATTTTACTTCAGCTGTTTACACACAAAGCTTATTCTTAATTCCTCTGACAGTTACCGACACGATTAGTGCGTTTTCTGTAGTCTTTGTGGCACAATTTCACATCCATAACACTAGTTTTCCCCCAGTAATGTAGCTACACACCAAAAGTATGCTTTTTTTTTAACTTAGCATGTTGTGTTAATTACAGTTTCACTCATATTAATAAATTTACCGCACGTTTTCGTGTATAAAAAAAAAAAACACAATAACACTTCAGGGTAATAGATTTGTGTCTGTCGATTGAGCAACATCACACGGGTCGTAATGCTTAAGTGATATTCTGAAGGGGTCTGAAGGGGTTAAAGGGAGTGTTTTCTTTCCAGTCGTGTTGGTCACAGTAGCATGCGGTTCATTATTTCCCCTTCCAGCACCTCATTTAGGTCACGGAGGACTTGATATTTAAATCTTAACTAATGAGCTGAGTCAGATATGAGATATGTAGAAGGGTGATGGCGTGAGTCACATTGTTCCAAAACAAAGCGAAGGCTTCAGGTCACGATAAGCAGCCAGTTGCACCAGTTCAGCTTCTGATTGATCGTAGCCTGGTGAGAACCTGAATTCCCACTGCGTTTGAGTTCATGTAACGCTAAAATTTTAAACCGGAGCACGTAGCGACGTTGAACACAGCTTTAAGTGATTACTAAGTTGATGCTTTTTTTTTTGTTGTTGTTGTTGTTGTTGTTGTTGTTGTTGTTGCTTTGGTTGAGCTTAAATTAGATTTGAGCGCCTCCAGACCAAGAACCGAGCTTCAGGAGAGAACGAGCACATTCCAAGTACAAATAAAAGATCTCGAGTATCAGTACTTGGATTCGTATTTGCGTCGTGTTGAAATATTTGAACGTCATACCTTGAAATTACCTTTTGATGTCGGATTGTGTCTGTGAATACAATAGTATTATACAATAGTATTATACAGTAGTATTATACAGTAGTACAGTACAGTATCGTGTAGTATACTGTGGTCAATCCTTATTCAAATTTCCTTTGGATGTTGGACTGTGTTACTGATTGGATGCTGAGTACAGTAGTATAGTATAGTATAGTATAGTATACAGTACTGTGCGAAAGTTTTAGGCACCCTATTTTTTTTTTTTTTTTTTTTTTTTTTTTTTAGTACAAACTTTGTTTTATGATATCTACATAAACATTTTAGATTCCCAAA
>CM042566.1:3296253-3381253 GCA_023630585.1 Cranoglanis bouderius
ATGTGTGTGTGTGTTTGTGTGTGCGTAGGAGGAGGAGTTAGTCCCGGTTGTGTGCTGGTGACAATTTTTAATTTCGTTATTTATCGCTCGGAGAGGTTCATCCGGAGTGCACTAGGTGAGGCGGGGGTTATCTTCATACGAAACATTGACATCACACACACACACACACACACACACACACACACACACACACACACACACACACACACACACTAAAGTGACCTCACACCTCTTAGGCTGTCTCTTCCTCTCAGGTTGCAGTCTTCTCTCTCTCTCTCTCTCTCTCTCTCTTTCTCTCTTTCTCTCTGTCTCTCTCTTTCTCTCTCTCTCTCTCTCTCTCTCTCTCTCTCTCGCTCTGTCTCTCTGTCTCTCTGTCTCTCTCTCTCTGCCCACGGCCTGGTGTCTGTTTCGACCTGCCTGATTCAATCACAAGCTGCGTAAAAATACTCTGCCCTCGAATCATCCTTAGGCTGTGAAGACACTCCTCATGTGTGTGCTCGTGTGTGCGTGTGTGTGTGTGTGTGTGTGTGTGTATGTGTGTGTGTGTGTGTGTGTGTGTGTGTGTGTATGTGTGTGTGTGTGGAGATTCCACCACCGTTCCTGGTGTCTTCTTTCAGCGCAAGACACGGAGCGACAGAGCGCTCGTAAATCCGTCTCTCTAAAAAGTCATACCAACACAACGACTCGTGTCACGTCAGTTTATAGACGGAAGTGTGTGTGTGTGTGTGTGTGTGTGTGTGTGTGTGTGTGTGTGTGTGTGGGGGGGGGTTCAGATAATGCTGTGTGTGTTGAAATTCGAACCTGTTTAGATTGCACACTAAAATAGACGTTTTATTTTAACGTCGGTCACTGAATCAGTTAAATTACAGGCCGTGATGAATTCATGTGTGGCTGGTTTTTATGGAATTGGTCACATGACCAGAGCCGTTTCCATAAAAGGAAGTCACAAATGTAAGTAACAAATCGCAGCGTGTCGTGCAGTTATAGGATAATAATCAACGGCGGGGTGGTGTGATGAAGCGGAGTTTCAGAGCATTTTCCTGTAACAGCATGTTCCACAGCAATTTGCTAACGATTACTGTTTGGAATTCATTAAAGAATGGCACAGTGTACTTTTTATCCGTTTATTTTTACACTTAGAGTAGCAAAACACGTTCCTGTTATCACTCACAGCTATAAACAGTTGTTAAAGCAGGTACTGGTAAGTGATAGGCTCTGAGTAAAGATGATTTGTGTGTGTGTGTGTGTGTGTGTGTGTGTGTGTGGGGGCAACCTCTCTTCACAAGATATGCTTGACCTTGGGTTTAACACTTGACCTATGCCCCTTCAAGCCAAGCTGTCGATGGTGTTCGGTGTGTGTGTGTGTGTGTGTGTGTGTGTGTGTGTGTGTGTGTGTGTGTGTGTGTGTGTGTGTGTGAGAGAGAGATTTGTACCCACAGGCCTATTTGCTTAAATATATGACTCAGCAGCTGCTGATGGACTGAGTGTGTCATACTCGACTGAAAGCCAAAAAAAACCCCCCTCCAAACAGTTCTCTGATTGTTTCTCTCCGTCTCTCGCAGGCATGAGCCATGAGCCGAAGTCGCCCTCACTAGGCATGATCTCCACGGCGACGCGTACCACGGCGACGGTCAGCCCGCTCACGCCGTCACCCCTCAACGGCTCCATCGTGGCCAATGGCAGCCCGGCTGCTCAGTCTGCTCACTCCGGATTCGCCGCCGCACTGCGCAAGCTGGCCAAGCAAGCCGAGGAGCCTCGAGGTAAAACCCCTGCCCGAGTGAACCTCTGACCTCTGACCTCTGACAAACACGCAGGACGTTACATCGTGTACGTGTAGCTGTGTGCTCGCTCTGTAGGCCTAGCTGTTAATGGCTCTTAAGTGGAAATCTCACTGAAGTGAATTAAGCGGCGTTCCCTCGGGAGGCTCGGTCGCGCTCGATGACCCACTTAAACTCAAAACGCTGCAGCGTGGAATCTCCTCAGCAGCGGCATTTACGTATCAGGACAGAGCCCGAGTGTGTGTGTGTGTTGTGTGTGTGTGTGTGTGTGTGTGTGTGTGAGAGAGAGAGAGAGAGAGTGAGAGTGTGTGCACGGCCTTTTTTATCTTAATTTATTCGCAGGAGCATTTACACGAGAACATTATAAGAATTCAGGAAAATATGAGCTTCGTGAGCCTTTTATGGAGTTTTGTGGGCGTGGCTAAATGAAGATGCTTTTGGGAAGGGTGCAAAAATGTGTGTGATTGAGTGCCAAAGAAGGGTAAGGGTAGTGTGTTTTGGTGATGAATATGTGTGTTGATGTCAGCATCATCTACAGGGAGGTAGTCTTGTCCAGACCTCCTGTCTTGCCCCCTTAGAGTGAAAGAAAGAGAGAGAGAGAGAGAGAGAGAGAGAGAGAAAAGGAGAGAGAGAAAAGGAGTGGGGGAGGATTTGGTTTGGCTCCGGCACCCTGCTGAGTGGAAGGATGGCGCTGATGTGTCTGATTTTAGCTCCAGTTCCCCCACGCAGACGCACCGAGCGCCGCAGTTAGCAAGCTGGTTAACACGATAGATTACTGTCGTGGTTCGGAGGTGTGTTCAAGTCCGACACGATTCCCTGCGTCTCAGACCGTTCTCTAGCGATTCACCCCACCGAGCAGGGCTGGACCTAGTGCTCCGAGCCAACCACCCCTGTGTCTCTGCTCTTAATCAGTCATTCTCTCTCTCTCTCTCTCTCTCTCTCTCTCTCTCTCTCTCAGACTGGAGCCGGCTCTCAGCTCTCGGCTCTCTGCTCCCCGCGCTTTGATTTATTACTCCCCGAAGAGAGCACATAACCCCAATCTTTTACAAATCCACCCTCGCAGACACTTGCACTCCCACTGTTCTTTCTCCCTCACGCTCACACTCACACTCCTGCTTCACAACACACACCCACACACACACACACACACACACACGCACACACACACACGCACCATCTACTCAGCTCCAAAGCGAAACACAACTCCCAGCTCATCTCTTCACCATCTTTTTCACTCCATCTTTCTTTCATTCTTCCTTCCTTCCTTCCTTTCTCTGTCTGTATTTCTGCTACTTTGGCCTGCTCTGTCGCTCTGCTTTTCTGTGGGAGGGTGGGTGGGTGGGTGGCGTTTAAAAACAGACCACAAGGGAAACACACACACCCACACACACTCACACACTCACACACTATGATTAAGCCACAAGCCTGTTAAAAACGTAAAAACGAAGAATGTTTGATATTTAAAAGAAGTGCTTTTGTTGAATTGTTGCTTTGATGTAAGGAATAAAACAGGGTGTGCACTTCTAGGAAAATAATCAACAGCGGCGCGGTGCGATGAAGCGGATTTACCGTTATCACCCAGGAAGTTGGTTATTTTCCTGTAACAGCACGTCCTGAAGTGTTGCATTCCTCTTATACCACAGCAATCTTGTAACACAGCTTGTTGTTTTTGTTTTTTATTATTATTATTATTATTATTATTATTATTGATTAATCAATGACATGCTGTACTTTCTATCCAATTATAGTTACATTTAAGGTTGTGGAACAAAACGTTCTCACTTTTTACGTTATCGGTGCTATAAATAGTCGTTCTATTGTCAGCCTGTATTTTGTTTTCTTCTTCTTTCATTATCGCAGGACACCACACTCTCACTCTGGGTTCGAAATGCTTTCCTATTCCCTACAAACGTCTAAATGCATTGAACGCTCCCCGCTATTATCAGCGAGGTTAAAGTGTCGGCACCCGCGTCTTCCTTTTTTCGGGTGGGCTCGCGTACACTCTGGTGCCAAAAATAGTTCTGCGAGTAAATATTTGTAAACCTATACACAAGGCACACACACAAGCAAACAAATGGAGATACACCGACCGAGCGAGTCGTGTAATCTCCCACAGTGCCTGGCAGCCATTACCCTTTTTAGCATACGCTGTTGTTTTCCAGCATATGCGGTGCATCCTGGCCTTACCGTGCCCTGGACTCCTGCCGTGCCTGCGTGTTCCTGTGTGTGTGTGTGTGTGTGTGTGTGTGTGTGTGTGTGTGTGTGTGTGTGTGTGCGTGTGTGTGCGTGTGTGTGCGTAGTACTAACTCACTGGCGTTGATTTAAGCTCAGCAGCCTGCTTCACTCCCACACAGGCATCACACTGAGCGGCGAGACCCGAGCACTCAGCCTCTGATGAAACGGTGAATCACAACACTGCGATGATCACTGACTAATTATGACTAATAGACAGAGCTTATGTTGTTGCTCTGCTCAGTTAAAAAGTCATTTTCACAGGAAGGGAGGAATGTTTACACACTCGCACGGTATGCCACAGTTTTAGCACCATCAAACCCGCAACGGCGAAACGTGATATCTGACTCTGATTTTTTCTTTTTTCTTCTTTTTATTTTAAAGGCCGGAGCTCTACAGGTGTATCGCCGTTTATCCGTCGCCTCACAGGCAAGAGAGTGAGGGATCAGGGAGGATAAATAGTAGATGGATGAGTGGAGGATGAAAACAGAGAGAGGGAGGAGGAGGAGGAGGAGGAGGGATGACATTGCCCTGAGGGCTGCCCCTGTTTTTGTGTGGCCACGGCAGACATGAGGAGAGCAGCCAAGCAGCACTGACCCCTCCATCTGGAGCAGGGAGAGAACAGTTCTCTCTCTCTCTCTCTCTCTCTCTCTCACTCTCTCTCTCTCTTTCTCTCACACACACACATACACACACACACAGTCTGAAAAGCTCCAGATCAGCTAAACAGATACACTCATTTAGAAAAACATCCACCAGTCCAGTAGCAACCGCTCCAGCCTGGACGCTTTTTGGTTCCTGCTCACGCTCACCAGCACTAACAGGAACTGACGGTACTTTTCAGGTTATTTTCAGGATGTAGGTCTTTTATCTTGTCATCTCATCTTTAAAGGGAAACCTTTTCGTCAGTAATGTCCTTCACGATCGTTCTGACCCGCTCAGAACAAGGTACAATTAAAGGTTAAGGGTTAAAATATATATACGGTCACATTTTTTCATTTTTATTTATTTAATTTTTTTTTTTTTAATTTTTTTTACACGCAATCCTACACATAGAGCTGCTGTCTTTTTCTGTTTTTCCGTCGCAGTGGAACTTAAAGGTTAAAGAAATGTCATTTCTTCAGAAAAGCATCGAGTGATGTCGAGTGCTTTTTTTTTTTAATCTTCTGACTAATCTAGTCACAATTCAGGGGTTTAACAGAGAGAGAAAAGAAAACAACAACACTAGTCTGTTAGTGAGCAGATATGAGACGCTTAACGGTATGTTCAGTCGGAAATATTTTAATGTCAGTGTTTTAACACCGTCATGTAAATAGAGATAACAGATACCAGTTTCTGGAGGTGTATCGCTATTTGGCGACTGATTTAAATGTTGCCTAGTCTCACACCCATGCGCTTTCATTTTCTGCCTTAGACAAGCTACGTCTTCTTTGGCATAGTTAGAGTAAATGTTGAATAGATATATAATCTTTATTATTATTATTATTATTATTATTATTAAGAGCCAATCCCATAGGAAACCAATCCTATTGGACCGTGTGGTTTAAACGTTTCCTCAGTTCCCCACTCACAACTTTAGTCTTATCCCGTCGTATACGAACCTCTCCTTAAAAGTGTATAGAGACATTACGAAGGAAAATAAAGCTTGGAAGGAAGAAGGAGAGATCGCTCGAGCCTCTGGAGGGTGTACGTAGCTGGTACATCGTCTCAGGGAGTTTTTCCTCGCCTCTGGATTGCTCATTAGGGATAAGTTTAAAACTTATATCTGGAATTTATACTGGAATATATATTCCATCCACGTATTTAAAAAAAAATTTAAAAAATGAAATAAAAGAATGAAATATCCACCTGAAATGCACATCAGAAACTTATCGCGCTCAAGACATGCACATAAATCACGATGGAGACACGTTTACCGAACGAATTTGTCATGTGACTCTGCCACAGCAGATCATGTGATTGGATAATTGGCTCAGAAAAGTAAAAACGGCGGAGAGCGTGAGGAAGTGTTTCCCCGGAAGTGGCGATTTTGTCCTTTTGAACACACGGGATGGAAACGGTGCTTTATTCGCAAATGTTTTAGGCGACATTCCGATTTTTCGCACGAGTTAAATTCGCAACTTTGTAATGCTATTGTCTGTCGTTAAAATCTCTACACAAATAAAATCGAATCGAACTGATTTGAATAGCTAGCTTGCTTCGCCGATCTAATCCGAGTGTTTAATTTGTGTCTAACTACCGTTTCTTATCAGAACAAAATAAACCAAAGGGGAAAAAAAACAAAACACTGGACAGGCCACGCCCACAAGAGACAAACTACACGTGATACAGTGATTAGTGTCGTCTGTTTTGTCATTAGTGGAAAAGCACCTAGACACTGGAGCTTTTTTAGCTTCCTGTTTTGTCCACACGCCTACGACCTCCGCCGTTTCGTTCTCCTCACGTTAAAACGTGCAAAGAATTATCACAGCTTCCAGCTGCTTCGCTTTCTCTGTGTCACACAAACAGTCTGACATCGAGCACAACTCGGACCTTCCCAAAGGCAAACACACACACTGATGGCGTTCCTTAGAGTGTGTGTGAGTGTGTGTGTGTGTGTGTGTGTGTGTGTGTGTGCGAGAGATTCAGATTAGCAGGCCTTTGTGTGGTGTTGGCAGTGCATGACCAGAGCGAGCATATGGAGGCAGGCTTGTCGGAGCACCGCTATGCACACCAGGTGTGAAATGGCCTGTTTAATTAAGTGCTGATGTTGTTCTAATGCAGGACGTGAGGGGAGTGTGTGTGTGTGTGTGTGTGTGTGTGTGTGTGTGTGTGTGTGTATGTGTGTGTGAGAGAGAGAGAGAGATAGAGAAAGAGAGAGAGAGAGGCTGGGTTAATGGGGGAGTCCACAGAGAGCAGAGCTACACATTAATCAAACCAGCACAGACAGTCTACTCCTCCACCCGCTCTGTTTTCTTCTCCATCGTCTGTACCAGTGTTACGGTCTGAAATTTTCACAGTAGCTCATATCCTAGTCTGAAAATATCACGGTATTAATCAGATGCTTTAAAAACGCACGATTGTGAAAGCCAAAGGAAAAATGTATCGCGAATTCCTTTTACAAGAGATTTTGCACATTGTTTATTTATTTATTTATTTACTCCCCCCCCGTACACCGCCACAATGGATTTGAAATGAAGCAATCAGGATGTGATTGAAGTGTAGACTTTCAGCTTTAATTCAAGGGGTTTAACAAAAATATTGCATTAACCGTTTAGGAACCGTTCACAGCCGCAGAGTCCCTCAGGCTCAAAAGTAACTGGACAAACCAGCATAATCAGAAATATTAGGATCATTTGTAATACTTGGATGCAAATCCTTTGCAGTGAATGACTGCCTGACGTCCCACGGACATCGATCACCAAGTGCTGAGTTTCCTCCATCGAGACGCCTCGCTAGTCCTTCACCGCAGCCGCCTTCGATTGCCGCTCGTCTGTGCGTCTTAGGGACATGCGACGAGGCAGGAGCGGAGTGTAACGTGTTTAATGGATTAAAGGATTAAAAACAGCCAGTGTTTTGAGCGCAGTCGTGTCCCTGCGCCGAGAGACGAAGGTTGCTTTAGTGCGATTCGGGGCAGAGAGACGGGGTCGGGTATTCCGGTATAATCAGGATTTCGAAAAAAGTCAGCAGTGAGGTAACTGTCCGATCGTACAGGGTTTTGGATTTCTGGAGAGCAGCTTGCACGGGACACGGCGCATAGATTTGAATGCTATTAGCATATCATAAACTGACACCAGTTTGAGGTTCAGATGGCGTGCGTGAGACGGAGAAGCCCCATCTGCCCCGATGACGTTTTTTGGCGTTTGGGACTGAGGCTATTCAGGCACGGGACCTCCAGGAATTCAGCAGGAGCTTTGTTTAGGATCGTGTGTGTGTGTGTGTGTGTGTGTGTGTGTGTGTGTGTGTGTGTGTGTGTGAGAGAGAGAGAGAGAGAGAGAGATAGAGAGAGAGAGAGTTCAAAGTGGGGAGGAGTGTTTATGGCAGGGAAACCGGAGGGACACACTTTTCTGAGTGGAGAGATACGCTGAAGGAACAGAAAAAGACGAGGGAGGAGGATGAGCGAATCTTTTACATCTCACACTCTTACTTTTCCGATGCTGCTGAATTATTCACGCGTCGCTCAGAGAGAAACAGAAAGTGAGAGAAGAAGACAAAACAAGGATGTGAAAACAAAGTAGAGTGATCAAGACGGTCAAGAAAAACGAACTCTCTTAATGGATACACATAGCGTTATAACGTCTCATAGCTACAGCCTAGCTTCATTGGGTGTCAAAACTATTGGCACCCTCCACCTGGAACTGTGCTTTTTCCATTAGGACGATTTTTTTGGTCCTTCGTCAACAGGAAGCAGTGGTACTTGTGGACAAAGCTGATTGATTGTGTGTACAGACAGTGGGCCTCATTTATCAATCATTCAAGTGCCGATAACGCTGATTTTCCTCGTGCTCACGTCAGCCCTAAATTACCAAGCGACAGAGAGGTGGAAACGATTAAACGGTGTAAGAGCACCTCATAAGCTCGGCGTGTGCCAAATCTTCCAGTTACCCTAAACACCCACGAACCCTTCCTCCTTTTGTAGGGTGCCGATACTTTTGTCCTAATTAGATGGCTGGTCTTATTCGTCTTAATTTATGGATTCGGTTTGGATTTCTTTTCTTCGTCGATATCAAATGACGGGTTCGAAAGCCGAGGTTCATTTTATACGTAAAAATCGAATCATACGAGCCCAGGAGCGAGAATATTTTCCCCGAAATATTTTGTCATCATCAATGAAATGAAAAGCATTTATCAGAAATATAAACTGATTAGACAGATTTTTCCAGTTTGGTGTTCTGTTGCTTCCTGTTTGGGCTGCATCTGTCTATTTTTTTTTTAAAATAAATTGTGCAGTAGAAAACCGCTGTGTGGTTTCTGGTAGAAGGAAACAGCGGATTTACACCGCGTAAGTGATCCTGAGGTTCATGTGTGGCACTCGGCCCGGTGTTTTCCTCAGATGAAACGTGTCTCCCTTGGTTTCGTACAGAATTCATATGGCTCCTTTCTGCGTCAAACACATCCTCTTTTCCGAGAGGCATCGTTTCCGAGTGTGTAGGACGACGACGAGAACGACACACACCTTCCAAACAATCGGTTTTCCCTCGTTCGGTATTCCGCTCTTTAAAAGTGTTCATGTCAGTGTCTTCTTTTATTGTTTTTTCTTCCTCCTCCTCCTCCTCCTCCTCTTCCTCCCCGGTCGTGAAGTGTGACGGCTGTATTAAACCCCTCCGTGCTCAGAGTGTGTATCGATTGTTTGAGTGAGCCCGAGCAGACTAATGGCTGGGAGTAGGCTACTAATTGCTGCCATGCAGACGCGACACACTTCCTTTCGGTCTCGCTTCACAACATCCTGTCACCACCTCTTATCCTCTCACCTCTCCCTTTCTCTCTCTCTCTCTCTCTCTCTCTCTCTCTCTCTCTCTGTCGTGTCTTCATCTGGTTAGTCGTTCAGTAATTTCGCCAGTTACAAATAACCAGATCGTCATTAGACGTTTTCTCAAGTGTCTCATTTGTAGTTGACTATTATCTTGGCTGTAAGCGCCGTTGAATTCTCGATTCTGATTGGTCAGAAGGTGTTGATTAATTTTCTGCACCAACTAATTCCTACTGACCGTGTATGGCAGACTCGTACGTGCTGATCTACGCCTAATAATAAACAATAATTAAAAAAATGTGCTCTTACATTTTTTTGGAAGGAGTCTCCAGTTCTAGCAATTTGAATAAGATGAAAAAAAAAAAAAACCCGCAGCTTGTCATGTGACCGAAAAAACCACAAAGTGTAAACACCTCTGTCCTGATGACTCGTGTGTTACAAAGTCAAGAGTGAGAATGAGCAAAAGAGAGCATGGTGAAGGAACTATTGTTTATAGCTGCAATAACGTAAGTGAGAACAGGAAGTAACTTGTTTTCCAGACGTTCCACAACTACAAACGGATAAAAAGTACGACATGTCGTTCTTTAATAAATAAAAAATTTAAAAAAAACTGGAATTGTTGGAAAAATTGCTGTGGTGTAAGAGGAATAAATCGGGGATTATGGAAGTTAAACTTTAATTAACAAGTTACGATTTCATCGATCTGTATTTTTGAACGTTATGTTTTTTAAAATTTTTTATTAATATCAATGTTTGAGGTGTAAATTTCAGTTTTTTCAAACAAACATTTGTAAATACAATATTGTGTTTAAGCCATTTCTCTCAATCTGACCTGAAAATAGTAAACAAACAAACAAACAAAACACTTATTTGATAGTGTTGATGGCTACATCTTAGCATAAGGTCGCTAAGTGGAAACTGTAGGTTACGTTACTAATATCTACATCTATTATTATTTTAAAATTATGGGTGTTTTTCATTCAGTGAGGTCTAGTTGTTATAACACAGACATTTTTTCCTCGGTATTTTAGATTGAAGACTTCACCATTTTATATATATATATATATATATATATATATATATATATATATATATATATATATATACTCATTACTGAAAATGGAATTTAGCTAAAAAAAATAATGGTGCTTGGCTCCAATTTCATATCACAATCATATTACAAAAATTCTGCCCAAATAATTTTGATCTGAGAGTAAAAAAAAAAAAAAGTGGTTTAAACAGATATGAAAAAGTGAAACGTACATATTAAAAGTTGTCACATCCTTTAATTACGCTTCCACATTTAACGAGGAAGATCCCTGAGCATGTGAAAGGGTTTTTTGGGTTTTTTGTGCGTCTGTAAATATTATTTAATCGAGATGCCCCGGGTCAAATCAACATGAGCGCAGCACGAGGTTTTCTCCTGTTCAGAGCAGCAACAGGTCCAAATCAGCCCATGCATGATTCATGACAGCTTTCGGTCAGCACCGACTCTGTAATTACTGCATCCCGCGACCTGGCAAATGCCATCTCCTCCTCCTCCTCTTCCTCCTCCTCCTTCTTCTTCACCTCCTCCATCGATAGCAGGCTTTGTCATTTCACTTTTAAAAGCCTTCTTTAGAAATGTCAGCTCTTAATGGCCTTTCCCAAGACAGGGCGCTTTTAATGCATCATGTTATTGTAATACGGCACCGCATTAGATAGCTACAGAGAGAGAGAGCAGTGTGTAATGCATTATGCCGTGTGTGTGTGTGTGTGTGTGTGTGTGTGTGTGTGTGTGTGTGTGTGTGTGTGTGTGTGTGTGTGTGTGTGTGTGTGAGTCAGTGATTGAGTGATGGCGACTGTTTCAGTTACATATCAGCTGATGCACTAACAATACATCAGGCAAAGAAATTCATTCATTCCTTATTCATCCGTCCGTTCATTCATTCGTTCAGGATGGTTTTCACTGTGCGACATTATATATCAGCGAGTAATCCGTTCACTGAAAGAATAACAAATGACAGATCGCAATATGGTGTATTATTTAGTAAATGTTTTGGGACTGTTCTGGAAGCGGTTCACGTCCGCTGCTGCGCCACAGGCCAGGTAAACGGCTAATTTGGTGTTTGTTGCACAAATGAATCGCTGTATTCAAGTCAGTCTTTGCGAAGATGTAAATGTCCTGGATTCAAATTAGTTAAACGAGACGTTTCCTCTGAAGTTTGTACTTCTATTGCTGATAAACGTAGGAAAAATAACCAGTGACTCTTCTGTAGCAGATCCTCTGTTGCGTCTTATCCAATCACATCATCACGTTCATGCAAACGATCAACTCCAGGAAGCTCGTCGGACCAGATACGAACTCCGGATGAAACTAGAAAGGTCAGGAAAGGAAGGTGTTTTATTTTATTTTACTGGTTTTATTCTGATTAGCAACACGATGGCACGCGCTGTTAAAAAACACGCCGATGACGAAAACAGCGTTTGACGATATGTCGAGTAGACAGAGACGCATGTGTTTGTTTCCCCTGCTTTAAGTTCTCATCAGTCCGGATTAGAGGTGACAAAAAAGTCACGTGAGCGAGCGATTTGTACTTTTTTTTTAACTACAAGTGAATGAAGATGCAGTACGAAGCTTTCAGGATGAAGAAAGGCCACGTTCATTAACATGGAAATGTACAGGATGCTCATGCAGCATTTACAGACACGAGACATTTACCGTGTTTATTTATTTATCAGCGTCGGTATCCTGGTTGCTACGGCAGTTTAAACGAGTACTTCTTTATATTGTAGTTGGGAAATGGAAACGCTTGTTAGAAAATATCAGGGCAGAAGGGGTAACGTGAAATGCCACAACGAAACAAAATCTTCAGATTCTTTAAAAAAGACTTAACTAATCAGTAATGGTTAAGTATTATAAGATGACCGTTGTCTCCAGACCTTTTGTGAGCAAGGAATTTTATGTACCTGGACTAGAGTTTTCCGAAATTACGGGTCAGGACTCCATGTTGGGTCACAATCTCCTTATTTGTTTCATCCAATAATTTTTTTCAAAAATTATATTGCAAAGAAAAGGATGGAAAATGGAACAGAAACAGTCCAGGAGCAACACCAAAACAAAGCACCGACACTCCACGATAATATTTGTCGATTGTTTATTCTATCGTGATAGCGGGATCACTTCATCACCCAGTTTTACACCGTTTATTTACCAACCTGACAATTAGCTTATGATTTACATTCACACATTCTGTTTATTCATGCTTATTTATGCTTATGTGAAGCACTGTATTTATAAAAAAGCTTAGCCGTAACGAGGATTTTATTAACATGCGCGTTCTGAAGCGGCAGTTTTTTTTTCTTTGCTTCGTCTGTGAAGTGTCCGTGGGAGTGTTAGAAATTAGAAATGGATTGACAGCTCTCAGGACCTCGCGAGGCTGAACAGTGAACGTGTGCCAACAAGCGCACAAAGGCTGTTTTTAATGTAGACATAATATGAAGAAATATTTCAGCTTTACTTCTCTTTTGTCTTGATATACAAAATATATATATATATATATATATACAAATTAAGGTCACATGGTACAAATTAGCCTGTTCTAAGAATATTGCATTTTTAATTGTTTGGTTATTTAAAAAACTTTTTACTTTTATCCTTTAGATAAAACATTTGAAGTAAATATACTCTGAAACTAATTCTTTACCATTAAATAGACGTATTTAAACTAGTGTAGATAGCTGTATAGATAGACCGCAAAAATGGGTTCTTAGTATATAGTTATACTAAGATGCAGTTATAGATATTTATATATTTATTTAAACTTTTTTTTTTTTTTTTTACTCATTTTTAAGCTTGAAATTGTCTTTTTTTTTTTTTTGGGCAGATATTTTTTCTTTCTAGAAATAAACTATTTAAAAGAGTAAAATTGATAGAAATTATCCTTCATAATAGGCTATATTCGACAAATATTTAGGGTAGATAGCTTGCATAGTGACTAAAAAGTGCCCCTGGTAAACAGATCAAAACTGTTTTGTATTTTAATTACTTCAGTAGCCTTGGTTTCAGCTGTACACACTCTTGGCATCTCAGCAGCTTCATGAAGGTGACACCTGCGATGCTTTTCCAACAGCACTGAGAATTTTCTGGCTGCGAAACGACTTGTTGGTCTTGTTTTGGTGAATGAATTCGTACACAAACACAAACATCACGATTTTTAACAAATGTAAAACATTTTATTGAACATAAATGACTTTCTCTCGTTGTCAGTAGCTTTCTGGCTTCATTCAAACACAAGTCCACTGTGAAAATAATTTTTTCTGTATATACATTAAAATGTTACATAGTAATGGCGATTAAAGCAGCAATATGTCATTGTTTAGCGTGCCGGCAAGGCCTTCCTGTTCTCTCCAGCTGACCCCATTCCTTCTGTTAAAACTAGTTGTATCATAACTTTCCATTTTAGCTGAGAACCAGCTATGATAGACCATGATAGACCAAGGGGCGGAGCTTAATTCTGGTCCAGAACGACGTAAGAAAATGCAAACAGAATCCTGAAATGAAGAAACAAACCAGATCTATTGCATGGCAATATTTCAGATTAAAGCCAAAATATTTTTGCTTTAGAATGATGTTCGTTTTACACGTCTAGAGACACTTTTAAATATTACAAATTGCACCTTTAAGAGATGACAGACAGTTATACACGTGTTGGCATTTGAATAAAATATCAATTTCAAATTTTGACTGCGTGTGAAAACAATGTTCAGGTTTCATTTCGCACAAGAATTGCACAATTTTTTTAAATGGTCCATCAAATATTGGAATTGTATCTAATAAAAGATGAACTGCTCGGTTTTGTACGCTCTTTGATCTGGGTAATGTGTCAGTGACTGATGTGTTTGTCAGATTTATGTGTTTGTGTTTAATGAGACTGCTGTATTTGTGCCTCTGTATGTGTGTGTGTGTGTGTGTGTGTGTGTGTGTGTGTGTGTGTGTGTGTGTGTGTGTGTGAACTAGTGTGTGGGTGTGCATATGGCAGCTCTGAGAATATGCGGTTTCCTGTGTGTGTTCTCACTTTGACAGGCTACAGTCATCATATGGCACTTACAAAGAGCGGAGGGACATCATCATAAATATCAGCAGGAGAAAACATTAGTAATCCTTTTGCTTTGTTTTGGTTTTTTTTCTCTTTTTCTCTCAGCAGGTTCCTCCATCAGTAGCGAGTCCTCCCCTGTCTCATCTCCAGCCACAAACCAGAGCTCTCCGGTGAGCACGCCCAAGCGCGGTCCCCTCGGCCCAGTCATAGTGCCCCCTGGAGGCCACAGTGTGCCCAGCACCCCACCGGTGGTCACCATCGCCCCTACCAAAACGGTCAACGGCCTGTGGAGGAGCGAGAGCCGCCCTGTACGAGAGGTAACGTCTTTCTCATAGATACAGTTACATACACACAAACCTTCTCCGAGCAGTGACTTGTGGGAAGTCTGCCATTCTGTTTGGATGGCAAACAGTCGAGGCAGTGACGGACCTCACGGGGCTTGGGTTTCTGCGATAAATCGCAAAAACATTACATTCTAGAGAATTGAAGTAAGAAGTGCTCCTTGCATTTTCAGTCTGATGAAAAACACTTAACGCTGCTATGTTAACAACTTAAACTGTTTGAAATGCACATTACATAACGTAAAGTTCCGATTCCCGTTTACAAATTTTATACTACATAACATATGAATTATGTGGTATGTGCTAGAATGTAACATTACGTAACGCTGATTCTCAATCTGTTTACGAATTTTACACAACGCAGTGTCAGAAGTCAAATCCTAATCTGTTTAGGAACTTTACACATAACATCGATTTCCAATACTTGCTCACATGTTTTATTCAATGTAACATTGATTTCCAATCACAGTTTACAGATTTTACACTGCAAAATGTTGATTTCCAACATTTTAAACTGTGTGACATCGAATCTAAATTACTGTTTAGGAATCTTAAACTGTGTAATGTTGATTCTAAATCAATTCCCACACAGCGTATATATACAGTGCCCTCCACTAATATTGGCACCCTTTTAGTCAATACTTTGTGCTACCTCCCTTTGCCAGGATAACAGCTCTGAGTCTTATATAATGCCTGATGAGGTTGGAGAATACATGGCAAGGGATCTGAGACCTTTCCTCCATACAGAATCTCTCCAGATCCTTCAAATTTCGAGGTCCACGCTGATGGACTCTCCTCTTCAGGTTTTCTGTGGGGTTCAAGTCAGGGGACTGGGATGGCCGTGGCAGAATCTTGATTTTGTGGTCAGTAAACCATTTTTGTGTTGATTTTGATGTATGTTTTGGATCATTGTCCTGCTGGAAGATCCGACCACGGCCCATTTGAAGCTTTCTGGCAGAGACAGTCAGGTTTTCATTTAATATCTGTTGATATTTGATAGAGTCCATGATGCCATGCATCCTAACAAAATGTCCAGGTCCTCTGGCAGAAAAACAGCCCCAAAGCATTAAAGAGCCACCACCATATTTAACCGTGAGCATGAGGTACTTTTCCATATGGCTACCTCTCTGTGTGCGCCAAAACCACCTCTGGTGTTTATTGCCAAAAAGCTCTATTTTGGTTTCATCTGACCATAGAACCCGATCCCATTTGAAGTTCCAGTAGTGTCTGGCAAACTGAAGACGCTCGAGTTTGTAGGTGACTTCGCATTGTAGTTTTGGAGACTTTCTGACCCCAAGACGCAACTAACATTCTCCAGCTGTGATCCTTGGATATTTTTTGGCCACTCGAACCATCCTCTTCACAGTGCGTTGAGACAGTATAGACACACGTCCAATTCCAGGTTGATTCATAACATTTCCAGTTGACTGGAACTTCTTAATTATTGCCCTGATGGTGGAAATGGCCATTTTCAATGCTTGTGCTATTTTCTTATAGCCACTTCCCATTTTGTGAAGCTCAACAACCTTTTGCCACGCATCACAGGCCAAATTCCTTTAGTCATTCATAACAATGGGTAAGACCAAGGAATATGGCTATGTGTTACCTCATATCTATACCCCTGTGAAACAGGAAGCCATGGTTGAACAATTTCCTGTTCCTAGTCACCCAGGTGTACTAAAACAAATAAAATATCATTGGGAATATACTTCAAATATATTTTTCTCAATAATTGTGGCACGCATATATTTAACAAAGTTTTTTTTGATAAACTTGTGTCGTGTTTGCAATTGTTTGAAATCCATGAGGGAGTATTTTGTGAATTTTTTTAACAAAAGATCAAAAGGTTAAACAATAAAGACAATTTTTCACAGCCCTCTTTGCTCATATTTACCAAGGGTGCCAATATTTGTGGAGTACAGTGTGTACTTAAGCACACTTAATGACACACACACTTGTTTGTTGAGGGATTAGTGGCTTAAAGACATGCCATGGCAGAATGTCTGTGACATATGCGCATGTGACACAGCTTCCCCTCCCCACAATGTGAAACAATACCGAAAGGCCACCGGGTTGACGGCTTCAACAACAACCGACATCTGTGCCCTCCCCCTGACTAGGCAGTCAAGTGCATCCTGCTATCCTCTCTCTCTCTCTCTCTCTCTCTCTCTCTCTCTCTCTCTCTCTCTCTCTCTCTCGTAATCTCTGTCTCACTCTCTTTCTCTCCAATACCTCTATCAATCTCTCTGTATAAGACAGGAACACTCGCTTTTAAAAAGGCTCAAGAATTACGGTCATGCTCTAATCCTTCTTATTTTCACACACCAATGCTAATTCATTACCTAAGAGACGAGGTCACAGATTGTGACAGCCACGGCCATCATCTGTTCCCTGCTCTGGCTTAATTTTGACCTCCTCGACCGACTCCATTAGCCCAGGATCTCAGAAGAGGTCAGAGGTCAATATAAATATATGCTTCAGTTTCAGCTTCAGCTAAGAGAAACCATGTTATAGATGCAGTTTATTTATATGGATCGATGTAGCGTCTCATCTTAATTTAAGATTTCGAACAGGTGTAACTCTTCGTTCCACTGGGTGTGCTGTGAATGTTTGTGTGTGTGTGTGTGTGTGTGTGTGAGAGAGAGAGAGAGAGAGAGAGAACGCGAGAGTGTCGTTTTGCTTTCAATGAAGGCTGTCGTTCTGCTGCTGCAGCTTGTAATTGCTTCTTAATTGGCAATTTGGATTTATCGCTCCATCTGAGTGACGCCAGTGAATGCCGTTCTGATGCGCACAGTTTCCTCAACGCTTTACCGTGGGGAGGGCAAGGGGCAGGCATTCACTACACAATAGTGTGTGTGTGTGTGTGTGTGTGTGTGTGTGTGTGTGTATGTATGTTGGGGGTTCGCAGATGCGTCGTTTTAAATAGAGAGTGCATTCTGCTGCGCATTTATAGGTCAGGGAAAGGTGAGGGTCACCGAAGCCATGTTTTTTGCAACACAGAAAGAACACACACTCAAAGAGCTAATTGCTTTTGACATTGGATAAGCTATTTTTATTGACATTTATTAATTTGTGTTGGATTGATTGATTCGATTGTAGCATGATGGTTCAGGGTTTCTTATTTAATCCATAAATTAACTGACCACACTGGGGTGTTTTGGAGGTCCATGGTGTGTTTTGCTCAGTGCTGAACAAGGTTACATCGAGGGTCATACTTCATCTCGGGCAGACAAAAGACACAAAGGCGGAGCAGGGCCAGGCGGCAGACAGGCCTCAGGCTCCTAACACAACACACGCTTCTTTCATATTTAATGCGTACAGGCCCACCACACACCTGCCGGCCCTCTGAGACACACACACACACACACACACACACACACCACACCCGGGGTAACAAGGTTGCTTAACTCTAAAGGTTGCTAAAGACTAAATGACCAGCAGAGGGCACCAGGGCTAATGTGTGTGTTTTACAAACAGAACAGGAAGATGCAATTAAACATGAATTCTAAGTATTTTGGCATAAAATTATTTCTTGGATGTGCAGCCTGTCTCTAAAACATTATTTTAACAAGCTGATATATCTATATGCAAGTTTAGTCTGTTGCCTTCTTAAAACAAATTAATTGGTCGAGACCAGTTTTATTGAGTATCATTTGTTACAACCCCAATTCCAAAAAAGTTGGGACGCTGTGTAAAATGTAAATAAAAACAGAGTGCAATGATTTGCAACCCTCATAAACCCATATGTTATTCACAGTAGAGCATAGAAAACATATCAAATGTTTAAACTGAAGAAATGTACCATTTTAAGAAAAAAATAAGGTCATTTTGAATTTGATGGCCGCAACACGTCTGAAAAAAGTTGGGTCGGGGGAAACAAAAGGCTGGATTATTTTTAGTAAAAGTGTTACTAAAAATAAACAGCTGGAGGTTGATTGGCAACAGGTCAGTAATATGACTGGGTATAAAAAGAGTATCTTAGAGCGGCAGAGTCTTTCAGAAGTAAAGATGGGCAGAGGTTCACCAATCTGCGAAAAAACCGCATCTACAATTTGTGGAACAATTTCAGAATAATGCCTCAATGTAAAATTGTGAAGACTTTGAATATCTCACCATCTACAGTCCATAATATCATCAAAACATGCAGAGAATCTGGAGAAATCTCTGTGCGCAAGGGGTAAGGGCGAAAATCAATACTGCATGCCCGTGATCTTCGGGCCCTCAGGCGGCACTGCATTAAAAACAGGCCTGATTCTGTAATGGAAATCACTGCATGGGCTCAGAAACACCTCCAGAACTCGTTGTCTGTGAACACAGTTCGCAGTGCCATCCACAAATGCTGGTTAAAGCTCTATCATGCAATGAAGAAGCCATATGTGAACATGATCCAGAAACGCCGGCGTCTTCTCTGTTGCGGCCATGAAATTCAAAATTACCTTATTTTTTCCTTAAAATGCTACATTCCCTCAGTTTAAACATTTGATATGTTTTCTATGTTCTATTTTGAATAACATATGAGTTTATGAGATTTGCAGATCATTGCATTCTGTTTTTATTTACATTTTACACAGCGTCCCAAGTTTTTTGGACTTGGGGTTGTATATTATGAATGTATAACATTTTGTAAACATATCTTGATCCAAAATAAATATATATATATATATATATATATATATATATATATATATATATATATATATATATATATATATATATATAATAAACCCAGTAATCTTGAGGGCTGTACAATCTCCAAACCAGCTCATAAAATTCAGTCGCCTCAAGGCGCGAAGTCAAGCACAGCCATCTTAATGAGGCAGATTAAAAAGCAATTAAGATTTCTTACAATTTGTGGTAGGGAGTCATCGAACATGGAGCATCAGATCTCCTTCTTCTCTCGACCGAGAGCCGAACAGATGTCGTGTGAAAGTAGAAACGGACGTTATGCCATTTTCTAGAACAGCGATACACACATCCTTTGTTAGACATCTTAGTCTGTTTGATTTACAGCGTGGAAATCTCCTCTCCGAGAGTCTATTGCTGTACTGCGTTCATTGAGCTTGAGCTGCTGCGGCTAAATGTCAGCAGGCGAGCCACTAATAGACGGGTATGTACCGTTCCACACCGCCTGATCCCTCTCTGTGATACACGCAGGGGAGGTAGGAACCTTGGAGGGGGGGTTGAGATGCCTGTGATTTTGACTTCTTTTGACATATCTGAAGCACTTTTCTGCCTGGCTGCACTTCAGCGATTGACCCCCCCTCTTTCTCGTCCCCGCGAGCGCTTACAAAGCCATTAGCAGAGCGGGGTACTCAGGAGAGGCAGGAGGGGTCAGGGGGCACATGTGGGCGCCGAACAGAGGCCAACTCGCTGCTAAGTGGAGAGCGTTAAACAGAGAGAGATAAAGAGGAACTGACAGGAAGGAGGTACAAGCACCAGAGGCATTTAATATTACATGTGAGCGGTGTTGAGTGGCGATGGGTCATTGGCCTGGACACAGAGGTAATGGTGCTCTAAATGGGCTTTTCTCCAGAGGAAGGCTGCCAAAAGGACGTCCACAGTTTCACACAGCTTCACTCACTGTTCACTCCCGACCTTTTGATACGCTGTGCCAGGTCTCACTTCATCCATCTCCTCCTCTTCAACATAACTCTGTGGCTCCTCGTTCATCTCTGAGCATCTGTCAGATCTGTTTGTTATCCAGTGAATTTAAAGATCATTGCTCATTCATCCTGCGTGTATTTTTCATTTTCACAAAGAACCATTAGTAGCAGAGTTTCCTGCCGGTAAGGTTTCTTGCTACGTGCTCGAATACCAGCACCGACAGGAACTCCTGGTACTCAGAGGTAGCACTAGCAGCACTGCTTATAAATGACTGAATGTGTATTGAGCTGGAACTCAGGTTTGTGTTCGTTTCTTAGTTTTTAATTGTGCAAAGATTTCAAGGTTCTTATTAAAAGTGCCGTGTGTGTGTGTGTGTGTGTGTGTGTTGCTGTGAGCCTAATCCGATGAGACAGGTGTGTCATTCTCAGTATCTCCATTGCATTAACCATCTCTCTATCTCTCTCACAGTCAGAGTCGGGCCCTCGTGGTGTCAGCAGAGAGCGTTTGGCGCCCGAGGCTCAGGAAAAGGGCGGCCCCTCTGTTCCAACCCACCTCATAGGAAATCCGTACGCGTTTGGCCTGACGTCTGGATCTGTGATGCAGGATTCACGCTTTCAGCCCCTAAAGTAAGTACGACTTTCTGGAACACACTGAGAGATCAGGTGTCTTCCCGAATATTACTCTAGTCCTATCTGGAGGCTGACAACACTGACACCACTCACATACTCGTCTTCCTCAATTTCTCTTTTTCTGAATGGCAGCCTGCCAAGGCAGATGCCCCACGGTGTGCCCCCCGGCGGAGTACCAGAAGAGTACCTGCGCGGTTTCCGTCCCTACCCCACGGCCGAGGACCTGCGCATGCCCTCACTGCCCCTGGGCCTGGACCCGGCCACCGCTGCAGCTGCTGCCGCTAACTATTATCACCCCAGCTACCTGGTCCACCCCTCGTTCTCCCATTACAGGTAATAGCACACATAAGTTGGATCAAATATCTGTCTGTCTGTCTGTCTGTCTGTCTGAATAGTCATGTAAATTTTTATAACACAAAACCACTGCTCTGAGTATCTGTATCAGGGCCAATAATAGTTGGTTCAGTAATAGAATTCATTTCATGGCCATGCAGTTGTTGTAGAAGCCGTTATGTTTTGCAGTTTTAAGGCAATTTAAAAAAAAAAAAAATTAATAAAAATAATATCTAAAAAAACAAATATCTGTCAGAATCTTATTTATACCAGTGACACTCCCTTTACCAGTGACACAACCACATCTCTCAGGAGACTAACACTCTCCGCCCTGTCTCTTTCTCCGTCTCTCTCTAAGGATGGATGATCCTTTCTTGTCGGCACTGAGGTCTCCATTTTACCCTTTACCTGCAGGGGGCGCTCTGCCCCCACTGCACCCGTCTGCTGTGCCCATGCACCTCCCTGGGGTGCGTTACCCTGGCGACCTCAGCCATGCCTCGCTGTCCAGTCTGCAGTCTGAGAGGTATAAACACACACACAGACATCTGTACAGATACAAACACATTTGAGTGTTATGAAAGCTGTTCCTGACTCATCCTCTCTCTCTCTCTCTCTCTCTCTCTCTCTCTCTCTCTCTCTCTCTCTCTCTCTCTCCCTTCATGTGTGTCGTGTCTCCCCAGGCTCCAGATGGAGGATGAGCTTCGTCAGAGAGAAAGGGAGCGAGAGAGAGAGCGCGAGCGGGAAAAGGAGCGGGAGCGCGAGGCAGAGCGAGAGAAAGAGCGAGAAAGAGAGAGGGAGCGAGAAAGAGAGCGAGAGAGGGAGCTGGAAAGAGAGCGGGAGAGGGAGAGAGAGAGAGAAAGGGAGCGTGAGAGAGAGAAAGAAAGAGAGCGGGAGAGGGAGCGAGAGAGAGAGCTAGAGAGACAGAAGGAGAGAGCAGTGCGGGAGAAGGAGCTACAGGTGTCCAAGGCCATGGAGGGTCACTACCTGGCTGAGCTCCACACTCTGAGAAGCCAGGCCGAGGAACGAGCGAAGGCCGCCGAGAGACTCACTCCCAACAGAGCAGGTAACACTCAGATTGCACTTACACTACAGCTGGGCAAAAACAACATGTGCATGTGTGGTATGTCTTATCTTTATCTTATCTTATATCATATATAGCCTCTATATCTATATGGCTGTGGCTCAGGTGGTAGAGCGGGTTGTCCACTGATCGTAGGGTTGGCGGTTCAATTCCCGGCCCACATGACTCCATGTGCCGAAGTGTCCTTGGGCAAGACACTGAACCCCAAGTTGCTCCCGATGGCAGGCAGGTGCCTTGCATGGTAGCTCTGCTGCCATTGGTGTGTGAGTATGTGCGTGAGTGTGTGCGTGAATGGGTGAATGAGACACAGTGTAAAGCGCTTTGTGAACCGCAAAGGTTGAAAGGCGCTATATAAGTGCAGACCATTTACTCTACTCTTCTGGGAAGGCTTTCTGCAATGTTTTGGAGTGTGTCTGTGCCTATTCAGTCAAAAGAGCATTAGTGAGGTCAGGCACTGATGTTGGATGAGAAGGCCTGGCTCAAAATCAGTGTTTTAATTCATCCCAAAGGTGTTCAGTGGGGTCGAGGTCAGAGTTCATCCACACCAAACTCATCAAACCATGTCTTTATGGACCTGGCTTTGTGTACAGTGGCATTGTCATGCCAGAACAGGAAAGGGTCTTCTCCAAACTGTTGCCACATATTTGTGGCATCGTCTCAGGGAGTTTTTCCTTGCCACCGTCGCCTCTGGCTTGCTCATTAGGGATAAATTCATACATTTAAAATCTATATCCTGAATTTATGTATTTCTGTAAAGCTACTTTGGGACAATGTCCATTGTTAAAACTGAATTGAATTGAATTTGGAAGCATACAGTTGTCTAAAATGTCTTTGTATACTGTAGCATTAACATTAACATCACCCTTCACTGGAACTAAGGGGCCTAAAAACAGCCCCAGACCATTAGTTGGTCTGTAGTATGATTTATAATATAGTTTAGTACAATATAATGTGGTGTAGTAGATAAAATATGTATATTTCTATCCAAGCTCATGCACTGCACATGTGCTTTAACTGATATTGACCAGTAAATGTTTACATTTGTGTGTCCCAAACCTTTATATTTTATTAAGTTTAATATAGTAGAAATGAAAGACTCAGATCTCAGCTTTGGAGCATGAGACTTATCTCTAAGTAAAGATATAGTATAGTAGAGTAGATGAAATATTTATTTTATAGTTTAGTATAGTAGGTTTTAGTGGATTAATTAGGTATGGTTGATAAATTGGTATAATTTATTATAATAAAGAAGAAGCAACCTTTATTTGTCACATATACCATGCAGTGACATTGTTTCTTCACATATCCCAGCTTGTGAGAAGAGAGGGCCCAACAGTGGCAGCTTGAACCCCCAACCTTCTGATCAATAACCCAGCGCCACCACTGTTGAGCCACCACTGCCCAGTGTATACTACAGCATCGTGTAATAATAGTTAAAATAGTTATAGTTATAGCTATAACTATTGTATTAGCCATAGTAGATGACATCGGTATAGTATAGCATAATGTAGTATAGCATAGCATAGCACAGACGATAACAATTATATTATGGTGTAATATAGTAGGTTTAATAGTTTAAATAGGTATTATTTACTATTCTACACTATACTATATCTTTGCTTTGGAGCATGACAGGACAAATCTAAGTGGACTCTTGTGTTAATCCTGACCTCCCTAATGCACAGTGTGAGTGTAGAGAATATCTGAGAATGTCAGATTAGTCCAGACTATACTATACTGTACTTTTCTATTCTATACTATAGTACACTACACTATGCTATATCTTTGGTTTGGGGCATGACAGGATGACAGGAAGTGGACTCTTGTGTTAGTCTTGGCCTTCCTAACTGATGGTGTGAATTTAGTGACGATCTGAGGATGTCACATTTTTCGTCCAAAAAAATAGTAAGGGGGTTAGCCTTTGTGTTTTTTGGACAAAAAAAATCTATGCTCTCCAAACTTCACCAAATTCACACTGTGTGTTAGGGAAGCCAAGACCAACACAAGAGTGCACTTTGTTTTGTTCTGTTCTCTTCCAAAGCTGAGACATAGTATAGTATAGCATAGGAGATTAAATAGTTATAGCATGTATAGTATGTAGTGTAGTAGATTAAATAGTATAGGATTAACCATTAGTACAGCATAGCACTATACTACACTACACACTAATATATATAATATAATATAGTATAGCATAACGTAGGAGATAAAATAGTTATAGTATGGTATAGTAGGTTTAGTAGATTTAATAGTATAGGATTTATCATTGGTACAGCATAGCACTATACTACACTACACACTAATATATAATATAATATAGTATAGCATAACGTAGGAGATAAAATAGTTATAGTATGGTATAGTAGGTTTAGTAGATTTAATAGTATAGGATTAACCATTAGTACAGCATAGCATAAACTATACTATAGTGTACTATACTATACTAACTGTACTATATCTCAGCTTTGGAACATGATAGAACAAAACAAAGCACACTCCTGTGTTAGTCTTGGCCTCCCCAACGCACTGTGTGAATTTGGTTATAATTGAAGAACATTGAATTTTTTGCCCAAAAAAATACAAAGGCTAACCCCTTACTATTTTTTTGGACAAAAAATGTGACATCCTCAGATCTTCACCAAATTCACACCTTGCGTTAGGGAGGTCAAAACTAACACAGGAGTCCACTTAGGTTCGTCCAATTAGGCTCCGAAGCTGAGATATGGCTGAGATATGATATAGTGTAGTGTAGTATAGTGTAGTATATTGTAGTGTGGTATAGTATAGTATAGTGTAGTACAGTATAGTGTAGTATAGTGTAGTATAGTAGGGTTTCGTAGATTAAATAGGTATAGTCGATAAAACTGGTATAACGTAGTATAGTGAACTATAGTATACCATGGTTTAGTGTAGCAAAGCATATTATAGCGTAGTATAGTTTAATGGTTTAAGTAGGTATAGTCGATAAAATTGGTCAAATGTATAGGTAAATATTTTACAGCAAGGCATAGCACAGTATTGTGTAGGTGGGTGGGTGTATTTTATTGATCACCAAGGGGAAATTTGGGTGCTGCAGCAGCAAAAGACATTAATGCACTAGTTATACATTATACTAGATATACATTCAACAAGTTATACATTCAGCACATACTACAAATAACACAGTGCAACATAATAAGGTACAACAATACAACATAATAAGGTACAAAAGCACAACAAGGTGCAGAATAACAGCAGCAGGGATTCACAGTGGTAGGATGTGAATCCCCATATGTTCACTATATGGAACAAATTATGTGGACGCCTCACCATCACACCTATAAGTGCTTGTTGGACATCCTACTCCAAAACCATAGGCATTAATATGCTGCTGTACTCACACCTTTGTCATGAACAGAGCTCATCATTAACACATAGACATGTGAACAGCTGAATACTTTTTGGTCTCGACTGCTTGCCATGTTGAGTCTACTTCTAACACAGTGCGTTGCTTCTCCAGATAAAACCAAAGAGCCCGCCCTCCCTGCTCCTAAACCAATCCAGGCAGGCCTGCACCCTTCACTAAGCTCCTCCCACCACCCGGTGCCCACCCTGCTTTCCACACACGGCATGTATCTCGGACCAGGAGGGACGGGACCCGGGGCTCTGACGCCCGCCATGATTCTGCAGCGCAACAACGAGGAGGAGCGGTGGCTGGCTCGGCAGAGGAAACTACGGCAAGAGAAAGAGGACAGACAGTACCAAGTGTCCGAGTTTCGCCAGCAGGTTCTGGAGCAACATCTCGACATCGGCCCGAGAGGAGAGGCGCCCGAGCTACGGAACGAGGGGCCGAGGTACAGAGGATCATCTTTTGCACTTGTTTATGTTATTAAGCTTGCAGAAATTTACATTAGTGCATTCAGGGATGGGGCTATAAAAAGAGCTGGGTTTATGATGTCACAAAATGCCCTCAGTGGATTTGAACCCATCACAGTCTTATATGCAAATGAGGGTGGTGACGTGGTAGCTGAGAATATAATTAAGCCAATAGAGACTGAGATGCGGAAATTTCAGTCATGTGACCTGTGATAAAGGCAAGCTATTTACGCAGTTTGCTAGTCAGCTAACTTTTCTAATTTGCATATCATGGATATTCATAAATCCAGACATAATGAGGGTAAAGGTGTACAGATATTTCTAGACCGTTTTTGTAGTCTCTTACGGTTTAAAATATATTTTTAGCGGTTTAAAGGAGCACAATACGAGGTACGATTTCTCTAACGTCTCTTGGTGCGGGTGTATGCGCCTCGTTTCCACGGTGACACAGATCTCAGAACGTGGAGTTGCTTTGAATCGGCTAGTGTCTGGTCGGGAAGTCACGCTATTCTTGGTGTCAGTGTTACTCTGGTTTCTGGCGTCTCTGCAGGATGGATGTTTAAAGTGTGTGCAAGCAGGGAGAGAGAGAGAGAGAGAGAGAATCTATATTATTCCAGTTTTTTCCCCTTTGCATTTCTCATTTCTGATTAGACAAGCCTCATCTCACACACACACACACACACACACACACACACACACACACACACACACACACACACACACACACACACACACACACACACACACAAAATGCTAATTATTGTTGTTTAACCTGTTGAGGCCTTGACCTCAGCGATTGTCACACATCCGAACCTCTGCACTTTGTTTACAGCCGGCTTTCCTACCTGCGTAACCCGAGCTTTTGCTTTTGTTGCATTGGAGAGGTCAGACCCAGTGTAAGTGTTAGTGTTAGTGGTGGTTGTACAGATGAATGTGTGTGTGTGAGCTCCACACTGATAATTACATCACTCCTGTGATCAGATGTCTGAACGCTCAGCATGCTCTGATCTGATTAGCTCATTATTTGAGGGTTAAGGACAAATTTAATGAGGGAATATTTTAACCACAGAAAGAAAATAAGAGGAAATACATATGGAGGATGAACACACTTCAAAGGCATCTGAGTTTATCCACTTTCTCTCTTTTCCCACAAAACCCTGACTGCACATGGAAAGAAGCTGGTGTTTGTTTTAATCTCTAGTGACCCTTTCAAGATGATGGAGGCAAAAAAATCTAACTTATGATACGTAACGGTAGTTTACGCATATACTATTTATATAAGAGAAAACAAACAACGCAGCTCGTGTGATGCTGATACAGAATAATTACCATCTCTTCATTGTAGTTATTTTTCTATAAATAAAATGGCATAGATCACGTTCTTGTTTTCTGTCATAAATTCCCAGGGTTGAAGTTCAACATGGTTGCAGAATGATTTTATTTCCAGGGAAATTTTGTTTACGCTCGTCCAGACTTTGTTCCAGCTTGTTATGGTCTAAAAACACAGAATAAAATGTTGCAAGTGAAATCATCAGGTCTGTTCCTCGTGTCCATTGAAAGAAACCTTAACATTGTTTGACTTTTTGTATCTTCATATTTGCCTTTCTTTATTTCTCACGCAGGACCACCATCCAAAACCACCACGAGCCCGGCAGCAGAGAGCGCGAGCGAGAACGGGATATCCACCCCCACCTCGGCGCTCCTCCACCTCTCATCTCCCCCAAACCCCAGCCCAGAGACCACGCCCCTGCTCCACCCACCACTCTCTGGAACCCCGCCTCGCTCATAGAGACCTCCTCTGAGTCGCGGCGGTCTCTCCACGAGCCACATTCAGGTCCCTACGACATCAGCCGCCTCGCGCCACCTCCGACCAAAACCGAGCGCCATTTCAGCTCGGAAAAGCCCAAAGACGGACCCGAGAAGTTCCCGCTCATCCGGCCTACGGGGTTCTCCGAGCCCCGCCCGTTCCTGGCCGAGCTGGAGAAATCCACGCAGTCCTTTTTAAACCAGCAGAGGGCGGCGCTGAGTCTGAGCACACAATATGGAGAGCTGAGCGGTACTCTGAAGAGCAGTGCGGTCCACAAGGGCCTACAGGGACCACCGATGAGGTCAGGAAGCGATACCGTGCTTGTATATGACGAATATCTGCAGCTGCATCGACGGCCGATTAGCAAACTGGACCTGGAGGAGAGGAGGAGGAGGGAAGCAAGAGAGAAAGGTGGGTTGCAGGGGGGGGTCAGTGTGGTTTTAAAACTTAAGTAATGTTTTAGCATTGAGGTAAACATTCGGTTTATATTAGATCTTAGAGATTAGAATGATAAATCTTGGAAATCTAAAGAAAATATCTGTATATACTGTATGTAGACCCACATACCTTGGAATGCTTCTTGACTACAGCCGTACGTACATGGGTGTGAGTTAATTGTGAATAGCGCAACTATCGTTTATTTTCGAATTTTAATATTAAAAAGTGTTTTTCACATCCATTCGAGAAGTTAAACCAGATAAAGGGTCATGTTTTTGACACACAGCTTAACTTCCTCTTGTTACTGTAAGTGGCTGTAATATTAATAACCCGTTTGCCGATTTTGAAACGAGCTCTGAGTGACTCAGGTGTGGTGTCGTGTGCAGGGTATTACTACGAGCTGGATGACTCGTATGACGAGAGCGATGAAGAGGAGGTGAGAGCTCATCTCCGGAGAGTGGCCGAGCAGCCGCCACTCAAACTGGACGACTCCACCGAGGTACTTCACACATACACACACATACACACACATACACACAGCACGGGTGATAATTAGAATCCCTGAGAGAAAAAATATCCACTCTCTCTCTCTCTCTCTCTCTCTCTCTCCCCAACTGTGCTCCTCGCTCTCACTGTAGAAGTTGGAGTTTCTGCGGCTGTTCGGTTTGACCACCATGTCTCGGCGAGAAGAGCTGCTGGAGCACAAGAGGAGGAAGAGGAGGAGGATGCTCCGGGAACGAAGCCCCTCGCCTCCGGCTGTGGCCAGCAAGCGCCTGCCTCCTCCACTTAGCACCCGCTTCACTCCTGAGGAGATGGACAGCAGCCCGGAGCTGGAGGCCAAGAAACGCTTCCTCACCATGTTCAGCCTCAATCACCTGAGCACGCAGCAGAGGAAAGGTACACAGTGCATGTGTGCACACACATACACACACACATACACACACACACACACACACACACACACACACACACACACACTCAATGTTTTTGTTTTTTTATCTCATTAGCCAATGGTCCAGTACCAAAGGTTTCGGCTTAGTACTTGCTTAAGACAGGCGGCAGATTTATATTAATATCATTATTGTTTCTATGGTAACAGCTCATTCAGAGGAACTTGTAGGGAGGACGCTCCGCATGATCTGAGATTATTAATACAGGTTTAAAAGCGTGTTCTTATTTAACAAAGAGAAATCGTTGACACGGTGACGTTTTCTCTAAGCACACGTTTAATTTAACGTTTATGGAAGGAGTCTCCAGTGTCAACGATTTGAAACCATTTTCCAACATCTTCAGGACAGAGGAGTTTTACGCTTTGCGGTCTCTCGGCAACATGAGAAGAAAAAAACGAGAGAATGACTGTTTATAGCTGTTATAAAAAGTCTAATGTGTGTAAACTAACTTGCACAACATTAAACTGATTAAAAAAGCATGTTTTTTAATAAATAAAAATCTTAATCCTTGGCTTCAGGATTATTTTCCTGGAAATAAAACATGCCCGAGTGATTTATTCCTCACATTAATACTATTTTTGTTTAGTCATATTTTCTTTAACACTTGGCTGAAATGAATGTCATCCGATCGGACAAAGGAACAGTGTTAATCCGGAAATTTCTCCGACAGCGGTGTCACGTTTACTGTTGAGCCTGTTGGCCGTTCCAGCTGTCTCTCACGTTAGTGGAAAATGAACGTCCATACTGACACCTTCATAACGCCGTGCGTCTCCAGGATCGTATGAAAGTTTGCCACTTGTACCGCTGACCCTCGCAGCTCTCGCGTCTCAGATGAGGCTCTGAAGTGTGTTTCCTTTGTTTCTGCTTTTCTGACAGAGAATGAGAGAGTGGTGGAGCTGCTGCACGCCATTAAACAGAAAAGTGTGACTCTAGACACCATCAGGCACAATCCTCTCCCGCTGTGTAAAAGCCCACTGCTCCATCAGTCTGGTAAGGTGTACACACACACACACACACACACACACACACACACACACACACACACACACACACACACACACACACACACACACACACACACACACACACACACACACACACACACACACACACACACACACACACACACACACACACACACACACACACACACACACACACACACACAGTCATACATAACCTGCCTATGAAGCTGACCATTTGTGTCGTTTATGATCAACAATTAAGTGCGTAACTATTTTGATTTATACCACAGCGCTGTTGAATTCTCAAATCTGATTGGTCAGAAGGTGTTGATTAGTTTTCTACAACAGCAGCTCTGACAATAGTTCCGGCTGTAATTCAGGTTTATTATATTAACGTGTTCGGTGTAATAGTACATTATCGTTTCTATAGTAACAACTTACACAGGCACCTGGATGACGCATAATCTAAACCTACTAATAAAAAGATTAAACATATTGTTATTTAACAAACATCTAATCATTGATGCGGTGACGTTTTCTGTGAGGAGACGTTTGTTTAGAATTTTTGGAAGGAGTCTCCAGTGTCAGTCTTATTAACATCAAGAGAGAGGAAAAATACTATATATATATATATATATATATATTTGTATTACGTAAGTAATAATGGGAACTAGCTTGTTTCATGGACATCCCACAAAACATTAAATGTAACTGTAAAGGGATAAAAAGTATGACATGTTCGTTAAAAAATAATAGTCGGAAAATTGTTGCAGTATACGTGGAGTAAGACACTCGAGGGTGTGCCGTTATAGGAAAATATTCAGGGTGGTAACAGTAACTCCGCCACTGATTATCTTCCTATAACTAAATTAACTAGCTAGCTTATCGATCTCGATTTATTAGCAACAAAGATTGATTGCTTTTTGTGTTCGCGCACCATGATGAGAAAGACAATATGGCGTTAGTGCTACACTCGCTGCTCATGTCTCCAGTGTCATCAGCCTCGTTAAACCAGATGGTGTATATTGTGTGCAGTGAGAGATCCAGATGTTTAAAGCTGAATTATTCTCGGTTCCTATACTAGAAAGTAAAGGAAGCAAGAATAATTCAGCTTTAAACAGCTGGATGTAATGATTACTGTCGGAATTTTACACCCACACATTTCTTAGAAAAGTGTGTCTTAAATGGTTTTCCTTCATAAGTAATGATGAACGCTGTGGAGCTAATTGTGTGTGTGTGTGTGTGTGCTTCACAGATTCATCCTCATCCCAGTCTCCAGGCCAGTCAGGCGAGTCAGTCAGTGCCAGACCCCCGAGTCCTCCACCTCCGTCCACTGGACCTCCGGCTGAGCCTTCCTCCGCTCCACCTCCCGAGCACCTCAGACCCGTCTCTGAACCGCTCAGACCGAAGGACACTCCCCTTCCCCTGTCATACGCCGATAAAAACCGAGGTAGCGACGTAATCCTCAGCAAGAAGCCCTCCATCCTGCTGAACAGCGTGCGTCCTCCTGCACACCCTAAAGACGGCGGAGGCAGCCTGAACGGCCGGACCAAGACGTGGGAGAGCTTCACGGCCGAGGAGTTCGCCCAGCAGTTCCACGAGTCGGTGCTGCAGTCCACTCAGAAAGCACTGCAGAAGCACAAAGGTGGGCTTTTTCACTTTTCTCTTTTCGGGTCCTGTTTGGATTACATTAACAGAGGTGCCAACATTTACGGTTCAGACGTAGCATTTAGGATTTTTGATCCTTTTCGATACGGGAGACACCTAAAAACTACGGCTTTCTGATTTCTCAGCTGAAGTCAGACCAAACGTGAAGAAAATTCACACAGCGGAAAAGCTAATTCACTGAAGGGGAAAGGACGCAGGACGTCAAAGACGTACATTTTCTCTTGCTTCACAGCGACTTTATCTAGGTGAACTTTGACTTGTGCATTCATGTGAGCCAATAAAAAACAAGAAGGCAGGACTGTGGTTTCTCTGGTTGGTAAAAAGAAAACTTTAGGCTCGCTGTTTTCATCTTTTCCTGGGAGGATTTTCTTGTTAGCAATGTCGGCATCTCGGCATTAAGCATCCAAGGGGGCGGAGCTTAGCACCAATATCACCATGACAGCGATAAGTGACTGTAGCACACGTTCAGTCACGTTGCTTGTGTTTATATGAACTCTTAAATGATGTCTGCATCAACCAAACGTCATGCTCTAAGATGTGAATATTAAGCCCCGCCCACCATCCAACCTCACCATCTTTTAAAACATGTACTTTTTCCTTACAGCACCGTTTAAAGACCAATCGGTTTGCCGAAACGGCGGTATTAATTTTCTTAGATCTACATTCAGTTGTACAAACTTCAGACAGATCCCAAAACAATTTATTTTAGAGCGTATTTGCATCTCAAATTTATAGATCTATATAAACACAAAACATGGAAATAGAAAAAAAAAATACATACTTGGGATTTGCGAGGTGGCAGGTTTGTGGTGTTTTTTATCTTGACCTGTAATTTATCTTTAACTTTACATTGTTACTATAGAACATTTTAAAAAATTTTCATCAAAGCAATAGCAAATCATATGAAGTTTAAAGAGTAAAAATGTTTTTTTCTCTTTCCACCAGGTGGCGCCTCGGCCATCTCCGAGCCCAACCACACCATGGACTCCACGGTGCACTACAACATCCCGGAGCTGCAGAGCGGCGCAGGCCGCAGCACACACCCTCACACACACCCTCACACACACCCTCACACACACCCCGCACTCCAGCCCAATGGCCTGCACTGTCCACCCACGGCCCGGCGAGACGGCCCGCCACGCCCCGAACTGTCCACCGAGGAAGACTCGGATGAAGGGGATGAGGAAGACGAGGAAGAGGAAGAGGAAGAGGCTCTGGGACACAGGTGGAACGGGATCGAGTCCATCTTCGAAGCGTATCAGGAATACGTTGAAGGTGAGGCAACTCCGCGATATTTCCGCCGATTTGGGCTGAGACGTGTCGCGTGACGTCATCACGACACGCGTTCAGCCAACTCCCTCTTCGATTCACGTGTGTCGAACACGCGTACAGCTAAAAGGTCTCATTTACCGACAAACAACACTGCGCAAAACAATTTCGCGCAATTACGATTTCGCCAATTCAAGTAGTTTTCCGCAAAAAACTCACAATTTTGAAAAAAAGCCGCAGCAAAATCGAGCATTTTTATGCCACAACAATCACAAGAAGAAGAAAAAAAAAAACGAAATCCTGTGTGTTTCGGTGGGAAAATAAAGTTTGTCAGCATGTTTGTTTTTTTTGAATCTCTAGAATAGCTGCAAGAAATTGTTGCTAAAGTGATTTTACACTCTCTTAAGGTACAGTTTATGCAATAGTTATAATAGGTGGTGTAAATAAAGATATTACACGTCTTAAGCTTGTCGAAAAGAACTGCACTGGTCTGAACTCCACGGAAAATAAGTGCATTTTATACTGCTTTGTTGTTATTTTGTAGAAAATAGACTGTACCTATTCCCTTGTTAATTAGGCTCTCTTTAGGTTTGTGTGTGTGTGTGTGTGTGTGTGTGTGTGTTGCTGTCACTACTGTGATGCGACTGGAAGTGCAGGTCACACACTAATTGTCGCTCTCACTCTCTGTTTTTTTTGTTTTTGTTTTTTTTTTTGTTCCTCGTCTTGTTTGATCTCCTCTCAGAGCAAAATATCGAGCGTGAGGTGCTGCACAGTCAGTGCAGGAAGCTGGAAGCCCAACACTACAACCTCAGCCTGACTGCTGAACAGGTCTCTCACTCCATGGGGGTAAGTGTCACACCTCTGCCTCAGCTCCTCTCTAGTGGTCTCTCTCTGTTGAGAATTCTGTAGCCAGGAAGATTCTCTAAATATTTAATATTGTTCTGTGGAATCCAGCTGAAATGTTTCTAACGTCTCTCCAGGACTTGATGGCTCAGAAGCAGAAGCTGGCGGCCGAGAGGGAGAAGCTGCAGGCCGAGCTGGAGCACTTCAGGAAGTGTCTGAGCGTGCCACATACGGCCTGGAGCAGGGCTCACTTCAAGGGATATCCTCCCAGGTGACATCACACCGAATCACCTGAGCTTCAAAAACCCCCCAGCCCCCTCCCCCTCCCCTTCCCCTCTCCTGTCTCCTCCTCTCCCCTCTCCTCTCCTTCCCCCTCCCCTCTTTTCTAACACCCAGACTCCGGCCCCCTCTGGTCCTCCACAACAGAACGAGGGCGGAGGTTTGGTGCACCGTCAGCACACTGAGAAGGACTGATGCTTAAATGCCAAGCCCACAATCTGACATAAAATGTGCCATCAAAAGGTGTAGGACAGGTGCCACGCCCTTTACCAACCAACTCACCTGGATCTCGCAGGAACGCTTGGTCCATCCCACCCACACACACACCCACACCCACACACACACACGGTGGTACAAACAGCAGTCCACGCCTCAGGCGGATCGTCTAGACAAACTGAATGGTCATGTGACTCCCCCAAAATGTATATCGTCATGGCAACCGCACCTTCTCGCCTGGAGATCCGAGGAACCGGAAATGCACTTAAGAGACAACCCAGAAGAACTACCTGGAGGTACTGTGTTCTAACGAGGAACTCCTTTCAAAATTAGGGAAGAACTTTAAAAAATAAATAAATAAATAAATAAATAAAAATGCACATTTTTGTTGTTGGGGGGAAATTAAAAAAAAAATGTTAAGGAAAGTTTTATTCAAGTAAAAAAATTTTTAAAGAGGTGCTTCATGCCTTGTATTGTAAATATCGAAACAAAATGGAAAGGAATTTTTGTATGTTTTTATTACTTGCGTTAATTGTTCTTTGAAGAAGAAGAAGAAGGAAAAAAAGAAGCCTGCCATTAAAAAAAAAAAAAAAAAAAATATGCACATGCTTTTTAGGGCGTTAAGCTGGAGCCTTGCTTTTAGTGTTTGTATTGCTGCTGGTCAGGATAAAGTACGGAGGAAGAGCTCAGTGCAGACCTCCGGTGTACGTGTGTGTGTGAGCGTGTGTGCGAGAGCGAGAGTGTGTGTGTGTGTGTGTAGCCTACAACAGTAGCATCCATCCCCAAAGGCAGCGCCAGAGCTAAAGAAGAGCAGAACATCACCACTCTCACTTCCTGCACTCTGGACTTCTACCCTAGGCTCATGACCATTTAATTTTTTTTTAATTATTATTATTATTATTATTATTTTACATTTTATGGTGAAACAGCACGCATTCTCTGCATTCAGTCCCCTTTTTTTTGTATCTTACAGTTCGTGTAACGGTCGTTTAATCAGTGAGTACTGTGCCAAAGGTACCCACAGAACCGCAGATCAGAAAACAAAATCATGCCATTAGTAGCGCAAGAGCTGACGGCCAAAAAAAGCTACTTCATATCAACGCTAAGCTAAATTTTTTCAGTGTCAAATGTTGCAAGATTCGCGTTAATATCGTTAAGTAGCATCAAATATAATCATATTAATCGCAGGATGTGCACATGGGGTGCCTGTGTGTGTCCTCAAGTTTTAAAATTACTTTTTAAATAAATAACACACACACACACACACACACATTATGAGCATATAACGTGAACAAGACGCCATTTCGAATTTAGCCCAAGGGAATGCAAAAGGGTTCGGACTCGTTTTATTTATTATTAACTGCATTTAAAAACCACGAACCATTAACTATAATCCATGGTTTTAAAAATTCATTGTTTAATATGCTTTATAAGACTAGAAACCCCACAAAAATGACCAAGGAACATCTCTCCACCTTTATCCCTCATTAATAACACCAGGATCTATGAATATGCATGATTTATGCAAATAAGAAACACCCCCACATCCTAATTCCATCCCTAATAGCTAGCTGGCTAGATCATTAATATGAAAATATTAAAGCTAATATTACATCTTCATCCTTTAATAACTCGCATATTGAACGTGATTGGTGCAAAGCTAGGGATCTGTTAGTGACATCACAAACATGGCCCCGCCCATCGATTCATTCAATACAGACAAATCTGACTCTATATAAGGATAAAATGTTACTCGGACTTTTTAAACGGATCAGCGTTTACGCTTCTAGGTATCATCGACCCAAAGAATCGTAATCGGCTCGCTCAAGTGATTCATCCGATTCAAAAACATTTCGATTCGTTGTCCTAAATGCTAGCTTATCAATGCTAGCCTGTTTTATCTCCTAATCTCCAACCAGCGCCATGTTACTCGGCGTCTACGTTTACGTTCTCCTCCTGTCAGCAGTAGGCCAAAGCAAATTAGCAGCCGCAGTTAACAAAAATACAGCTTTACATTTTTCGAAAGGTTAATAATCGGGTCGTTCAGCTCATCACAGGTTCACGTTATTAGCGCTCAGGCTCACAGGATGAACCGCTTCTGGAGGCGGTTCCATGTTTACAGACCCGAGGCTGGCCCTAAAGACCATCCATCATGTGCAAGAGTGCGTATGTGTGTGTTTGTGTGCCTGAGCGAGCACCAACACTGCCTGTCCAGGAGCTGGGACACGCCCTCTCTCTCCCTCTCTGTCTCCGAGTGTCTCTCGCCCAACTAGCGCACGCACACACAGTAGCCCCGCCCCCTCCTGCCCAACCCATTGGAGGATGTCTAGATGCTGTGAAATCATGTTTTTAAGAAAAAAAAAATGTACTTGTTTGAATTCAGTGTAATGTAATATATTCTTTGTTGAATGTAGTAATTAGGTATTTATGAATATATTGCTGTAATTTCAAACAAAAAAATAAAAATGCTTCAGAATTGAACTTTGACTCGGGGTTTGTGTTGATGTCATATGTACATTTTTTCTTTATAAACTAACATTTACATTTCATATTTGATCATAAACTTCGGTGCGTTCATAACTGCAGTTCAAATAATGTCCAGTAGGGGGCGAAGGAGTATTGACTGCATTCACACTAGCAAGCAACAGGTGTAGTTCATTTTCTAAGTGTTTTCTACATACGAGCTGCGATTTCAGCTACAACCGACATTTTAATTTGCGCATTTCTCGACACAACTCTGTGCAAATTAGGTACGACGCGGCAAAGCCACGAATCCAAACGATCGGCTTGAATGAATCCTCGGATCGATCCTGTGAAGCACGTGTACTTCAGTTCTTACCTGCGATTAGTTCCCATTTCCTCTTTGACGCATAAAAAACAGCCATGGTTTCGTGTTGATCCTGTCAGATACGACTTCTCGTTAAAAGTTACGAAGAAAAATAAAGCTCGGAAGGAAGCAGCAGAGATCGCTGGTGACTCTGGTGAGCGTATGTAGCTATGATGTATTAATGTAACCTGAGAACCAAGCTAGAACTACAAAAACGGTCGGTTGTTTGAATTACATATTATGTGCTTGGCGTCACACTAGCTTCTTGGCATATTGGCAAACTGTATTAGCTAAACCGTTCCAGCTAAACCGTTCCAGCTAAACCGTTCCAGCTAAACCGTTCTAGCTAAACCGTTCTAGCTAAAGTGTCCTAGTAAAGTTGTGCATTTCTTTACAGCGTCATATCTAATTTGCACAGAATCAAGAAAATCCGAACTCAGATGTCGGACGTTGTTTAAATCGTATACACGTTGAAAACGAACCTTTGTTTCACGCTAGTGTGAACGTAGGGTAACGATACACTTCCCTCACACACACAAAGTAAAACACGTGTCTCCTACATCTTGGCGATACAGTCATGTGACCTCTGCAGGATTCGCTTAACAAATGACCTTTTCACAGTCGCCCATCTGCCGGAGCGTCCGCGAAGAAGTCGACATGGAGGAACAGACGTAATAAATACTTTTAACGCTGCCACAAGTTGCACCCGGAAATGTCACCTCGCGGCACCAACACGCCGTGTGAACGTCCTGATTAATAATCCAGCGATTTCCCTGAGCCTGAGCCGGGCTGCAGGTTGGAGCGCAGTTTGTACATGCAGTTCAGAGAATCTAACAGAAAAGTGCGTGTGGTGTTGATCTCCATCAGAGTCAGGTTATCCAGCTACACACAGGAAACACAGAGAGAGAGAGAGAGAGAGAGAGAGAGAGAGAGAGAGAGAGATTGTTAATGACTGGATGATTTCCCCCCCAGTATAACTCTGCATGATGCTTAAACTCTTACTGGACAAAAGAATTCCCATACGATGTGCGATTTTGTCCTATTCAGCAAAATCGGGTGTAAAACTGGGTGTTAAAGGTGCGATAGTCAATTTTTTAATTTTCTTTTATTCCTTTCTTGTACAAATAACCTGTAAGATATGTAGAACACGATGAAAAATAATCGTATAAGCCGTGGCCTCAGCAAAAGTGTTAAGCGGCTGAGAAAACCTGTTTGGAAAGCTGACTTGGGCCTCCTGTCAGTCATCCTACAGATCCTGGGGGTGGAGCTTCGTGAACATGAGCATGAAGTGAGGTGGCCTCAAGTAGTAAAAATACATACATCATTCAGATGTCAAACTCACCTACCCAAGTGTTAGAGACCTGATCTTGTAGAAAAAAAAAACGCACTTAGGCGGGTCACGATGACTACTGTTATTGGACGATATATTGTCCCATAAATTATTGCGATAAACGATATTATTGTCATTTTAAGATCATTTTATCCCACTGATGTAATGATAATATAATAGCACAATAATGCAAGTGCACCCTTTCGAAGAGCGATGAACAACTTCTGACGAAAATATTCTTTAAATTTAGTCAATATTTCGGCTCGATCCCCGACATTATTGACCACGACTGGATTTTTTCAAACACTAGAACTACTCTTTCTAGACTTTTCTTCTTCACAAAACATTGCTAGTGCATTGTTAATATCTTGCGTGTCTTTATTTCAGCAGTCAAAAATGATCGAGGTCACGTCCATATATCGCACGATAAGCCGATAACTCGTATTTGTACAAGTAAGAAATAAAAAATAAAAAAAATTGACTATTGCACCTTTAATTAATTTATAAATACAGCTGAGCCAAATTTCCATCCTGAACAAATGCATCAAGATTCATTTAATATGAGTTTAATAACAACATTTATCTTAGATAGCTAATGTTTTTAATAATAATTAGTAACGTAGCTAGTGTTAGCTTGAGGCCACGTCGTGTCACATTAGCTTTAGCTTCAGCTAGGTTTATATTACTTGATATATTTATGCTAAATGTTGTTGTGAAGGTATTTTTACATAATCATGGTTGAAGGTTTTTGGTTTTTACATGTAGTTCTCATTTAAAATAATAAAAACATGATGTTGTGTGTGTGTTTATTTATTTTTATATAATACCCTGGCGTGAGCCTCCTGTTGGCTGATGAAGCTGTCGGCGGACAGACGCAGTTTTGCGATGCGAGTGTCCCAGATGTCTTTCACCAGAGTCCGGATTTCGTCTGCTCTCGGAATGTTGTCCGAAGCACTACGAGGGGAAAAAAAAAATGTTTCGAACCAAACAGAGAATCCTCTTTTAACAGTCATCCTCGACCTGATCAACTTCAGATCAAGCCATAAACAAACGCCTCAGCTGATGGAAGATTTAGCGCTTATTAGTAGTAGTAGTAGTACTGTTAAATATTTTTATTGGCATAGAAGTGAGTCAAAATAACTTCCACTTCTGTTTTTCAGCCTTCACCCTGATCGCTCATTTCACGCTCCCAGCTGTCTTACCTTTTATGGAGTTTTGTGGGCGTCACTACATGCAAATGAGCGGTGTCAGGAACAGGCGATCAACACACACACACACACACACACACACACACACACACACACACACACACACGCACTCATACAAGTACAAATAAAAACAGCTTATCCGAAACTTTTGTAAATCCAGTGTAAAATTTTAGTTTGGTTTGACTTACACAAAAACATTTACACTTTACTAAAAGACTGATAAGTGAGACCCAGTTTCTGTCGTCTGAACTCATTTCCTCCTGCTGTTAATTAAAAATAAATAAATAAATACAATAAAAATAAAAAAGGATAAAAGGTATAAATTTCTCACTGGTTTAGCAGTAATTTGGTCAGTTCCATGTAATAAGGGCTGGGGATCGGGGTGAAGGCTTCCTCTCTTCTCTCCTGCTCTCGGATCTCCTCCAGTTTATCTACAAATCAGGGCGGGACACGTAGAAAGCATTTAATTAGACACATGATGAGTCATCAAAAAAAATAAAAAAATAAAAAAATAATAATAATAATAATGATAATAATAATAATGAAAGTGAAAGTGACTAATAATAATAATAATAATGATATTAATGATAATAATAATGATATGATAATAATAATAATAATAATAATGATAATAATAATAATAATAATAATAATAATAGTTTCCCCAGAAGTGACAAACTACAAAATTAAAATGAGAATATCTCCAAAATATTTTTACAGTGATATGATATACTCGTACCACAGACCTGCGAACCCTGATGAGAACTAAAGCGTAGTCCTGTCTGGACTGGGGGTTCCTCGGGACATTTTCGATATAGTCCTTTAACAAATAGCTTTTTCACAAATGTCTTCCCTTCCTCTCATTTTTAATTATTTCCTCTTAACTGTAGTCTGTTGAATTGTTTTATTGCCTCACTGTCATAAAGCTTGTGTTTCATGTAAATGAGATATATATATATATATATGTGTGTGTGTGTGTGTGTGAGTATGTGTGTGTATAAGGGTAAATTGGGACATATTGTATGCATGTGTTTTGTGAATAAGAGACCAGTGGGCGGAGCTTCTTTCCACAAAGCTTAAGGTGACGTTAAAAGTGCTTTTAGGCCCGTCACGATAATTACGTCATCGGCTTATCGTACGATATACGGACGTGACCTCGGTCGTTTTTGCTGACCTTGATATCGCCCGTTGTGTTTGCATGCGTGTTTGTTTACATAAGAATCGACGTCACCAACATTTTAGCCGTTCGCGCTGCTTCTGTCCTCTCGTCTGCTGTAGGGCTGTCAAATTAAAACCCGAACCTCGAATACTCGTGGAGTTTAAGATAAAAATGCACATTCGAATGCAAAAACTGTGCATGCGAATTTTAGATGTGTAGCAAGCACTGGCACTGAATTTCATTGAGCTGAAGCTGAACGGTGAATAAACAGGGGTAAACTGAAGCGCTTTACCAGCGGGTTAATTAATAAACTCACCCAAACACATCCTATACACATATGAGATTAATCAGACATTTACACAACATAAACACAATATTACAACTCGCTTCTGGACAAAATGACGCAAATGCACCGGTGAACATGAACTTAAGTAAGGCGCTAGGTAGAAAGTCACGTTGTGAACACGCTCTTTCCGCACTAAAACACGCACAATGAAGAACTAAAGCATAAAGAATTCACTATATTGCATTCCAAAGTCACTGAATATTAAAAGTTCATCGCTCTTCGAAAGGGTGCACTTGCATTATTATGCGATTATATCCTCATTACATCAGTGGCATAAAATGGTTTTAAAAATGACAATAACATCGTTTATCGCAATTATTTCTGGGACAATATATCGTCCAACAACAGTAGTCATCGTGACCGGCCTCGCGATTTCATCTCACCGGCGTCCATCCACTCCGGAGGAACGAGTCTGCATTTCTGTCTCTGTTTCAGATTGAGCGCCAGCCACACGGGCACCTCCACCATCAGTCCCGGGTTAAACGGTCCCAGGTCTCCCTGCAGAAACACAGACATACAGCATGTTTAATATCATACAGGCCGGGTTGCCAGATCTACAGTCCACCAGCTGAGACTGTACAGGAACTGTATTTTACTGTAAGAAATACTCCCGGCCATTCATAACGACTTAACATCGATACTGTGATAAATTCTGTCTAAGTATCGTGATATGATATTTTTGTCTTATCGCTCAGCCCTTTTAAAAAACAGACTTGTTATGAATTTGTTTACTCGTTCCTATATACACTTTATTTATCACAATATACGAGATGTGACTGTTTTAGGACCCTGGTGCAATTAGTTATTTAGAAAAATGTCCTTTTTTAACATTAATTTTAAAATGATGATTATTGGCAGTGATTTAGAAAGTAGAAGAGTTTTTTTGTTTGTTTGTTTGTTTTGGGGGTGGTTTACAAACGCATACCTGGCAACCCTGTACACACTACCGTACTAAACATGTGTAAAAATGTTACATCCTTTGTGTCCACGCGATATTTAACCCTATTATTTATTACAGCGGTTTAAATCGCTGTTGAAAATACCATTTTACATTTATCAGATAATAAAATTAATCAAATAAATGGCTATATTATTTCTAGCTCGCGCTAGTGTAGAACTTTACCTAACAACAGCTGCTGATTATACAGGAATATTTACTTTACTCACCCCGATTAAATAAATTTTATCGAGACTAAAGTTTGGGATAATCTTCACCGTTTCCTTCTCGGCGAGGAATTCCACTTCTGAAGGATCCATCTTTATTTTTTAATTACAGAAATAACTAAATATCTTCCCACCAAACTTCACAACAAGCCGACTAGAACTGTTTTTCCCGCCGGTTATTCGGCCATGTTGGATGACGTCCCAGGTCACGTGGTTTACAGTTCATGCACGATTCCGCCACCAGAGGGCGACAGCGCTGCGGCAACGCAAAACCACAGACCAACTGGGAGTGCAAAAGTTTACGCCCCCTCAGCACATTTACATCACATTTACATTTATGGCATTTGGCAGACTCCCTTTATCCAGAGCGACTTATATTTATGTCATTTATACACCTGAGCAGTTGAGGGTTAAGGGCCTTGCTCAAGGGCCCAACAGTGGCAGCTTGGCAGTGCTGGGATTTGAACTCATGACCTTAGTAGTTTCTGGGTGTAGAAAAAAAAAAAAGGCAAAATATTTATTTACAAAGAATATCAGAGAAGTTAAAAATGAATTGTGAGTGACAGGACGACAAAATCAGAAAAAAGAGGAACCAAGTAAAGAAGTAAAGAACAGAAAGAAGAGAAAAAAACAAGTAAAGAAGACAAAGTTTTGTCTCCAGACTCCAGATGGTATTCAGACATTGTCACAGTTATAAGAAATTTCCATTTCAATAGATATATTTTGATTATTTCACCATCAATGTCTTAATATACACTACTTTTAATAATAATCATAATATTTTTTGTTACTTTCGGTAAACGATGAAGCCCGAAGAGGAATTCTTCACTGAGAAGATCATCACAAACTTTAAAGTTGATCAAATTGATGTCACTGGTGTAACATTTTCTACACATCTACCGATCGGTAACTGTCTGTACCGTATTTACTTTATCATTCATCATCCATTCATCTTTAGCAACTGATTTATCTTGGTCAGGGTCGCAGTGAGTCTGGAGCCAAGCCTGGCTACCTTCCCAGACGCAAGGTGGGAGAATTCACTCTGGATGGGATGTCAGTCCATCGTAGGGCACACACACACACACACACACACACACACCTAGGGGTATTTTAGCATAGCCAATCCACCTAATGGCATGTTTTAGGGATATCACTCATCCCTAATGCACACACATCTTCCTTTTTTTTTTTTTAAATAAATAATATGACCTAGTGATATCACACACACACACACACACACACACACACACACACACACACACACACACACAAAATACTACAGATGGCTGCTTAAAAACATTTTATTCTCGCATTTCATTTTACAAAAGCTCAATTTAATCACCGAGATCTCAAAGCAGATTAGAATAACAAACAAACACCATGTTCCTATCAGTCATCAATGAATATTACTGCACTACCTTTAACAACCTTTTTTTATTTTTTATTTCTAAACACATATCAAATGTGCCTTAACGAACTAAACCCAAACATGGCAGAGCTTAAAAAGTGGTTTATATATTAAGACTTAGTTGTTGTTGTTTTTTTTTTTCCCCTCTTAACGTCACATATTAAAATGGTTAAATATATTAATCATTGTTCATGTCAGGAAGTGGAAAACTGATGGTTAAATTATTAACCGTCTCTGTGAGCCTACGTTAATGCGAACAACTTTCTAAAAAAACAAAAAAAATTTTTACTGCTGTATTTTGTAAGGATCTTAAAATAATTAATAAGCAAATAATCAAACAACCGATCCAATTCTTCAAAATGGTACTTTTTAATATTGATTTCGGGACGTCCAAAGCTGGTAGTGTCTGCGCCGGTTCATATCAGTAATAGTGACATTTTTGTCAAGGAAAAAGAAAAAGAAAAAGAAAGCATGTAATGGTGGTTCATACTTTCACCCATCAATCAAACTGAAATGCTGTAGCTGTGTGTTGAGTAAATGTGGATGTGTAGAAACATTTAACAAAGTTCACGCTGCTCTCGATCCCTCACAGCACGCGACGCGCCGACGTCCTGCTTTAGAAATCTCAACAATCTCGCATCTCTGAGCTTTTCCCTCCACGTGTGAATCGGAATACAGTAACGATAACGCGACCCATGTTGGCGTTGATGGCTTGATCGGGTGAAACGGCCTCCAGCTGGACGACAGGTTCAGCATAGATGCAGCACGGATTTGTTGATTTCGGGGTTCGTCCAGTCGTTCCTGAGGTCGTCCAGGTGGTTGTCAAAGTCTATGAGGTTTTCGTAGGATCTGTTCTCCAGCAAGGCCGATGTGATCTTCTGAGCTTCTGTCCAGTCCTCGAACGGGTCTCTGCAACGGATAAACATTCAGATCATCAGACCATTAACATCACTGTTGATCCCAAAAAAAAACAAACAAAAAAAAAAGGTTTCGGGCATCTGTAGTGACTGACACAGAAGAGCCGGGTTAAACAAACGAAAACAGACGATTACACGTTCTAATTTTATCAGCAATTACATTATTGGTCTGATGTTAAATATATACTTGTCTAATGTTAGCTAACTCGAACATATCTACACTGGATTCAGCATTTTACTGTGATACAAAGCGAGTCGAGAGCATGTGAGTTGAGGGGAGGGGGCGGGGCTTTCAGGAAAACACCTGCGCCGATCGTTGCAGAATGGAGACGGGGAGGAGAAGAGATGAGATGGAGAGAGATGAGGTGGAGAGGAGATGAGATGGAGATGAGAGGAGAGGGACAGAGATGAGAGGAGATGAGATGGAGATTAGATGGAGAGGAGATGAGATGAGATGGAGATGAGATGGAGAGAGATGAGAGGAGATGAGATGGACAGAGTTGAGAGGAGATGAGATGGACGGAGATGAGAGGAGATGAGATGCACGGAGATGAGAGGAGATGAGATGGACAGAGATGAGATGGAGAGAGATGAGAGGAGATGAGATGGAGAGAGATGAGAGGAGATGAGATGGAGATGAGACGGAGATGAGATGGAGAGAGGAGATGAGATGGAGATGAGATGAGATGAGAGGAGATGGAGAGAGATGGGAGGAGATGAGATGGAGTGAGATGAGAGGAGATGAGATGGAGAGATGAGAGGAGATGAGATGGAGAGAGATGAGAGGAGATGAGATGGACAGAGATGAGAGGAGATGAGATGGACAGAGATGAGAGGAGATGAGTGGAGATGGAGAGAGATGGGAGGAGATGAGATGGAGAGAGGAGATGAGATGGAGATGAGATTAGATGAGATGAAGATGAGAGGAGATGGAGAGAGATGAGAGGAGGTGAGATGGAGAGGAGATGAGATGGAGAGAGGAGATGGATATGAGATGGAGATGAGATGGAGAGGAGATGGAGAGAGGAGATGGAGATGAGATGGAGACGAGATGATGTTGAATTGCTCTCTGGACATCGTGGCAATGTAATATATAACAGGTTAGTGTATGTTTATTAACAGCAGCGGATTAAACACGCGGCCGATGTACTTTCCCTGTGCAGAGAAACGGAGCTCGCTGTAGTGTGATTTTTGTTCAGGGCAGACGGTGATGTAACGGCACTCACATGCTTGGATCTCTGCACTTCCACTTATTGTCAGAATGATCGTAGATGGAAAGAGCTGGTGCAGAACATCCCATGGTGAACTTGTTGTTGTCCACCTGAGAGAGTAAACACAGTGGCAGTATCAGTGTCAGTGACTCACACTTTACTCACATCTGTATTAGACCTAAAGGAACACTCCAACGTTTTTCATCCACATCTGTATCATATGTAGTGTGATATGACTTTAGTAACAGTGCACAACTTTGACAAAATTGTTATAAATAAAACGGTTTGTTCAGTTCAGTGATGTTATCAGTGTGTCAAAAACAGAAGTAAAACAATAAATAAATGTCGGTTATCGGGCACAGATGATCAGTATCGGTTATAAAAAAAATGATGAAAAGATGTGCAGTAGCTACATACCTAATGAAAACTTTTTTCTTTTTCTGGGTTTTGGATCTATTTGTCAATTAACAGTGAATTAAATGAAAGCCCTGAGTAAATGAATACACAAGAATTATGCTGAGAAAACGCTAGAGTTTCCCTTTAACAGATTTAAAACAACTCACGATGATCATGGCTGCTTCGCTGAAGTTTTCTAAAACCCTCGTAGCGACCTTTTCAGCAACCTGAGTAGGCCTGAGGAGAGGGGGAAAAAAAAAAAGTTGAAAAACCACGACATGACTGTGGCAGCATGGCCAGAAATTTCACAAAAACAGCTTACATTTTCATTTCTATAATCTGGAAAGACATTTTTATCAAAATGGATGGTTTGTGGCTTTTAGTATGAATGTCTCAGCCTTAAGGTTATCTATAAGCTAGTGCTCCAAATCGACGATTCTGATGACATCATTCTGCACTTCAGCTTCTCGTCAGATTTTCTGTCCAATCAAACGTTCTCTAGAATCTGAAGTGTCCCGCCCCTGAACATTATAAAAGTCAGTGGTACTAACTGTCGAGTACGGCTTAGCCCGGGCTGTGAGGTAAGCTGAACGCTACTGGGTATTTAAAAAGGGGGAGGGGCCACTCGATATGTCCCACCCCGACTTCCTGTTTCAGCGGAAATTACGTCAACACATCGAATAACGCTGCCCGTTTCAAGGCACTTCACGGGGACTTTAAGTTATTTTACAAGCATTGCCAACAATAAGCACTAAATATCATATCACACCGGTGTATCCTCACACTCCATCTTCAGTCTGAATTATTTACAGTATGTTTATGGAAATCGTATTTTTACCTTGCATCCTTTATGCGTTCGTTGGCTTGATAGTAAGCGGCGATGACGTATTTGTTTTCTTTACACCACGTATCGATCTGGAAGAAAACAGACAAAGGAATACACAAACCGAACCACAATTCAAATATTCAAACAAAGAAAGGAAACTTAAGTTCGACAGCTCGAGAGTCCAGCTGAGGAGGAGGAGGATGATGATGACGCCGATGAGAACGACGACGACGACGCTCCGTGCCGCTTCCGGGGGAGCGGTATGAGACTCGCCAAACCTCAAATATTAATTACGAACTAATACCCCGACTCAATAAGTAAGTCATTTCCACCACAAAGTACAAACACTATGACTACACAGAGAACCGTATCCGGAACACTCTGCAAACATTTGTGTCTCTACTTCAAGGTCAGGGAGCTGTCCGTCTAAATCTCACCGGCCAATGAGCGTAAATCGCTGTTAAGCCCCGCCCACACGAGAGATTCGTGCCAGAACGGTGAACGTAAACTTGCGGAGCGTGAACGAAAACCCCGGCAGCGCGTTCGTGAACCGTGATTAGCCGGAAACGAAGCTTAGAAAATTCCATACAAAGCAAGGCAACATCTGTGTAGAGAATCACAGACGTGTTTCGAGGATGAAACGATCCGAGTTTGGAGGCAGTTTTCTCAGAAGAGGACATCCAGACGGAAATAAAATCACAGAGGAGGAATAATCCCGTCTGAATAGGGCTGAAGACAGCGAGAGGGGAAGACGGGATTATGGCGTGGAACCAGAAGATAGAAAAAATGGTGTACTGTTGGTAATGATGCAAATCACACGTTTTGGGGTAAAAATTTCTTCTTTTTTTTCCTCTGAGACCCTGACAGTCTCAGATTAGAAAGAAATCAGCCCCAGCATCAGATCATCGTATCACTGTGTGTATTGTTTCCGGTGATGCAACACTGCAAAGGGTTTCTGCTTGCAAAAGTTTGCGCACCCATTCAACACAGCATTATTATTTACATACAGTGTGTAAAGCCTTGGAGAAGCAGGCTTTGGTTTGGTTGAAGAATTCTGGGTTATAAGGTCAAAACGAGAGATACTTACCAGAGACAGGGCCACTTCCAGCATGGGTGCCAGAGCTAAAGAGCCGTGAAACAGAGGCACACAGTCCACACACAGGACGGAGACCCCGGGGCCCTCTTTCTTCTTCTCCTTCTGCTTCTCGGCCACCAGCAGTCCGTTCACGGCGCAGTGAGGATACTTGGCCGCGTGTAGTAACATCTTACAGTACGCCTGAGTGGTCAGTTTTATAGGCATTTCCGCTATTTATTTATTTTTTAAACACAACGTTTGGCATATATAATAAACTGGAGTGTGTGAGCGGCTCTAATGACCGAGATAAGACTGAGCAGTCTTTCTTACAAAACGCACAAGTTCGCCTATTAGCTCGCTAGCTAACTTAATTTTCCTTATCTTTCCAAATTCATACCTACTCCCGGTCCATATTCTACGATTCTGCAAAGTGCTCCCTAAATATATCGATCAAAAAATTATTTGTTTCAGTGTCTTTTTTGTGTATAATATAACAAAAACCTGCCTTCCGAATCATAAGCTGGTTCAATCGGTTGCTTGGAGTTTTTTTTTTTTTTTTTTTTTTTTTAAACTCACCCATATTCAACAAATTACTCCCCTTTCACGTTGATTGGTTATTCGCAAATAATCTACCAATAAGATACCGTATAGTCTCATAGACCAACCAATCACAGCACAGGAGGCGGGATTTCTACCAATACGGGTAGGGGATGTAGTGTGTTGCCTGCAAGTGCTGCCTGGACACCGGTACCGTAAATTGTTAGGTGTTTTGCGACAGGACAACGACGGACATTTTGGCTCAACCAACGGTTTGTCCTACGTTGCCCTTTAACACCGTCAAAGGTCAGTCAGTTTTGTGCTGAGTAGGAATGTCCAAGATATATATATATATATATATATATATATATATATATATATATATATATATATATATATATATATATATATATATAAAGAATGTTTAAACGAATAGGATAAACTATACAAATGTTTAAACAAAGCCGCTTTAATTAAAAATATATATAATATCTAAATTTGCAATTTGTAATTGTAATATCTTATATAAAAGGATAGGAGACATAGGCGAAAATTAAACAATTAAGACAGTTATCAACTGAGTATAGTGTAGTTGATCCGCAATGGCGGTCTGCACTATTCAGTTTCACTGGCGTAAAGCACTATAGAGTTTTTTTAGGAAGTGTTTTTTTATGATTAAACTTTTATTTTATTTTTATTTTAGAATTTGTTGTGTTTATTGGTTCAACCGGCATACCGATCGTTTTTCTATTTTTTTTTTTTTTTTGTGTGTGTGTGTGTGTATGCTGTTTTGTGTACAATTTTACCCACAATGCTCAGCGGCATCGTATTTCCGGTCCGGATTCCTCCTTCCTCCTTTAGGTGGACAGCCAAGGGAAAGAGGTAGGTTGCCGGGAAAGAAATATGATTATTGTTTATTTTGGGGGTTTAAGCGCTGTTTATGTTTATGCTTTTACTCTTATAAGCTTCTATAACGGCTCCATGTTTATCTGTTCATCTACAAAAAATGGCGGTTTTGTCATCTTGCGAAAAAAAAATTCTACGTGACATTGAGCCGAGCATGGACTGCCACTTTGGCTTTGGTTGTGTCCCAAATTACTCCATCCTCCCTTAATATGTGCACTATATCCAGGGTCGAAACATACATATTTAGTGCACTAGCTCCGGGTCTAGTTGGAAGATGTTTGGAAGTGAGCCGGTTTTTTTCTCCGAATGAGAGTGCCGGATTTTTGAAGCTTCTAGATCACAATAGCTGGTTAGCTTTAGCTGACTGTATCGTGTATGTGTGCTAATGTGCTAAATTAGGTTATCAATATAGACAAGATACAGAGTGAGAAGTTTGTTGATCTTGTCCTCGACCCAAATGTGACCTTCGTGAAGCTACCGCTAGTCGTTTTGCTAAGCTAACGTACGGTATATGACTAGCTCCATACATACTAATGCAATACAGTGCTGTCATGCTGTACGCGGTACTGTTTCATACTGGAATAAGCATTCTCATAGCCAGCCAGATTGCCTCATTAAACACTGTATATCAGTTGAATTTTCCCAATAGACTTCATTATTAGGATTCGTTTATGAATTACTGCGTTAATGAGAGGACTGGGATTGTGCGTCGCACTGCAGCTCATCAAAGTCAGGAGATCCGACCTACATCACTAGTTTGATTTCATACACACGTGAGAACCGCTGTAGGTCTGGGACAGAAATCTCGTCCATGTGCTGTTTGGATTAATGCAAATTATAGCATTTAATATTGTACTTTGTAGAGTTTCTAACTAGAAAGGGTTTGATTAAAATGACAGCGTGTTGGACCAAGCCTGGTGTAAAATATTTAATAATAACAACTTGATCGTTTCGATTCCATAAATCAAAGTTTATATGTATAGAACTACATATAAACTACCTGTAATATGGGATATTAACAATGAACCGTTTTTTATTCATTTATTTATTTCCACACAGAATGCTGGCAACCAGAGCACTTCGTCTTGTTGGGAAGCGAGCCTTGTCGACTTCAGCGTGCCTGCGTGGCCATGGTGAGTTTCTCTCCCACGTCATGTGACCGATATACTCGTACTTCGATACCCTGACTCTGCGAAACACTGGAAGACGCCGAATGTCGAACCACAGCTGGGCAGATGCCGGTCCGAGGAATTCGCTAATTTCTAATTTGCTCAGGGAAGGATGGGTTAGCTCATAAGGTGTGCCTGGTACGCAGGATCAGTTTGATCCGGGCAAGTTTATGCTCCTCGGACAACTCCAGCGCACAGTTTAACACATCGTATACTCGTCTCGAACAAAACTAGTTTTACAGCACTTCCATTGGTAGTTAGAATACAAAGAACAGCATTATTATAGTTACAGTATGGACATACACACACACACACACACACGAGGTCTTTGAAGAGCTTTCTCTACTTAAAAGGCGTCACTAATGAGTCGATCGCAGGAACTGACGCGAAATCAAGCAAACGCCGAGATATTCGGAGGAGCTTTGGGCCGAGACGCCTCGTGTGACGTCATCACAACGCGCATTCGGCCGAAGCGCTCTTCGATTCAGGTGCATCGAACACGAGTACAGCTACAGGGTCTCGTTTACCATCAAACATCGCCGCGAAAGACCGTACGAAACGATCGCCATTTCGACAATTCTAGTGGTTTTCCGCAGGAAAGCACAAAAACAACATAAATTTTGAAAAAAGACTCGGCAAAATCAAGCATTTTAAGGCCACAACGATCACAAAAAACAACTCCTGTACGGACTGATGCGATTGCATCGCCCTCGGGTCTTTAAAACATTCGATTTCTGATGTTAATTTTGAGCCTTGCAGTTCTACATAAGAACCTTTGCAAAAAAAAAATTTATCGATTAGTAAAAAGTGACTTTTTTTTTTTTTTAGAAAAGCCAAGGAAATGGTGCCTGCTGGAGATGAGGAACGGAGACTGTGCAGTGCACCCCTAGTTCAGACTCGGCGTGACTGTTGGGCGACTTAATAATAATTAGTTACATTTATATAGCGCTTTTCTAGACACTCAAAGCACTTTACATAGTATGGGGAGGGAAATCTCCTCAGCCACCACCAGTGTGTAGCATCCACCTGGATGATGCAACAGCAGCCATAGTGCACTAGAACACACACCAGCTATTGGTGGAGAGGAGAGACATAGCCAATTCAGGGATGGAGATTATTAGGGGGCCATGATGGACAAGGGCCAATTTCGCCAGGACACCGGGGTGATACCCCTACTCTTTAAGAGAGGTGGCCAGGGATTTTTAACAACCACAGAGAGTCAGGACCTTGGTTTAACGTCTCATCTGAAAGATGGTGCACTTTTTACAGTATAGTGTCCCCGTCATTATACTGGGGCATTAGGACCCACACAGACAGCACCACCTACTGGACTCCCTAATACCACTTCCAGCAGCAACCTTACTTGGTTGACCTCAGGAGGTCTCCCATCCAGGTACTGGCCAGGCTCAACCCTGCTTAGATTCAGTGGGAAACCGGGCGAGAACTGCAGGGTGATCTGGCTCTTAACACATTAAAGCAGTGGTGGCTCTCACCAACATATGATGGTTAAAAACACATCACTAGAGATCAGTTTCCTGCAGAAAATGCAAAGTCAATCACAATTCCTTTGTTGTACAGACTACCGAAGTTAATGAAAAGTCAGTTTACAACAATATATCTCGAGCTGTTTCCGACCAGTGCACGTATGCAGTGCTGTGCGCACGTGTCACGGCACCACTCTACGGTAACCTCCCGCGCTCGGATTCGAGCAGCTACCTAGCTAGTTTGTGGAGATGGAGACATGAGAGAATTCAGATGAGACCTAAATAAAGTTAGTTATTGAAATGTTATTGAAAAAACGTGTTTGTTTTTTTTTTTTTAGAATAATAAAATACTCGTTTTTGCAGTGGCTCTTTTGAAAAATGCATTAACCAAAAATGAAAAAATGGCTCTTTTGGTGGAAGAGAAAAAAAAAAAAGGTTCCCGACCCCTGCGTTAAAGCTATAAAATGTTGATGGTGAATTTACTTTTTCTCGACTCGCTCTACAAAAACAAAACTACAGTTGGAAGAGTTGGACCATTTTGTCTAACTGGCGTGTTCTTGTTTTCTTTTAGGAGTCGCCAAGGTGGAGGACTACACCCTCCCGGCTTATTTTGACCGCCGTGAGACCCCCCTGCCTGAGATTAGATACGTCCAGCAGCTGAGTCCGGAGCAGAAGTCCCTGAAAGAGAGGGAGAAGGGCTCCTGGGCCGCACTGTCCAACGAAGAGAAAGTCGCACGTACGTACACGGGACTTTTAGTATTATTGATGTAAGAGCCAGGCAATTAATTATTAGTCGGTCACATGACCATAACATAGTGCTAAGATCCCAGTAGCTTATTATTATTTATTGTTCTGCGTGAAAAATTTAATTTCATTTAGTTTCTACAGGAGATTTTATATAGGATAATATATTGTCTATGCATATTCCCAGACTTTACTTTGGATCCTTACTTGTCGCTGTTCCTTTGCTTGTTGCAGTGTACCGTATCAGCTTCAAGGACAGCTTTGCCGAGATGAATAAGGGTTCGGGCGAGTGGAAGACCGTGGTCGCCGGAATGTTGTTCTTCATCGGCTTCACCGGCTTCATCGTGCTGTGGCAGAGGAAATACAGTGAGGAAATACTTGTCCTTAACGTACTGTAGTTACCGGTTACCTGATACTCGACACACTTCCGCATCAACACTAATCTTGAGCGTAAATGTTACTGAAGTAAATCTGTTTCGGTTTTGCAGTTTACGGAGACGTTCCTCACACCTTAGACGCCGAGTACAAGCAGAAGGAGCTCCAGAGGATGCTCGACATGAGGATGAACCCCGTCGAGGGCTTCTCCGCGCACTGGGACTATGAGAACAAAGCTTGGAAGAAATAAATTGTCTTTAATGTTTATCAGTGGACCACGTTACACAAGCATCCAGTGTGAAAAGTCGATGTACGACTTTTTGACTTTACCTCAATGAATGTGTCCTGGAAGACCACTTCCTCTTAATGTTATTGTATACTATAAAGACAATAAAATTCTCAACCATCCTCGTGTTGTAGATTCTTATCCTGTTCAGGATACATCAGGCTAAAAGATTAAACATGTTAATGGTAAATCAAAAGCTCCGCCTAATGGCTCAGATCAGTCTCAGTCTCATCCTGCCTTCTCCCATCGCTCACTAATAAGATCCAGAGGCATTCCATCCTGGTCTATTAGAGAACCGTAGCCAGAGAGATTAAGGTCCTTGATAAGGGTGAGAAGTCTTTCTGGAGCTCAGAGTAGAACTGCTGATTCCCCATGTCGAGGAGAACTCTTTTTTTTTTTTATATGAATTCGGGGTACAGGAGTGCCCTGGACTTTTATTATTCTTTTACCGCACACCTGGAATTGTGACTAATCCTTAAATAATCCTGTCTGCTCCTCCATGTGGGTGGGTGATGTGATTTAATTTTTAAAAAATCACATCACACTTCTTGAAGACTTCTACAGTACACGATGTGTATCATGATATATGTGCCAGTAAAATGCAAAACTGTAGTGTTGCATTAAAAAAAAAAAACAATTATGATTGCTTTGGTAATATCTACAAAAATGTTGTTTTTTTAACTTTCAAAAATGTTAAAGATTAAGTACAAAAGCTTAACATCAAATCAGCTGTTTCCAGTCAGTCTGTAATATATATATATATATATATATATATATATATATATATATATATATATATATATATATATATAAAATGTATTGCAACATAATTTATCACAATATTGATATATCATCTTATTGCCCAGCCCTCCTCCTGCAAACACTATTGACCAATCCTGTCCTCACCCGAAGGAATGTTGAGCAATACTGTCCTCTGCCAAATGAATTTCGACCAATCCCGTCCTCTCCTGAAGGAATTTCGACCAATCCACCCCTGTCCAGCCTAGTCCGTTGTGAATTCTGTAACTTTGTGCCCAGTGTTGCAGGATTGGCTTGGGATCCACCGCAGCCCTGCTTGGAATAAAGTGGTTACTGAAGCTGAATGAATGAATCCTCATGTTAGCACAAATAGGCCTGGGTTTAAGAATAAAATAAGCTAAAAAACCTGTTAGAGAGGAGTAATTACAATACGTACGCTTTAAAAACAAACAAAAAAACTTCAGTGTATAGACATGTCTTACACACACCACTTAGTGGACACTTTGATAAGAGCACCTATGTATATTCAATGACAGTGACATGTGAAGGCCAGTGTATGGTAACCCATACTTGGAATTTGTCCTCTGCATTTAACCCATCCAAGTTAGTGCACACACATTAGGAGTTGTGAGTAGTGAACACACCCAGAGCAGTAGGCAGCCATTTTTGCTGCAGCACCCGGGGAGCAGTTGAGGGTTAAGGGCCTTGCTCAAGTGCCCAACAGTGGCAGCTTGGCAGTGCTGGGATTTGAACTCATGACCTTCCGATCAGTAGCCCAACTTCTTAACCACTGAGCTACCACCACCCCACAAAAATAAAGCTTCTTTCCCATACCGGGAGTTGAACCCGGGCTGCCTGGGTGAAAACCAGGAATCCTGACCGCTAGACCATATGGGACGACCATATGGGACAGCCATATGGACCATATGGACAATATCCATATACGTGGATCATCTACTACTTAAAAGTAGGTTGTATGTAGACCATTAGTGACTAGTCATCTGTTCCTTTACATAATTTCAATATTGTGAGATATATCATGAAACCGTTTGTGGCAGAAGGTGTTGATTCATTTTCTATATCACAAAATCGCAGGTTTTTACTAATACACTCATTGTAATATAGTAATTTCTATAGTGACAACATATATAAGCAGTTGTATGGTAGATGCTCCACATAAATGGATAAAAGAGCATGTGTAATTGTTGATGTGAAGTTTTCTGTGTGGAGATGTTAGCATTTTTGGAAGACGCCTCCAGTGTGAGCGCTTTGTGTTTAACCTGTTCTTTTTAATCCTTCAATATGGGAAGGTCTTCATGACAGAGGAGTTTATGGATTGCAGTTTCTCTGTCACAACAAGCTGTGTTTTTTGTTTTATTAACTTCAAGAGAGAGAAAAATGAGAGGCTGGTGAGGGGATATAGCTGCTATAACATAAGTAATAAAAAGAACTTGTTTCAAGGACGTTCCACAACATTAAATGTAACTATAAATGGATAATAAGTACAAGGTACTTTTTTTTAGTACACCAGGACATTGTTCAACCATAACTTCCTGTTTCACAGGGGTATAAATATGAGGTAACACATAGGCCAAATTCCCTTAGTCATTCATAACAATGGGTAAGACCAAGGAATATAGCTGTGATGTGCAGCAAAAGGTTGTTGCAAAAAAAATGGGAAGTGGATATGAGAAAATAGCACAAGCATTGAAAATGGCCATTTCCAGTCAACTGGAAATGTTATGAATCAACCTGGAATTGGACGCATGTCTATATTGTCTCAACGCACTGTGAAGAGGATGGTTTGAGTGGCCAAAAAATCTCCAAGGATCACAGCTGGAGAATTGCAGAAGTTAGTTTTCTCTTGGGGTCAGAAAGTCTCCAAAACTACAATCTGAAGTCACCTACATCACCACAAGTTGTTTGGAAGGGTTTCAAGAAAAAAGCCTCTACTCTCATCCAAAAACAATCTCAAGAGTCTTCACTTTGTCAGACACCACTGGAACTTCAAATGGGATCGGGTTCTATGGTCAGATGAAACCAAAATAGAGCTTTTTGGCAATAAACACCAGAGGTGGTTTTGGCGCACACAGAGAGGTAGCCATATGGAAAAGTACCTCATACTCACGGTTAAATATGGTGGTGGCTCTTTAATGTTTTGGGGCTGTTTTTCTGCCAGAGGACCTGGACATTTTCTTAGGATACATGACATCATGGACTCTATCAAATATCAACAGATATTAAATGAAAACCTGACTGTCTCTGCCAGAAAGCTTCAAATGGGCCGTGGTCGGATCTTCCAGCAGGACAATGATCCAAAACATACATCAAAATCAACACAAAAATGGTTTACTGACCACAAAATCAAGATCCTGCCACGGCCATCCCAGTCCCCTGACTTGAACCCCACAGAAAACCTGAAGAGGAGAGTCCATCAGCGTGGACCTCGAAATTTGAAGGATCTGGAGAGATTCTGTATGGAGGAAAGGTCTCAGATCCCTTGCCATGTATTCTCCAACCTCATCAGGCATTATATAAGACTCAGAGCTGTTATCCTGGCAAAGGGAGGTAGCACAAAGTATTGATTAAAAGGGTGCCATAATTGTTGCACACCTATATTTAACAAAGATTTTTGTTGATAAACCTGTGTTGTGTTTGCAATTGTTTGATATCCATGAGAGCAGAGTAATTTTGTGAATTTTTTGAACACAAGATCAAAAGGTTAAACAATAAAGACAATTTTTCACAGCCTTCTTTGCTCATATTTACCAAGGGGGCCAATATTAGTGGAGGGCACTGTATTGTTCTTTAATAACTAAAAATGTGTAGTCATTGGTAAATTGCTGTAGTCAACAGAGTTTGAGATTTTCTTCCAACGGGATGTTAGAAGAAAATCTCAAAACTTCGAGTCAGGCTGAATCACACCACCCTCGTCATTGATTATTTTCCTATAACAGCATGTCCTGATGTGTTTTATTTCTTACTTAATGGAGATTTATTGCTTGAAATGTGTAATGCTGTATATCTTGTATACTCCAGAGCTGGGTGAAGTTTGAAGAAATGAAATGAAGAGCTGATGCTGACCCTGCTGGAAAAAAAAAAAACAACCCAAATAAACAACTGAAACCATCACAGAAATTCTAATGGTTTCCACTACAAATACCATTACAAACCATCAGCCACCCATTAAAAGCATTATCATTATTGGTCCTTAATGGTATCCACTAGACATGACATGCCTCCAATAGAAGGCAACCAATTACCAGTAGAGACCCACAGGGACCATTACAGTCTCCATTAAAACCAATACAAATCCAATTATAACCATTAAAACCATTACACATTGTATGAGGGTTTCTATTGTTTTGTTTTTTTTTCCCAGCAGGGGAATGATGTGAGAATTAATATGGGTTATATGTCAAGTCTTGTTAGTACTCCTGACAGCTTTTACATTAGAAATCAGTCATGTTATGATAAATGATAAATAATAAATGCATGCTAATCACTCTGTTATGAGTGTAAAGAGTTAAAATGATGTCCTGCTGTGATGTCACACAGTCCATTTTAGTAAAACTCCGGAAGCGTCTTTTAATGCAGCTCTACAAAATTACACTCATGTGATAATTTGACTTTAAGAGGACTTTTCGGATCTGTGGACCACCAGGAACAACATTTCAAGTCGGCATTACAGCTTTCCCCCCCTTCTACTGTTGTTCCATGTAGCCAAAGATCCCTGAAGTGAAAACTAGTGCTTTAGTGGGAGGAAGAGGCTACCGCTGCTGAGGCTATGCTAGCTTCCATGGTCACCAAATATCGCAAACACTTCTTCATGTAAAACAAAATCCAGCTGCAAAAATCATGGGGAACGGAATGAACAAGGTAATTTCCACTCAAAGTCTCTCTGGAGCCAGCTGGCGAAATAATTAACTGTGGTTAGTTCATAATAAAATGTTTATTAGCTGTGTGGTAACGGAGTAGTAACTAGGCTAAGGCTGAACTACAAATGAGTAGCCGCTCCCTATATAAGTGCACTATGACGTAATGGCGACTACAGCCTATGTAGTGCACTATGTATCGAAAAACAAGATATTTGGGATGGATGTTACCGTAAGGTCATGTCTTGATAGTTTGGTGAAAGTAAAATGGCAGAGATTACATGTACATAAAATGTTATTTAAAAAAAAATATTTAAAAAAAAAAATAATAATAATAATTTTCTTGAACAATAATAAAAAAAGTATTATTCCTTATTGTTGACCAATTTGAGTTACTGTAACATTATTATTATTATTATTATTATTATTATTATTATTATTATTATTATTATGATTATCATAAATACCACAGGCTATAAAAATGTTTAATATATAAATTAAAATATATACTGCTTAATAATAAATAAACAAATATATATTTATAATACAATATTATGAACTAATAATGAACTAATCCTTACTTTTTCCATAGGTTATTGACGGTCTCTATTTAGGAAATATAAGAGGTAAGCAAAAAAATTCAAATTATATATATATATATATATATATATATATATATATATATATATATATATATATATATATATATATATATATATATATATATATATATATTAATTCCTATATTCTTACAAATTATAAATATTCCATTGCTGTAAAAGTTTTCAGTTAAAAGTGAATATTAAGTATTAAAATATTGTCCTTTGCATTCACATATTACAGTGTTGTTTAAAAAAGGTTTTTATTTTTATTTTTTTTAAAACTTGTGTCTAAATCACAACCATGCAATTTATTTGGTTTGTTTTTATATGATAATTTGATGATCCGATCTTCCGATTACATGCGCATAAATTTTTTTCTTGTAATAATTTGCTTGAATATAAAAAAAGTTATATTCCTTATTGCTGACCCATTTAAGTTATTATTATTATTATTATTATTATTATTATTATTATTATTATTTTAAATACCACAGGCTATCATCTTTTTTTAAAATACATATGAATATTATTTCCAAACCGTATTAGCTGTATAATCTAGTGTAAAATGTTACTACCATTGTTTCATCCTTTAAAATATCTCAATGCTGCGTATAAAATGCAGAGTACAATCCTTGACTTGTGCCGTTATACGGACAAGCGCGGGGTAGAAATCATGTCAGCTCACACCACCTGACATTTCGCTATTTATAGTTGTTCCTGCAGTTGCCCGTCAGATCCTCAGCATCACAACATTTAAAATTAGACCACAGAAAACTGATAGGCCGAGCCCAGACTGCGACCCGGGAGTCGTCTTATCATTCTAAATTACGATGATAATAATATCTTAAACAGCCGACAAGATCGGACTGGAAGAAATGATTAGACGTTTGACTAGCTAAAACATGCCTCTTTAGTTTTACAGACAAGAACGTTAGGCATGAAAATAATATAATTTAAAAAAAAAACATGTCCAATAACAAATTTAAATTTCTTTTCTCATGTCATCTACCACTACAGTACTTGCTAGGGCTGCACGATATTGAAGAAAAATGCGAAATGCGATACGATAATGCTATAAGTGTGTAAAATCTATTTCAGTTATCTATATAATATACTAACATACATGTTTCATGTTCTTTTGAGGAAAAGAAAGCATTCTCTACTATCTGTGTCACCCTAAAACGCTGACTTTCCATAATTCTTTGATCATTCAGTTATCGCAAGCCCTTGTGACATGCATATCCTTATATGTACATTTGTGATATTTCGATAATTTCGATATACTATGCAGCCCTAGTACTTGCTGTACACTTGGGGGTGTGCTGTTATTGGAAAATAACCAACGACAGCGTGGTGTCTAAAGCGGAGTTACTGTTACCACCTTGTTATTTACAATAACAGCACGTTCCGCAGTGTTTTATTTCTCTTATACCACAGCAATTTGCCAACCAGTACTTTTAAATTATTTTTTTAAAAAATTCAGTGTTGTGAAAAGTTCCTGTTCTCACTTACATTATAGCAGCTATAAACAGTCATTCCCTCACCAGCCTCTGTTTTTATCTCTTGAAGTTAATAAGATAAAAAACAAAACAAAAAAAAAAAAGGACAAAAAACAGCTTGTTACCGAGAAAATCGCGAAGTGTAAACTCCTCTTGTGGCCCTCCTCTAGTTTTCACTGGACACTCCTTTCATACATTTTAAATAAAATAAAAACGTAGCGAATGTTTTAATTACTTTATAACAGTCAGCTTAATTCGGCTGTTTACACAGTCCAAGTTAGGCTAATGTTTGCTAGTGTGATATAAAATTTGACTAGAGGTTTACGCAGTGTAATAGTTAGCCTAACGTTAGCTAGCTTGCTCGTGAAGTACAACGTACAACGTAATTAGCCAAATGCTAACTAGCTGGTTTACAGAATCTAAGTTAGGATAGATTAGTAGCTACCTTGCTACCATATTTGACTACTGGTTTACACACGATAATGGTTATTCAAATGTTAGCTATCGTGCTAGTGAAGCTGGATAATGGTTTGTATTACTTAATAGTTATTTTAATGTTATGACTTTTTATGTAATGATTTTGTTCACAGAGTAAAATAATTATTCCTAAAATTAGCGAACTGCTTTGAGCAATCTGAGGTAACGTTAGCTAGTTGGCTGATGTTTTCATTACTTTGTAGTTAGCCAAGCTAGTGTAGACAATGTGTTAGCTAGCTTACAAACAAAGGCGTCAGTAGTGGGTCAGTATATTTAGTATATATAGTAGTGGGTCAGTATATTTAGCAGTATATTCAGTATATTTAGTATATATAGTAGTGGGTCAGTATATTTAGCAGTATGTTCAGTATATTTAGTATATATAGTAGTGGGTCAGTATATTTAGCAGTATGTTCAGTATATTTAGTATATATAGTAGTGGGTCAGTATATTTAGCAGTATGTTCAGTATATTTAGTATATATAGTAGTGGGTCAGTATATTTAGCAGTATGTTCAGTATATTTAGTATATATAGTAGTGGGTCAGTATATTTAGCAGTATATTCAGTATATTTAGTATATATAGTAGTGGGTCAGCATATTTAGCAGTATATTCAGTATATTTAGTATATATAGTAGTGGGTCAGTATATTTAGCAGTATATTCAGTATATTTAGTATATATAGTAGTGGGTCAGCATATTTAGCAGTATATTCAGTATATTTAGTATATATAGTAGTGGGTCAGCATATTTGTGCTGTTGTGAGGGATTCTGTTCAGGGGGTTGAATCATTTTGAGACTGGAGAAGTCATTGTAAGTTGCATTTTCAGTTGAATTTGGGGAAACCACTTGAAGCATTCATTGTGTTGAACTATTTCAATTACTTTTGTTTGATTTGTTCATTTCAAACAGCTGAAAGTCTGTACATTTTGACAATAAACCTGATTTGCAATGGGGGTTGAATGAATTTGATTGCAACTGTATAAGTAAATGAATTGATTAATTTTTGAAATTTGTTTATTTTTAAGGGTGTAAATCGCTGTATTTTATGGTCAGTGCTATTTTACCTCAGGTCTTGCTTCTGAGCTTCTACTTTCAAACAGCCTTACTTAAATAAATAAATAAAATAAGTGTATTCTTGCTAGTCATCGACTGTTCCCCCCCCCCCTCCACAGACTCAGAGAACCGAGAAAGTCTGTCTCAGAACGGTATCACTCACATCCTCTCTGTGTACAACAACGCCAAACCGGTACTAGAGGTAAAACTGTGCGAGTTTCTCACTCAGTTTCACTTTTGCTCGGTTTGTCTATTTGTCTAAAGTTTTCAACCATGTAGACGAGTGCAAAAGTTTGTGTACCCCCTTAGAACAAAATGATGATGACGAAAGAAATACAATCTACAGCCACAAGGCATTTCATGTGTTAGGATACGAATAAAGATAGGATTATGAGGAACACTATGGAAAATTAATCAACATCTTCTGACTAATCGGAATTCAACAGCGATATGGTGTAACTGTAAATAAAAACATTTTTAAACATCTTATGTTTTATTTAACGTCATAAAGAATATACTGTAGTTGCGTGTTCTGACCACTTGAGGGCAGTCACGTAAAACACTGGACGCTGAAAGAGTTCCACTTAAATCTGTATGATTTTATTCTCAGGGTGTAAAAATCCATTCATGTGCATTCACTAAATGAATTAAGAGATGAATTTATATATTTTTGTGTATTTTATAAATATAATTGTTTCTATTTTTAGGACATGATGTACCTTTGCATTCATGCAGCAGACGCCTCTAATCAAAACCTGTGAGTAATAAACACACACACACACACACACACACACACACACACACACACACACACACACAGTTTATCAGTATGCTCACATTCCAGGGTTGCTCAACATCATATCAGCAGCCCCATGTGCGTGCAGAAGATCAGCATCAGGATAAGCAATCCAGCTAGTGATGTATTACACAATATTCTCAACACATTTGAGACTGTTTAAAGAGAATGTGAAGTTGACAGGTCCACATCTGGTATCTCTTTAGCAAAAAATGACAACCTCTGATTTGTAAGGATGCTTTTACCAATTATTATGATTGATTATGACAACTCTTTAGTGTTGCTGTGACTGACAGGGGGGGAGAGAGTATGCCACTCAAAAGAGCAAGACCGATTTTGCTCCCACGGGCAGCTGTTGCATCGTCAGGATTCGAACTCCCGATGATATGCTCGACGCTTTTCTGTTGAGTCAGTCAGTCGCTGTTGTCATGATGAGATTGGTTTAAAGCCCTGGAATATCGTCAGCGTTGGCACCGCTGATGCTGGTTTTGCCATTATCGCAAGGCTGTTACTTTCATAGCCTTCTTAACTCCCGCCATCCTCAGAGAACGCCGCCATTCCCATGCTGACGAGGTCATGTTGTTTCAGCTTTAGTGGAAAACGTGGCCGCGTTTTTTTTCTTTCATCTTCTTTCTGAAGCGACCGGGAGCACGCGCTCCCGTGGTGCCTGCCGTTGCTGAGCGACCGCGAGCCATGACCTCTCCATGACGACGAGGAAGTTTTAGCACAGGATGGATTCACAGCACCGCAAATCCCTTGCAGTAGCTCTGCTACTAGATTTATTTATGCAGAAAAAACAAAACAAAACGCAGTGTTTGGCTGCACCCCATCCTTCAAGCACGTAGAAAACACGGAGAATTTCACCAACTAATCCAAGAGCTCTATCTGGACAATGGTAGCCTATTTCAGAGGCGACAAAGACCAGTTTGACGATCTTCTAAGAAAAGTTGGCCCAAGCTTCAGCGAACAGAGCTCCTGCTGTGAAACCATTTCTCCCGCGCAACGGCTCTGCATTTGTCTGATTGGTTGGTTCTTGTCACATGACCTGCGGCGCGCTTGCGGCAGATGTGAACGGCCCCTTACACTGCCCTCTAGTGGACGTTTAATCCTCCAGATGTCGTACACGTGTATACGGAATCGCATGCCAAGTACGGCCCCGGCCTTGTACGACCATCTGAACTATTAGAAAAAACAGAGACGTGACAACGAGTTACTGGAGCGAGAAAAGGAAGGCGATTTAAAAGGATTTTAGCAAAATATTGCAACACGTATATGTATATATGTATATATAATATTGCAGCAGTACTTTTTTTTTCTTTAACAGATCCAGGACTTTATTTCTCCTCTCTGCATTCTCTCTACCACAAAAATTCTTCAACAGCCAACACATGTTGGAAAGTTAAAAAGTTGAACGTTTCAGTAAAAAGCGCAGAGTGACATCTATTTCCTGACCAATCAGCTCACAGCTCAGGGAACGCGAGAAAAAAAAAAGATGGAGGACTCCTAATAAAAAAGTTAGTCTTAACTGTTAATAAGTGAAAATGAGGAGTGTAACGATACGTTGAATCTGAGATATTTTAACGGATATATTTTTAATAACATTAATAATTTACATTAGTGTAATTTATGTATTGTAATAACATTACAATAACATTGTAGTGCAGCTAGAGTAGAGGTAAGAAACCGGTTTGTTTTGGGATGTTTATCGGTACCCGATGTCACAGGTCGTGTCTCAGAAAAGCTGCCATCTCTTTGAGGAAATGTTGGAAAATGAATCGAAACTTTATTGTAGTTAGCTTGTGCTAGCTAGGACTTGGTTATCGTTGTTATGGTTACAGCGTTCCACTTGCTGTAACGTGAAGCCACCTTTTTCTCGATATCAGCACAGCGCTTTTTTCTGAAAAGTTGGCAGACGTGCATGCGAACACTTGTACGTGTTCACGGATTCACAGACACAGAAGCCTTCACACTGGTGCCGAGTGGGAGCCCCAAGCCAGGCTTATCTACACACACACACACACACACAGAGCAACACAAAGGGCAGATAGATGGAGGTGGTTCCTCATGTCTGACTCAGTGAACACATCTCCACCCCCCTCTTCCTGTCCAGTTTATTATCACTGCTTTACGACACACCGGATAACTTTAGACCTCCGTGTCTGAGTCATGTACTATTGCAGGAGAAGAACGACTGCCAAAAAAAAAGGGGAAAAAAAAGTAATATTCTAAGTTTACTATTTGAAAGAATGTATGTTATTTTTTTTAAATGACTCCATAAACATTTGGTCTGAAATGAGAAAACAAAAGTGGCTTTAACAAAACTTTTCGACGTAGTTTTGCTGAGAGTTTCGCTCTCTCTCTCTCTCTCTCTCTCTCTCTCTCTCTCTGAATTCTTGATTCTAATTGGTCAAAAGGCGTCGATCGATTTTCTATTACAGCAGAAAATTAATCTGACAGTAATTCAGCTGCGAATCACAGGGGTTATTATGCATATGATGCGCTATTACTGATATGTTTCTATGGTAACAACTTACACGGGGGGGGGGGGTTGTCCAGCGGACATTTCACGTGAATGGATGTGAAAAAACAAAACAAAACAAACAAAAAAAAAAAAAAACAGTGTCATTGTCGATATGGCATATGTTTATGGAAGGAGTCTCCACTGTCAGCACTTTGTTAGAGGTCAAGCTGCAAATTTACTGTCGGTTTTCTGCTACGGGAAAGTGTTCAGGGGGAGGGGTTTATGTTTTTGCGGTTTCTGGTTTTTTTTTTTTTTTTTTGAATGACTGTTTTTTATAGCTGCTGTAACGTAAGTGATAAGCGGTTTCACGGACGTTCTGCGATATTGAATGTAAGTATAAATGGATAAAAAAACACGATATGTCGTTTTTTAATAAACGATGATGATCTCGGCGATTCTATGGGCCTTCTCTCGCCACGCTTTCCGGTCTTGGACTTTCCCTTTTAGCTGTTCTACGCCTTTTGTCCATTTTTATGTTGTCGAGCCAGAGCGTTCTTTGACGGCCTCGTCTTCTTGTTCCACTGACCATTCCGAGCATCGTTGCTTTCTCCAATGAACCTGATCGCATCACGCGGCCAAAGTAAGTGAGCCGGAGTCTGGTGATCTTTCCCTCGAGCGACATTTCTGGCTCGATGCGCTCCAGAACCTCTTCGTTGGTGACCCTTGCTGTCCATGGTATCCGTGAAAGTCTTCTCCAGCACCATCCTTCTTCGGTCAGCTTTTTTTTTTTTCAGGGTCCAGCTTTCACACCCATACATTGATACGGGGAACTCGATAACATGGACCAATTTGCATTTGGTCGTGAGGCTGATGTCTTTGCACCTCCAGATTTGGTGCATGCTCAGCTCAGCTCAGTCCGTCGCTCGATTTCAGGGCCACGATCTCCAGTTCGGTCGATCGTGGATCCCAGGAAGCAGAAATCCTTGCCGCATTCGATCTCTTCACTATTGATGGTTATTTTGACTGCTCCATTTCCAGCTGTTGTCATGATCTTTGTCTTTTTTTGATGTTTTAATAAAAAAAATGTGCAATTGTTGGCAAAGTGCTGTGGTATAAGAGGAATAAACACTTATAATGATATAATAAATGATAACAGTGACAAATCTGCTTCATCCCACCACGCTGTCGTTGGTAATTTTCCTACAACAGCACACCCCCGTGGGTTTTATTCCTCATTTGAAACATTTCCATGGCACCAAACGCACGACGTCTGAGTGAAGGCTGTCCTGAATTGGGATCGTTGCTGCGTGTCTGAGGGTTACTGAGGGGCTTTGGCCCACTGTTGCAAACTAGCAGGAGGAAGGAAGCCAGCAGTGGCCACCAAACCTATTAAAAACCTTTCTGTCACAATCCCACAGATTTAAAAATAAGGATAACGGTCAATCTGCTGATTTCATCAGCACCCTCAGTGCCTTTTTTCCTCACACACATTCTCACACACACACACACACACACACACACACACACACACTGCTGAACTGAAATTAAATGCAGTGTGTCAAATCATCGAGGAATATTTGAATGCATATCTGTTCGGGCGTCATGATGCATCTTCTACATGATGTAAAGCGACACTTTAGGTAAATTCTGGTGGAAAATTAAGTTGCTTTCGAAGCTGGAGGACAGTACAGGGCTCAAACTCGTCCGAAATGGTGCCCGAGTCGGTACTCTTCCTATTTTTCAGATATAACTTCAGGGTAATATTTTTGATCCTCAGCACAAGTGCACACAGTGACATTTTGAAAAAGAAAAAAAAAAAAAACCTAAAATATTTCACACCAAAATATACAGCAGCTCTTTGACAGTTATTTCTCTCCGTTTCTAAATGTAAAATGCAGCTACTGTCACTTTTTCTTTCTTTCTAACCAACAGCACACATTTTACACGTTAACTTACAGGAATCACACTTGAAAACGAGCTGCTCCCAGCAATTTCTTTTGGTCACAGCAGTGCTTCTAAAGTTGAAAAAAGTTTACGTTTTCAGAAAAGCCTAGCGTGATGTCCTCCCGTCCACCATGGAGGAGATTTACGAGAATCGAAAATGTTTCATTGCCAGTATTCCACTGTAACACAAAACAGAAACTCTTAGTGATGCACTTTATAAACTGTAGTATGTTAAATTGAAAGGGTGTATGAATGTACAGTACGTGTGTGCTTCCGTACAGGCAAAATAGGAAAATTGTACAGTTTCTCTATTTTTCATAAATAACAAGTTGCAGGACGTGTCCTGAGATTTATGCTGCGTTCGACTGAAGCTTGTAACTCAGAATTTCTGATTTCCGACAATGAAAAAGCAAAGGAACCGCCCCTCAATCTGGAATTCCTACTCGGAAAGTTGGGAAGGTCTTTCCTCTCCTTCTAAAGTTTCTTCTAAAGATTAAAAAAAAAAAAAAAAAAGTTTTCGGAAAAGCTTTGCGTGATGTCAAGCATTTTTTTCCCTTCCCGACCATCCAGGACGCAAGTTGAGGAAAAGCGAGAAGAATAGATGAAAGGGATTTACAAGATTTTAAAGTCCCCATGAAATCAAAATGGAAGTTTTGTGGCTTTTAGTATGAATGTGTCAGCCTTAGGTGATCTATAAGCTAGTGCGATCCAAAACAATGACAATAATTAGCATTTAGAAGAGATATGCATTCAAAATTTACAGTCTCTCTCTCTACCACTGATACGGATTAACGATTTTGATGACATCATTCTGCACTTTAGCTTCTCATCAGATTTTCTGTCCAATCAAATGCTCTTTAGAATCTGAAGTGTCCCGCCCGCCCCCCAACATTATAAAAGTCAATGGTACTAACTGTCAAGTACGGCTTAACCCGGGCTCTGAGGCTCTGAGCTATTTAAAAAGGGGGAGGAGCCACTTGATATGCCCCGCCCTGACTTCTCGTTTCAGTGGAAATTTCCTGTTTCACTGGAAACACTTCGAATACCGCTGTGTGTTTCAAGGCACTTCACGGGGACTTTAAATCGAAAATATTTAATTGCCAATATTCCAACATTGAAAAACGAACAGTGTGTGTATGTTTGGGATGTTCATCTTCATTAATAAATCTAAACTCGAGCGCAAGCTAGGCTAAGCTTTTTTTCCTCATATCAGGATTTTAGAGATAGTCCTTAATTAAGAAGCAAAACTTCAAGGGATGGATCTGGACCTCAATCAACTCTTTCTGTTACCCTAACACTAACCCCTGACCCAAACCCACGTGATGCACTACAACACAAAACAACACACTGAGCTGTCTCCACGCCTTGGATTTTTGGTTTGACCCCACCCCGGTAGGAGGAGCTGGATCAGATCTGACTCCACCCCCTGGAGTTTTGGTTCTAGAGTTAGAGATACTTGGCAGAGAAGGAAAGAACTCTTGAGATATCACTCTAACGAGAATCTCGGACCAACGGAGACATGGACAACCCCAAAAAAACATAATGCCTTCACCCCCTGATAGCGGAGGCATAACAAAACAATAAAAACAGTGTTGAAAAACAAAACCACAGATGAAAAGACAGAAGACTCGACACTAAAAAGGCTCAAACGTTTTTTTAAGTTGGATTCTTTTTCATTCAAAAAATACAAATTTGACTAATTATCTGCAAAGAAAGAGGTTAAAAATGAGATGCGGATGTATCGTGCAATTTAAACCAAAGCAAAACCAACAGAAAAATTGTTTGAAAACAACCAAAAGCAAACTTTCCACTGAGGATCCGGCGAAGTCTTGACTTATTTCCCCGTATAATTATTTCAGCGCTAATATTTCACTTTGCTTGAATGTGCATTTTCTTTTCTTTCTTTCTTTCTTTTTTTTTTTTTTTTTTTGCTCAGATTTGCTTTCATTTCAGACTGAGTGACCACACGGGAGAAAATCTGCCATCAGTGGCGGAAATGTGATTGTGCTGATGGTGTCATTTAAAGAAGCCGAAGCAGTCTTGTTGATTGGGAAATCAAGACTTTTAAAGCAGATTGCTCCACATGTGGTCTGTGGTGTTTTGCAACGCTGATAAATTTCACAACATCACCTGAAGACCTAAAGAGAATTTCACACTGGTGGCTGGATACATCATGACACATTATTACACTATATAGTATTATTACACCATATAGCTCTTAGTGATGTGCTTTTGCATCTTTAAAATCTGTAAAGGTGTTTTATCTCAGAACAACCCTGAAAATCTGAGTATGAATATTATACGTAAGTGTTCCTCTACAGGCAAAGCAGGAAAATTGTAGAATTTTATTAGTAAAAATTTAATATCAGGGAGATTTACGCTGCATTCATAAAGCTCAAACTCCGAATTTCTAACCTCTATGACTATGAAAAGACAAAGAAAACGCTCCTCAGCCTGGAAATGCTTCTAGGAAAGTCGGGAAGTTCTTTTTTTTTTAATGCAACGGATATCGTTAAAAGATGAAAGATGACTTTATGAAGTAATAAATAAATAAAACAGAAAATATCGGGGAAAAAAGGTGACAGAAATACATTACATTATGCATAATTCAGATAACGAATTGAATTTAAATATGTATTTATATTTAAAAAACAAAACAAAACAAAACGTTCCACTGTCATTTATTAAGATTAAGAGATTCCGTGTCATTTCTGCTTCATCAACAAACCACACTGTGACTCTTTTTTCCCCAGGTTACAGCATTTTAAAGAGTGCATCCGCTTCATCCACGAGTGTCGGCTAAACGGAGGGGCGTGTCTGGTTCACTGGTGAGTGATCTGATTGACGTTACCGATCACTGTTTTGAGTAAAAAAATATTATTTTTAAGTATAAAAGTATCGCAGCAGACGATGACTCAGCGCTGGACTGAAATCCAACACGAACAGCAAAACGAAGTTAAAAAAAAACAAAAAAAACCCCGAAACAAAACATGAAATTGACAGTTTTTTTTTAACATTTAATATTGTGGAATGTCCATCAAACAAGTTAATTTACTTAAGTTTTTACAACATTTGGTAGATTTCAAATTTATCCAAAGCAGCAGCAAATTGAGAAAAAGTACAGTCCAAGAAGAGCTGGACATCGTTTCTATTTTTCCAGCCAAATCTTTAAACACACCGTAAAACAACTAGCCGGTTCTGTAATTTAGCTAGCTAACTTATACGGGAAAAGCCCCTGTGTTAGGCACGAAACGTACTTTTTAAAAAAAATGGATTTAAGAATTTTTTTCGATTGGAGAATTTCAGTATGTAGGTGCACAAGCAGTATTTCTGTTCCTCTGAGTCAAAACAAATTGTAAAAACGAAAATGTTGGTAGTCACAGTAGTTAAGAACACAATGTGTTTCTGTAGTTTTCTTCTTCCTAGAAGTCTATTTTATTCTACAATAGCATTAGAATTCATTTTGCACAAATTTGCACACAGTAGAATTTAAAAAAAAAAATACATATAGTATTAGTTACCTTTCTGTGCTGGATTTATCCTAAAGTTTTAGTCGGCTTTCAGACCTATTAATCCGAATCAAAGCGAAATGGATTCTTTTGGTTCGTTTGCTAAGAAACGTTGGCTGAGGGGCGTTTAGAGCTGAAAATGTGCTCGTAAAACTCTTTCATGTGGCTCCTGAGTGGTGCAACAGAAAAGTGTTGGTCCTATCATCAGGAAATAAATCACAAGATCAAAACCTGACGATGTCACAGTTAGGGCTGTGCCATAATCGTATCGTCCACGATATACCGGTACAGTGCCTCCTCATGATAAGAATTTGTCATCCCGCGATACCGATGATATAGTCGATGATGTGTTTTTTCGCGCCGCAACGTGGGCGTCTCACACGTAGAACCAGAACAAGCATGGCGGAAGACGGAGTTCCGACCCCAGACGAGGAAGAAGAATTAATCCCCCCAAAAAAAGGTGCTTCCTATGTCATTTGGAAGTGGTTCGGATACAGAACACCAAAAGGTAGTGTTGGACGTTACCGCAAAAAACACAGTGAAATATCGTGATATAGTGATATAGTCTGTATCGCCCATCCCTAGTCACAACCATGCATGGTCATGCTGTTTGGGTGGGAGGGGCATACTGTCTGTCTCCTGTCAATCACAGCAGCACTAGCCAACCATGGATGTCGGTGAGATCATGTATGCGGAAGAGGGCAGATAGCGGTTTCCTGCGAGTGTGTTACGTCGCACTGTGACGCAACATGAGCAGCAGTTCGAAAACATTTTTTGCTGTTTGGCTTTGTGTGTCTCAGAGGAAGTGGAAAAAACCTCTTTGAATCATTAGTTGTAAATGTGGTGATGGAAAAAAAGTGAATTAAAAAAAAAAAAAAAACAACACTTCATTGTATCGCTCTGTGCTTTGGCTCGGTTTAGCAGCTCGCATCTACAAAAAAAATAAAAAATGCTGCAACCCGAACACGCGGCATGTCTGATTCACAGGTGAGTCGATTCAGAGTCACTGCAATCGAACCACGCTAGAGTTCACTTGAAGACCACCTCGCTCAGATGCTCTCGGACCTGATTTAATCCACACCCGAGTGTCATTGCTGTGTTCACGTCTGCATAAAGAACCACACCGAACACCGAACACCTGGGTTCCACTGAAATGGACTAAACGCTGCATATGCGAAAGCCTCTTTAAACACCTGAAAGGAAAATATGATTCATAGTCTGTACGAACAAACACTGTGGTATATAAATAGAAATGATTTCACAGGTGAGAATAATTTGTAATACTGACCTCAGGGTGTAAACAGTGACATGCCTCGTTCTGTAATTTCCCTAAGGTGAGGTTTACTGGAAGAATGATTTAGCCTCTGTCGTGCGCAAACCTGCTCCTGTTCACGGGAGATGTGTGCAGGAAGTAAAAAATCCTTTTTCTGATTGACACCACTGTTCGTTTTGTGTCTATGTTCAGTTGTTCAATGAAGTGATTTTTATGATGATATCTGACTTGTTTCAGCCTAGCCGGCGTGTCGCGCAGTACCACCATTGTGGTGGCCTACCTGATGACCATCACCACCTATGGCTGGGAGGAGTGTTTGTCTGCGGTTAAGGCTGTGCGATCGTTCGTGGGTCCTAACTGCGGGTTCCAGCAACAGCTACAGCAGTTCCAGAGGACGCAAGTTTCAGAGGTATCTCCTGAACATCGATATCTCCGAAATGTCTGAGCGCTCTTTTGTATTTCTCCGGTTCTGTGGCAGGCGATGTGAAGGGGACAAAAACACTCTGTGTCGTGCCGTTAGAGGAAAAATAATCACCGACAGGATGGTGCGGAAAAAGTGTCCAAAAAAGTGGTCACATCACAGCGATTTGCCAATGATTACGATTTTTATTGATTATGTGACGTTCACAATCATGTAAAATATATTTTACAGCATTAATGCTTTTCTTGTTACTTATCAATCGAAAAGTGCTTATTAGTGACACTAAATCTGTTATGAAAATATCAGAAATATATTTGGGTGCCATGGGGTCAGCTCAGCACATGACATGGTGCTGCTGACATCATTAAGTAAGGAATAAAACAGTTGATGGGAGTGATGTTATAGGAAAATAATCAACGACAGGGTGGTGTGATGAAGTGGAGTTACTGTTACCATCCGAAAGTTGATTATTTCCCAATGACGACACGTCCTGATGTATTTTATGCTGCTTATAGCACAGAGATTTGTCAATGATTACGTCCGTTTATAATTGTTTTTTTTTTATCCGTTTATAGTTACATTTAATGTTGTGGAATGTCCAACAAACAAGTTCCTATTCTCGCTTACGTTACAGCAGGTTTTCAAAGCGACACCCCCAAGAACCTTTAAGAGTTCTAGATGTAATTTACTATTTTGTAGGTGGGTCACACGGACTGTCTGTCACAGCCCTCGATTCCAGTCAGCTTCATAAATAATCCAGTGGAAAAAGTGACCCCCAGAAGTGACGGCTCGCTCTTTCCACCTGTCTTCCGGGAGATCTGCTGCTGTTGATGATTTGTGGTTTTGTGTTAAAACACCCACATGCATCATGGCTCCATGTTAATCAGGACCCAAAATAAACGGTTTAGAAAATCATCAGCATCATCTGTGTTTGTTCAGCGTGAATAACTTTAACGATCTCTTCTCAATGGCGATAAAGGATTGCTCATTTTTTTCTCCCACCAGCTTAACATCTCTGTCTGTTGTGTCATCACTTAAAACAGTAACTCAACCTGAAAAAAACAACAACAATTGAAGCAGATCTTCCTTTGGTTTCCTGCCAGATTGTCTGCCACCTCTGACTTACACGCGGTGATGCAATCCGTCAAACAGACCTGAAACAAGTCGTGACTGGAAGCTCAGCCGGGTGCTCAGCTCCCGATCTGGTCTGTTTGTCAGTGCTTTGTTAAAGAAAGGCGTTTAAAGGTTTATTTAAAAGTGGATTTTGATTGAAAATTTATTTGCAAAGGAAAAAAAAAAAGTTGTCAATGATAAAAAAAACGATATGTACATTATACTGATGTTAATCCATTCAAAACCATCATATACCACAGTGTTGTTGAATTCTCCATTCTTATTGCTCAGAAGGTGTGGATTAATTTCCTACAACAGCAGCTCTGAAAGTAGTTCCGGTTTATATTGACATGCTCGTTCTGATACCTTATCGTTTCTATAGTAACAGCTCTTTCATAGGGACTTGAACGGCGGACGCTCCACTGATGATAAACGGATGAAAAACATATGCGGTTGTTGAAATGGTGACGTTTTCTCTGTTTTTTGTTGATTGTTTTTTTTTTGTTTGTTTTTTTTACATTTATGGAAGGAGTCTCCAGTGTCAGCGCTTTGTAACCGTCAAAACGATTGTGGTTTCTCAGTAACATGATAATCTGCGATGTCTTTTTTTTATTATTTCGAGAGAGAGAGAGAGAGAGAGAGAGAGAGAGAGAGAGAGAGAGAGAGAGAGAAAGGCCATTGAGGACTGTTTATCGCTGCTATAACGTAAATGAACTAACAGGAACTAACTTGCTTTGTGGACGTTCAACAACATTAAATGTATAGTAACTATAAGCGGATAAAAATTACGATGTGTCATTCTTTAATAAAATGTTACAAATGTAATCATGGTGCCTTGCAGAGGAATAAAATACTTCAGGAGGTGCTGTTATTGGAAAATAATCAACTTTAGGTGTGGTAAAAGTGACTCCGCTTCACCATACCAGACTGCTGTTGATTATTTTCCTTTAACAGCATGTAACTGTAAAATGTTTTATTGCTCCAATAGTAAAGCTAAAAATTTTTTTATTTTTTTTAAATCACAAGGTAAAATTCAAAGCAGTAATAAAATAAAAGTAGTTATAAAAAGAAAAATACGGCGTGACAACAATTGTGCAACAGCTTAATAATGTGCAGTATATACAGTATACACTAGAAAGAAGTTTTTAGTCTGGAACTAAACATCTAAACATCATCAATCTACTGTATTTTTTGCACATTTTTCATTTTTTAACACATTTCTCAGACTATATAAGTACTATTGAAGCTTGAGGTTTATAACCAGACGTCCAAATGAAACAAACAATTGCGAATCCTGATGCAGAATCAGTTGCACGGTGACATTTGCACCACATTTTTGTCATCTGTCGTTTACTTGAGAGTTCACGCGTTGATTGTGTGAACAATTGTGTGAGAGATGGTTTTCCTGTTATTGGGGCCTCGCTCGCTCTTTGCAGTCGTCTTCACATGTGTAGCTTCTGAGATGTGACAATGTGCCGGGGGCCATTACTTTGCAGCAGGATGCTAAACGCTGCACTGGGTGTTGGGCTCACACGAGCGAGCAAGGGGAAATCAAGGGGACTTGCTAAAATTGCATTAACACAGTGTTGCTCATCACGTGGCCGTCGTTACTGCTAGAAGCTTGCAACATTCTTTGAAATATAATTTATTTTGGACATTATTATATACTCTATTATATGAATGTGTTTTGGGGTTTTTTTTTAAGGAAGTGGTGTCTCTTGAAAGGGGATTTACTTTTTTACAGTTTTTCCTTATTATTATTTATTTATTTATTTTAAATTAAAAAACACCACCAGAAAGAAAGTAGACACAATATATAAAAGATTGCATTTAAATAGCAAAGCTTTTAACTATAATCTACGCAAAAGTTATAAATATAAACATCAAACAGAATGCAGGCCTGAGTTAGAAATTGTGTTGTGGAGAGTAGATGGCACCTCAGGCTTGAAAATCTTAGGCTGTAAACATTCTTTATGTTATCTGATTATTTAGATTGATCTGATGTACAGTACCCTCTAAAACTATTGGAACGGCAAGGCCAATTCATTTGTTTGTGCTATACACAAAAGACATTTGGGCTTGAGATAAAAAAAAAAAAAAATGGATATGATATCATGTCATAACATAAAACATAGAACCTTTTGTATCAGACCACTCAATTTTTAGGCATGCAAAAGTATAGGAACCGAACTGTTGCATTCTTCTGTCGTGTTGCTTTTACCGCAGCCTCTTTTATTTGTTGTTTGTTTCAGAGGGTTTCTCCCTTCAGTCTCCTCTTCAGGAGGTGAAATGCTGCTCAGCTGGGTTAAGGTCTGGTGATTCACTTGGCCAGTCTAAAAATTCTGCATGGTGAAGTTCCTCCTGATTAGTTTGGATGCATTTCTCTGTAAATTGTCAAACAAAATGTTCCCGCAGACTTCTGCATTCATTCTGCTGCTATCATCCTGAGCTACATCATCAATAAAGATTAGTGAGCCTGTTCCAGAAGCAGCCATGCAAGCCCAAGCCATGACACTACCTCCACCATGTGTCACGGATGAGCTTGTATGTTTTTTCTCCACACTTTGGCCTTTCCATCACTTTGGTAGAGGTCAGTCTTGGTTCCAGAACTTTTGTGGCTCATCTTTGTATTTCTTTGCGAATTCCAGTCTGGTTTTCTGATTCTTACTGCTGATGAGTGGTTTGCAGCTTGTGGTATGGCCTCCATATTTCTGCTCTCAAAGTCTACTTTGAATGGTGGATTGTGATACCTTCACCCCTGCCCTGTGGAGGTTGTTGGTGATGTCACTGACGGTTGTTTTTTGGTTTTTCTTCACAGCTCTCACAATGTTTGTCATCAGCTGTTGTTGTATTCCTTGGCCGACCCATTCGGTGTCTGTTGCTCAGTACTCCAGTGGTTTCTTTCTTTTTCAGGACATTCCAAATTGTTGTATCGGCTATGCCTAATGCTTGTGCGATGTCTCTGATTGATTTTCCCTCTTTTCTCAGCTTCAAAATGACCTGCTTTTCTCCCATAGACAGCTCTCTGTTCTTCATGTCGGTTTATCCTTTTTAACAACAAATGCAGTGAAACTGAAGGCTAAAACTAAGAGTAGATGTTCAGAGCTATTTATTGTTTAAACAGTCAATCTATCAGGACACACCTGGGCAGCAAGAAACACCTGTCAGTCACATTTTTTTTATTTTTTTTTGCTCTCCAACAAATTGGGTGGTCTGATACAAAATGTGCTATGTTCTGCTATGAAATTCCAAACTCTCTCCTCATATTCATCTTTTGATCTCAAACCCAAATGTCATCAGTGTACAGCAGAACAAATCGAATTGGCCTTACCGTTCCAATAGTTTCAGAGGAGACTGTAGATTAGGTGTTAACTGATTTATTAGATTGATCTGATTTAGATTAGATGTTGTCCGATTTGTTAAATGTATTTAGGTTTATCTGATTATTTAATAGTCAGAGTCTGATTATTTCTGATTTTCTGTTTTTTTTTTTTTGTGTGTGTGTGTGTGTGTGTGTGTCGGACTACAAACACGTGAACAGTGAAGTCGGTTTGCTTGTAATTCTTATTGTTTACTGTTACCACCCTGAAGATTTACATACCAGCAAATCCCGGAGTCTTTTAATACCTCTACCACAGTAACTTGCTAACAGTTACACTTTTTTATTAAATTGAAGAACAACACGTCATACCGTTTATCCATTTATAGTTACGTACATTTAATGTTGTGGTATGTCCACAAAACAGATCAGTTCCTGTTATCACTTATGTTATAGCAGCTACAGTATAAACAGTCGTTCCCTCACCAGCATCCCTTTTTTTTTCCTCTCTTGAGATTTATAAGACAAAAAATACAGCTTACAGAGAAACTGTAAAGCGTAAACTCCTCTGTCCTGAAGGTGACGGAAAAGTTACAGCTTTACCTCTGACTGATACAAAGCGCTGACACTGGAGACTCCTTACAGAAGACTTCACCATATCAACGATTACATACATTTTATTTTAGAGTATATGGAGCATATATCCATCTTACAAGTCCCTGGGAATTAGCTGTTACTATAGAAACGATAACGTATTAGAACGAGCGCATTGATATAAACCCGCGATTTACATGCGTAATAAAAAGCGCAGATCATCAGTCATCTGTTGGAGTGGACGACTTCTAGGCTTCTAGATTTAACGAGGAAATTTCTTTAAACGTCACCAAAGATAAAAATAACAAGGTCAGAATTTTAAATAAGAACTTCATGATCTATAAACTCCAGTCTGCCTCATTCAACACAAGTCCACTGGACTTGGAAGATTGGTACTTTATTTGTTTTTGTTTGCCTTCAGTCATTTAGCACAGCTATAGATTTATTTACTCAACACACAGCGACTGAGATTCAGTTCTGATCAGGAAACGCTGCTTTTTAAATGTCAGTACATGTTTACTTTCCTCTTGTTCTCAGTACGAGTTGTATTTTTTTCCTTCCCAGGGTACCTGGAGGAGAACTGAAACCCAGCGCACTGTCTCGGGACCATAAAAGGCATTTACATCAGTGTTGAAACAATGCGCAACGATCCTAGCTCTTTACTTTCACTGATTTGTTGTCATATTCACAATTATGATCGTTTCTCACCTCATGAATTTAGATTTAGATTCATGTACACGTAAGCCCGGTACTATTCTTTCCTCTTATACGATAACTTTTTGTTTTATTTTCTACAAAGTTAAATGCTAAGAAATGTGACATCACAACTCGGGCTAAAGATTTGATGGTGTTTTAGTGCACTGCATCAATATCTTGTTTGCAAGACGCTTCAAAAGTACAGAACGTACCACACAACCTGCAGCCACTGTTTGTCTTCGTTAAACTTTTACTGTTGATATTTTCAGTTCTTCTTCGCTTTGTGGGGGTTCCGGCTTCACTTTCGTTTTCAACCTGTGAAATATCACTTAAAGTAAATCGTGCGATGGAGTGTCTAGCCATTACACTTCCCCGACGAGAAGGAATTACTTACTTTAGCAGTACAATTCTGAAACGGATGGACCGTTCCTATATGTAGTTAGATTACCAATAGGAAAAGATCTTTCATGTGCGCCCATGACAATGTTTTCACCAACCAATGGAATAAATTCATTCTGTTTGCATGGTCCATACCAACTGTTTATACAGTATGTATCCTCAGTAGTCTATAGACAGTCTCCATTTGTATGCCTGTCACTCACAATCTGAAACAAAGTGCATACTGGGAGCGTGAGTTAGTGAAGTTATTTCTGTCTCAGCAAAACTTCATCCAAAGGTCATTATTGAACAGTGTGAAGAAGAGTAGACAACGACAGTGAAGTTGCTCATCAGTTGATATTTGCCTGACATTCAAGAGCAACAATGTGTATCATAAACTGCCTTTATACAAAAGTTAGTTCCTGCCCACTCATCTGATTGGTCGAGTCAAGAGTACTTATATCCCCTATAACCACACTGCGACATTTCACTGTGTGTATCACTCCACCCATCTGTGTTCGTACACGTCAAATTCCACTTCCTAGTTCGGAACGGTTACTACAGCAGAGTTAGTGACATCATCAGCGTACATGGCAAACGGTAGTTCTCAGGAATATAACTTTTGACTTAAAATATGATGACAAGGAAGAAGGGACACCAGTTTCACCGCAAGCACTTTTAACAGGAACGTACAAATGAACGTGCGCTAGCTAGCTGACGTGCTGTCAGTTGGTGTGGCTTCTTCTGGATCTATTTCCGCTAGCAGAGCAAAAATAAACAGGACATTTGGCCATATTGTGTCCAAAATGTGTACTCTTACTCGTGCGATAGTGCTTAATTAGACATCTAATATTACCAAAAGGAACATACATTGTCTGAGAATACTGGTTTTTATCAAAAACTGGACTTTGAACAAGCCTTAAATATTCATTTGATCAAGTTTAAATCAAGTTTAATGCCCCATTCCACCGCCAATCCAACTCCAGGTGTTTATTATTATTATTATTATTATTATTATTATTATTATTATTATTATTATTATTATTATTTTACATTTTATTCAAATATAACATTTTTTAAATATAGGTTTGCTTACAAATTAAATATTAGTGTTGGATTTAAAAACTGAAAAAAGGGTTTTTAAATAGATTTAAAACCATGCAAAAAATTATGACATCAGACTTCAATCAGAGTTTGTAATTGTTTTTTTTTTTTTTTTTTTAAATCTCTGTAATCTGTAATATCTCAGAAAAGTGTATTGTGATGTAATTCATCGCAATATCGATAATTTATTGTCATATTGCCCCGTCCTACTCACAAACACAATACAATTATTAAATTAAAGCATTCCGAAATGGGACACAAACATTTTGTTGTCATTGCAGTTTAGACAAGATTTCTTTTCCTTCATTTTTCAGACACACAATGCACATGTCACAATGTGCGTCATTTTCTATGTAGTTTAAAAACAATTAACTCTTTTTGCCCTGAAAGTTCTAAGCTCTTCATTGATGCACAAATTCTACAGATTTATCACATTTTAAATGGCACTGAACATGAAACACAGCCCAAATAAAAGAAGAAGGACTGGTAAAACCTGCTACTCTGAAGTCATAGGGTTTTGTTAAGCATGTCATCTGTTTTTTTTTTTGTTTTTTTTCCCATCGTCCGGGAAGGAATACTTGCCTGGAAAGCTGCAGGAAGTCCGTCCTCCCTCTACATTCTGTCTCACTCTCACTGCAAGGCACTGATTTCGGGGGATTCCCCGTCTGTCTCAGTCTTTCACCCCAGCTAATTACAACCCTCGCCATAACATGCAGCATAACACACAGACAAAGAGTGGTGGAATACGAATTAATAAGCAAATAGTTTCCTGGCAAATGTGGATAAAGCTCATTACTGACTTCCCATCAGCTACAGAAAAACAAAAAATAAATAAAGTAAACCTTGTGCAGATTATATTAGATCGGCTTTAGCATTGCTCCAATGGCTGCCTGCTTCCTTTACAACTGACTGTAGAGCTTTATTGCAATAATAACACACCTTAATACATCTCTGAATGTCAAATGTTCCAAATCATGTCTTCCACGTATTAAACTTAACAGCAAGACATTTGGGTTTGAGATCAAAAGATGAAAATGAGACGATAAATCAGAATTTCAGCTTTCATTTCCTCATATTTCCTGCATATTATACGTGTGTAAAACAAATTTGAACATGGCACCTTTTGTTTGAACCCACCCATTTTTTCAAGTGATCAAAAATATCGGAACACGTGACTGATGAGCATTTCTTGCTGCCCATGTGTGCCCTGGTAAATTGACTGTTTAAAGAATTAATAGCTCTGAATGTCTACCCTTGGTTTGAGCCCTAGGTTTTGCCTGTGAAGACTGCATTTGTTGTTAAAAAATGGTGAACCAACATGAAGACCAGAGATCTGTCTATGGGAGAAGAGCAAGCCATTGTGAATCTGAAGGAAGAGGGAAAATCAATCAGATACATTGCACAAGCATTGGGCATAGCCAGTACAACAATGTGGAATGTCCTGAAAATGAAAGAAACCACTGGTGTACTAACAACCAGGCACGGAACAGGTCAGACGAGGGAAGACAACAGCAGTTGATGACAGAAACGTTGTGAGAGCCGTGAAGAAAAACCCAAAAACAACAGCTAGTGACATCACCAACAACCTCCAAGGGGCAGGGGTGAAGGTATCACAATCCACCATTCGAAGAAGACTTCGAGAGCAGAAATATAGAAGCAGTACCACAAGATGCAAACTGCTCATGAGCAGTAAGAATCAGAAAGTCAGACTGGAATTCGTAAAGAAATACAGAGATTCTGGAACCAAGATTAACCAAGATTAAGTGATGGAAAGGCCAAAGTTTAGAGAAAGAATGGTTCTGCTCATGATCCAAAACACACAATCTCATCAATCAAGCATGGTGGTGGTAGTGTCATGGCTTGGGCTTGCAGGGCTGCTTCTGAAACAGGCTCACTAATCTTTATTGATGAAGTAACTCATGATGGTAGCAGCAGAATGAATTCAGAGGTTTACAGGAAGTCTTCCAATTTACAGAGAAATGCATCCGATCTAATTGGGAGGAACTTCATCATGCAGCAAGACAATGATCCAAAACACACTGCCAACTCAACAGAGGACTTTATCAGGGAGGAAAAAGTGGACGATTTTAGACTGGCCAAGTCAATCACCAGATCTTTATCCAGTTGAGCAGCATTTCACCTCCTGAAGAGGAGACTGAAGGGAGAAACCCTCTGAAACAAACAACAACTAAAAGAGGCTGCGGTAAAAGCCTGGAAAAGCATCACAAAAGAGAAAAACAGCAATTTGGTGGTCAGTGAGTCACAGGCTTGATGCAGTTATTGCATACAAGGGATATGCAACCAAATATTAAGTGTTATTTACTTTAGGACTATCTGTTCCTATACTTTTGCTCACCTAAAAATTGGGTGGCCTGCCACCAAAGGTGCCATGCTTTAAGTTATTTAACACATCTAGATGTAAATATGAGGAAATTAAAGCTGAAATTCTGATCTATCATCTCGTATTCATCTTTTGATCTCAAACCCAAAGGTCTTCAGAAGGTCCAGAATTGGCCTTGCTGTTCCAATACTTTCAGAGGGGGCTGAAATATAGTATATATACTGTATAAACCAAGTCAGTATATGTCGTTCACCCTTTTACAGTGTCATTTTTCCTCTTAAGTACACTGCTGTGCAGTTTTATAAGGAAGTCAGAGAGTTTTTCTGAGAACCTTGGAGAAGTTCTTCAGAGGCTTTGGCTGTCCCCCTTTTTTTCCCCATATTTTTCTTCTTGTAAAAGTATGACTGTGCATGCCCCTGCTGATATTTTTCAAACATGACAGAATAAGGAGCCGGTGTACTCATTAAAACGTGGATGATTTTTGCGTGAACGTCATAAAAATGGTGTCATTACCTTTTCCTCTTTCTTCCCTCCTCTCCCTCTCTCAGTATCGTGCTTGGCTCCGGACCAGCTACAGGCCCAACCCGTTTAAAGACCAGGAGAAGGTATCGGCTTTACTCGTCCTCTACGCAGAGCAGCAGGCGCAGGAGCGGCGGAGACGAGGACACCAGGACTGGATGGACCAGGCCTCTGGTGTTTACGCTGTGCCTTACAGCCGCTGTAATAGATGAGTGGTCTCCGTACCTGCACCAAAAAAAGAGCTACAGGCTCTTAATGACTGTTGCTCACCTGTATAACAACATACACTAATCTTAACAGAGCTCAGCAATATCACTTTCACTGCTCTTAGTTAAGACTTTTAGGCTAATTATTATGTCTGAGTTAAAACATAGCCAAACACATGAATGTATCATGAGTCCTCTTCCAGTCAGCACAAAAAAAAAAAAAAGAAAAAGCTGTTTAGTGGATACAGTGATCGCACTGAATCACTCTTTCTTAGGAAAGCACCTACACTGATCACTCCAATGAGGTCTAAATTCATCATGTTGTTTTCTTTTAAAAAAAAAAATATATATATATATATATATATATTATATTTTATTTTATATATATATATATATAAAATAAATGTGCTCACTGTACCCAGACATTGCAATCAAGTTGTGATTTTTAAATAACAGTGATCAGATTACCCGTCCACTGGAGAAGTTTTACATTTTTACTTTTTTTTTCTCATTTTAACTGATTACCTGTCAGATTAGACAAGACTTTTTTTTTCTGTTAAATAAAAGTGGTCAGATTACCCGTCCATTTAAAAAAAAAAAAAATTACACATCAAATTACCAGTCGACTGTACACACTGTAATTGTTTATTTATTTATTTATTTATTTTTCTTTGTGATCAGATTACCCATCCACACATTTTATTTTTATTATTATTATTTTTTTAAATAATAAAAGTGGATTATCCCTCCACGGACAAGTTGTAATTTTTTTTTTTTTTTTATCGAATGTTGTCAGTTTACCCGTCCATCGGACAAGAAGTGATAATATTTCATTCTTTTTTGTTTTTGTTTTTAAGTTTGCATTGTTGTGTACACAGATGTTGATTCAATGTAAATTATTCATCAAGGAAGAATCCAAAATTAAACTTGTTTGATTTAAAGTGATGCATAATTGAGCTGTATTAGACTGCACTGTAAATGAGCTAGGACATTATATTCTGTAAAAGAAAAAAAAAATATTGTACTTTGGTCCTGTGCAAAATCTTCTGTTATTAAACACGATTCATGCTACTGATTAAGGCTGAATGTGAGTCAAAGTCTTTACACATTTTTAGAGGATGTTATTGAATAAAATATCTTTTTTTTTTTTTTTTTTAAACCAGGGCCAGGCTTCCCAACACAAGGCCCCTATAAAAGATAATCTCCAGTTCAGAGACAAGCAGAAACCTCAACCTGTGCTCACATCCTGAAAACAGGGCAAGAGCATGTGACGTTCACTTTCCAAGATCCGCTTTTCATGGTTTCCAGATGATACTTCCTGTCCGCAGGTTAGACCTCAGGTTGGCATGAAATGTTTAACCATTGCAAGACATGATCTCTTGGCTGTGGTGTTGTACAGATTGGTCCACATAGTGTACTAAGGACAATGAAGACTGCACAGCATCTTACAGTTAAGAGAACATGTCTATTTATTTTGGAGGTTATCCTAAAGACGGCCCCACATTAAAACAACTGTGCTGACAATGTTTTATTATTAACGTATTCAAAAAAGTAAGCATGAACAATGCGTGCAGTGATCCAACTGTAAAACTATTTCATAAGAGATGCTAGATCAGAAGGTCGTGAGTTCAAATCCCAGCACCACCAAGCTGCCACTGTTGGGCCCTTGAGCAAGGCCCTTAACCCTCAACTGCTCAGTTGTATAAATGAGATAAATATAAGTCACTCTGGATAAGGGCGTCTGCCAAATGCTGGAAATGTAGATCAGCTGTGATGTATTCCAGGGGAAGCATTCCAAGGAAAGGCTCTGGATCCAGCTTGACCCTGACCAGGATAAAGTGCTTTCAGACGATGAATGAAGGAGTTGTTAGAAA
>CM042566.1:3388753-3451253 GCA_023630585.1 Cranoglanis bouderius
TTCAAATTCTCTACAGCTCAGTGTTTTTAGAAATCTAAGAACCCGTAACGATCCTTAAGGGTGTAGATTGGTTCATTGGGCTTCACTGTAATTAAAATTCTTTATATGTTTAAACCTTAAAGATTGTTATATCGAACCGTGTTAAATTCTGACCTCTGATTGGTCAGGAGGTGTCAATTAATTTTTAGACCCGCAGCTCTGACGGTAGCGCGGGAACAAATCACATGGTTTAAATCAAAGCGCTCGCTCCAATACGTTATCGTTTCAACAGTGACGTCTTACACACTCTGTGTAATCTAAATAATAAAGAACGGTTTAAAACAGTGCTGTATTGTTCATAACAACAACATGGCACTGTTTTAAACCGTTTATTATTATTTAGTGCAATTTTGTCCACTAAAAAGACTTACATGAGAGAGAAAATGAGAGGCTGGTGAAGGAATGACTTTTACAGACTTTCCACAGCATCACATTATCTTTTAAACATGTCCAAAGACCCACCTCTTCTGTGAACACTTAACTTACCCCTAACTTAACCCCCTTATCCCTAACTTAAACCCTAACCTTCCCCCCCTTTAATAAATAAAAGTCATTATCGTTAGCAAATTGCTGTGGTATAAGAGGAATAAAACACTTCAGGACGGGCTGACGTAGGGAAATAATTGACTTCTGGGTCGTCGATTGTTTTCCCATAACGGCACAACACAGAGTGTTTTATTCCTTGCTCATTAACACAAATGGATAATTTTGAACAGAATTTAACACATCTGCAGACATTAAAAAGAACAGGAAACATCATAAGAGTGTATTTTAATCATGTTTGGTCTTGTTATTTATATTTCAATCCATTTTAATCAATTTTAGTGGTTTTAAATTTGGACTTTGGATATCGGAGGACATCATTGTTCAATTTATGAAGATCTCGTCAGTAATGTAATAGAAATGTATTTAAAACAAGTTGAAGTTTTTGTTATTTTTCAGTCCAAAGGACTTAATAAAAGATCATTAAACTTTGTCCTTTAAAATTATATCAATATACCGTAGTTTATATATATATATATATAGAGTTTGGCAAAGATACAGAATACATTAAAGCGTTTAAACCTGCAATAGAAATGCTACTTGTTTTAATAATCATGTGTATAAACACAAAAGTATTAACAGTTACCCCTGACTGAAAGAAAACATTTCTATTTCTATTTCAGTTTATAAACTGCACTTCTCTGTGAAGCTTTTACATCACTGATAACTATTATTCCATGTTATCATTTACGATTCTATGAAATTATAGTCCTGAAGCTCAGCTCCACTCAACGTTAACCCCAAGTATATAAATGATTCATATTTGATCTCAAGTCCTAAAACTTCTTGTTGCTGTGAACAGATCACGGCTGTAAAATGTCAGCAGCTGCTGGACGCAGTGACGGCCCACCGAGCTCAGTACAGCAGCAACCTGGAGATCTCGGACGAGCTTCCCGGTGATCAGATGGCTCGTATTTACCAGGACATTTGCAACTACTCTGTTCCTCAGCGACCCCCGTGCTACAGAGACAACCTGCCCATCATCGCCTGAAATGCAAATCTGACTCCAGCTCGGATCAACAAGCATCTCACAAACAGACACATTAAAAAAAACAAAGAAAAACAAACAACAACAGAAACATTTGTAAGCATTATCAGTGTTGTGTGATTTAATAAAGCTACACGTAGCGTTGTGTTTTCTCAGGAAATCTCATTTTGAAAATGTTCTCAGGGAAGATTGTTTTTTTTTTAAATATATATTTTGTTATGAAATGTATTTCTCAGTCTACTTTTTTTTTTTTTTTTGCAGTTTTATATACAACTGGGCTTAAAAAAAAAAAAAGATTATCTACTCAAATTTGGGCAACTATCTTGAGCTAATAAGTAGATAGGTTTTACTATCTTCAGCTTTTTGTATTGTGACGTTGTGTTAAAATAAAGTTTTTTTTAAGCATTACGTTCTCAGTGTATTATTTAAAACGGGTATACAAAAACAACGCTGCTGCTACTAACACTAATAATAATAATAATAAATGTTATAAATAATTTAACCTGCTATATGTTTAGTTTAGGAATCAACATTGTAGAAATCTTGTGATTTCTATGTGTAAATCTAAGCTGCTTATGCTTTATGCAACAGTACAGTATGTTTTGTGCATATGATCATAAAAATATATATTTCTAGGTGTTTTTAAAACATGGCTGCCTACTTTTTAATCTTTCAACACAAATGTCTTTTAGATATAAATATACTTTTATACTTTTTTTTTTTTAATCAAAAAAAGTACACAGTGCTTGCCATGACCTGAAGGTGATGGAGGGGTGAAAGAAAGAAAGGAAGCAATAAAAGAAAAAAGTGGCAAAGAGAAAGAGTAATAAAGACGGGGGGGGGAACAGAGGAAGAAAGGATAGAAAGAAAGAGAGAGAGAAAAGCAGAAAGAGAGAAGAATTGGGGGGGAATGTGAAAAAATACAATAATAATGAGACAAAAACAGGAAAAAAAAAAGTCATAAAGAAAAGAACAAGAAGTGGTGTGAGATATGCAGATAGAAAGAAACTAGGAATAGGAAGAGAGAATTAAAGAGGAGAAAGTAATGAAAAAGAGAGAAGGAAGGGACCTGATTGGTCAGCTGTGAAGTCGAGATAGAATCTGAAACTTTACATTAATAAAATTTAAAAAAAACTTTCAATACTGTAAACACATTTTAAACAAGCCAAAGGGTTGAATTGAGTCTTGAAAATGGTTAGGATAAGAAGAAGAAGAAGAAGAAGAAGAAGAAAAAGATGTATGGGGAATAAGAATACAGTTCTCACTTTTAATAATGTAATAATAATGTTCTAATATTATTAATAGACCCAATAATGGTGTAGCAGGTAGCTTTGCCACCTCACGTCTCCAGGGTCCTCGGTTTGATCCTGAGCTTGGGTTCCTCGCAAGCTCTCCCCATGTGGGATTCATCCCGGTTTCCTCACACTTCCCAAACGCATGCAGATTGGCTATGCTAAATTGGCCCTAGGTCAGTGGTCACCAACCCTGTTCTTGGAGATCTACCTTCCTGAAGACTTTAGCTCCAACCATAATCGCGCCCACCTGACCATCTAATCATTGCCCTAAGAAGTTCTTGATCAACTAAAACAGGTGTGTTAGATTTTGGTTGGAGATGAAACCTGCAGGAAGGTACTGTAGATCTCAATGAAGAGGGTTAGTGACCACTGCTCTAGGTGTTAACAAGTGTGTGTTAATGGTGCTTGACTGGCATCCTTTCCAGAGTGTTCCCGGGATAGACTTCGGATCCACCAGGATAAAGCGCTCACTGAAATACTAAGAGGGAATCGTTTATAATAATACATTGAGAGTGACTCAACAGAGACTAATAAGAGAAGCTGCTGGTTTCCCCGAGTTGTGATAAGAGTGAAAGAAGGAAGAGAAGGAGACTCCCTGGATGGAGAATGCGATCCCTGATGATGACACACTGCAGATCCCCGTTTCACTTTCTCTCTGCTCTGGTGACACATTACCCTGACCGAGGCAGCGAGCCATGAAAAGCCATGATGATGGAAACTACCCAGTGTGTCTGTACTATACTATATATTAACACTACACTATGAGGTGTAGCTTAGATTTCTCTTTTCTCTTCATTATCTGTCATTCAGTTCACTGCATACGAAATACTTAGCAATTCCAAACACACACACACACACACACACACACACACACACAATGCTGTGAAAAAGTATTTGCCCCATCCTGATTTCTTCTGCTTTTGTGTATATCTCATACTAAATAGTTTTAGATCTTCAAACGAAATACAACATAAAACAAAGGCAACCTGAGTAAACACACAATACAGTTTTTATTTATTGATTTTGTTTTATTGAAGCAAAAAAAGTTATTTTTCACCAATTGCCCCCTTAAACTTAAAATCTGGTTGTGCCACCTTCAGCAGCAATAACTGCAACTAAACACTTCAGATAACTGGAGATCAGTCTTTCACTTACTTATAGGACTAGGACTTACTCCTGTGCTTTGGTTCATTGTCTTGCTGCATAATCCAGTTGAGTTTCAACTTGCGGATTGAAGACCGGACATTCTGCTTTAGGATTTTCTGGTTGAGAGAAGAATTCATGTTTCCTTCAATTATTGCAAGTTGCCCAGGCCCTGAAGCAGCAAAGAAGCCCCACACCATCACACTTCCACCACCATGCTTGACCATAGGTATGATGTTCTTTTTGTGGAATTTGGTGTTTGGTTTACGCCAGATATACGCCGTGTCTTCCAAACAGTTCCACTTTCGACTCATCAGTCCACAAAACATTCTCCCTAAAGGTTTGAGGATCATCGAGGTGTGTTTTGGCAAAATTCAGACGAAGCTTAATGTTCTTCTGGGTTAGCAGTGGTTTTCGCCTCGCCACTCTTCCATGGATGCCATTTTTGCCCAGTGTCTTTCTGATAGTGGAGTCATGAACAGTGACCTTTATTGATGCAAGAGAGGCCTGTAGATCCTTTGATGTTGTCCTTGGCTCTTTTGTGACTTCCTGGATGAGTAGTTGCTGTGCTCTTGGAGGAATTTTGGAAGGTCGGCCACTTCTGGGAAGGTTCACTACTGTGCCGAGTTTTCCATTTGGAGATAATGGCTCTCACTGTGGTTCTTTGGAGTCTCAGAGCCTTTGGAATAGCTTTGTAAACCTTCCCAGACTGATGTATTTCAATCATCTTTTCCCTCATAATTTCTGGAATTTCTTTCAACTTTGGCATGGTGTGTTACTGGGTAAGACCTTTTAACCAACTTCATGCTGTTGAAGAAGTTCTATTTAAGTGTTGATGTGATTGAACAGGGTTTGCAGTAATCAGGCCTGGCTGAACCCCTAGTCCAGCTGAATCACATTATGAATGCAGTTTCATAGATTTGGGGAATTAGTAACTATGGGGGAAAATAATTTTCACACAGGCCTAGTTGGTACTGGATAACTTTTTTGCTTCAATAAATAACATTATCATTTAAAAACTGGATTTTGCATGTATGCAGGTTGCCTTTGTTTTATCTTAGATTTTGTTTTCATTTCTGAAACAATTTAGTATGAGATATACACATAAACAGAAGAAATCAGGATGGGGCAAATACTTTTTCACAGCACTGTACATACATAAATACATACACACACACTTACTCTCTGTTCCTCTTACATCTATCATGTAGTTCTCGTGACCAAGCCAGAGGTTATGTTATCAGACCGAGCTGTGGGGATGAAAAATTTATGGTCCTGAGTTGAATTTCTCTGAAACATTGAATGAGCAAAAGGGGATTTACGTACATTTACCAGCAACTGACGGCATATTAGAAATTGAAATTGAAAAAACAAAGCAAAACCAACAATCCAGTCAAGTGTTTCCCATTTACAATGTACAGTATTACTTTACAAATGGTCACCATACTCTTAAACGGAAAAAAATCTCTATCAGTCTTTGATAGATTTAAATCAAAATTTAATTGTACACAAAGTTAAATCAGACACAAGCTCCACCCACTAGCCCACTATTTTGGGTTGGTTTTTTTTATTATTTATTTTTTTTCATTAATCTCAGAATCTTGAATGCAAAATGAGGAGGACAATGAAATATATATAAATATATAATGTAATTACATATAGTGTAATATATATATATATATATATATATATATATATATATATATATATATATATATATATATATATATATATATATATATATATATATATACGAAGTGTAATTTACACTTGAGTAAAAGTATCAGTTAAGCAATGGAGTAATTCACTTTTAGTGAAAGTAAAAGTAGCCATCATGCAAATTACTCAACAGTAAACAAGCCCTCTGGTGAAAAACTACTTGAGAACACTGTACAAAAACCTTTTTTTATATGTCTACAACTGTTAATCTGAAAATCGTTCTATTTTCTTTTCTGTTCTTATGCTAACTGAGCAAGTGAGCTATTCTGAAGTAAATCTCCATTATCTACAGTATACAGTATAATTTAAGGTAACATTAGCTGACTAGCTAGCTTAGCCAAATGCTCTTGGGGTTGCAGTAGCTTGCCAGATTAATTAGCTAGCTCATTTTAATGTATACATTTTTCTTGCTAGATATTACGCTATCTAGCAAAGATGCCCTGTGTGTTACACAACGGATAATCGCTACCAAACTTTGAAGTGACACTGTAAGTTAAACAGAGCTTTCCTAGCTCAAGGTCTAAATGTCTAGCACAGCGCTCAGCTAGCTAATAGCATACTTATAAGTTTGTTTTTTTTTTGTCCTTGTTTTTTTATAGATAGGGTGTTAAGGTGTTTTGGCTCGCATCACTGGCAGATCATCACACTGTTTTAAATGTTTGAAGCATTTAAAACTAAAGATAGCTGACAAATTGGGTCGGGGATGCTCATATGCTAATCCGTCTCCACTGCCTCAGACATTGCTGCTGAGCATTTAGCACCTGAAGTGTAGACTTTTATTCTGACTAGGTTTCGAAATCGAATCTTTTCCCATATTGTCTTTTAATTGTAATTTTGTTTCTTGTGAAACGTCTGTACTGCAGCTTTTGGTATAATTTCAACTATGTTCATGAGTGTCGGGTCAGAACAGAACGTTTTGTACATATTTTATTTCATTTCATTTGCTCTCAGCAAGTGAAAATACCTTCAGATATAAGTGTAATATGTAATATCTACCATTATAATAGTAGTTTTTTAATTGACAGGTAATTTTGCATCTTTTCTTAAAACACCGTCGACTGAATGAGAACATTTCAAGCTTGAAATGAGTAAAAATGTCTAGAAATAAGTTATATCATCTCGTATCCATTTTATAGTAATCCCATAATGAAACTAATAGAAACCCACTTTTATTAAAGCTTTATTAGAGATATTTTTTACTTACTACTGTGTATGTCAGATAGCATTTCAGGCAGAAAAGGTATTCGAACAATATCTATTTAACAAGGAAGTCATGATGTGCTTAATGGTCGGTTGCATAGAATTTGCGTGTCAAGACATTTTGAAATCTGTGACTCAGAAAAGTCAGCAGACGTGGTGTCTTCTGTATTACCGCTAAATTTACATTCTGCTTCTTTCCGCTGCTGTTATCCTGCTGCCTGATCACATGATGTTAAATTTGCTCTGATTTACAGTACATACTTTCCAAGATTGTGGATAAATCATAGTTTATTTGATTCTTTTCAGCCTCTCAGGAAGCAAAGCAGCTCAGCTCTCATGCGCTAATTAGGAATTCTTAAATATTAATTCTGTTTGCACTCTTAAATACCATTTATCTCTTGTCATTTGCACTATCATGGTACTTGCCCATGCACCTCATTCTCAACCTGGCCTCTTTGCACATTACTGACTAATTACTACATGATGCCATCTGTATAGCCATATATATATATATATATACACACCTCATTTCTCTGTACAATGCACCTTCTATATTTGTACACCTTGTCATTTGCACTGAGCTGGTCTCCACTTCCTCTACCTCATACCTTTGCACTTGCATCTTTGCTCTACAGCATTTCTTTGCATGTGCCTAAAACCTTTGCACAGTACTGTGTATATATATATATATATATATATATATATATATATATATATATATATATATATATATATATATATATATACTGTATTTATAGACATATTGCTATTTGCACTTCTGGTTAGATGCTAACTGAATTTCATTGGCTCTGTACCGTACTCTGCACAATGACAATAAAGTTGAATCTAATCTAATCTAATCTAATCTAATCTAAAAGCGTAATATAGTAAAAGTACCCCTGAAATCCCATAATGCACTGGGCTAACCTTCAAGTGATGTAGTCTGGGGGCTACATTACACCTGTAATATAGTAATAATAACATTTCTGCTGTTGGTTTTGACTAAATATGAGGCTGCACAAGTAAAATCTACACTATATGGCCAAAAGTATGTGGACACCTGACCATCACACTCATATGTGCTTGTTGAACATCCCATTCCAGATTTATTCTCCCTTTGCTTTTATAATAAGCTCCACTCTTCTGGGAAGGCTTTCCACTAGATTTTGGAGTGGGGATTTGTGTTAATTCAGCTACAAGAGCATTAGCGAGGTCAGGTATTGATGTTGGGATGTCGAGGAGGCTCCAGTTCCAGGTAATCCCAAAGGTGTTCAGTGGGGTTGAGGTCAGGGCTCTGCGCAGGACACTCGAGTTCTTCCACTCCAACCTTAAAACACCATGTAGCTTCATGGACATGGAGCTCGCTTTGTGCACAGGAGCATCGTCATGCTGGAACATGGTTGGGTCTCTTAGTTGCAGTGAAGGGGAATTGTAAAGCTACATCATACAAAGACATTCTATACAATTGAGTGCTTCCAACTATGTGACAACAGTTTGCTGAAGAACGACATATGGGTGTGATGGTCAGGTGTGCACATACTTTTTCATCCATCAACACAAAGAAAACCAAAGAGCTTTGAACACAAAAGAAACAAAAGGTGGTTGAATTGCACAAAATAAAAACTCGTAAACAGTTATGCTGCATTCAACTAGAGATTGTAACGCATCATTTCCGACCTCCGACCAGGTAAAACAAGCAAAACACCCCCTCCCACTCGGGAACTCAGGGCGGCCTGATCAACTCAGAGTTCTTCCGAGTTCAGCAAGTGAGGTCAAACCAACATCAGCAGTAAACAAAGTAGCACTTCTTTACTTTTAAATGTTGCTAACAAGAGACGAACATGGAGGCATCCATGCTTTTTCCCCCCACTGTGTAGCATGATTGCACAGAGGTCGAAAATGAGGTCATTCTGAGCTCCGATTTTTTTTAGCGTAAGTCGAACACAGCATTAAGCACAATCTGGGTCATTATACGAAAACTCAAAAGTCTGGTACAGTTGGAAATTTACTAGATATTGAAGGAGGTTCCTTCAGAAAAGTACAAATGATCTTCCTCAGAGCAAGCGCAAAATGCATCTCCTGAACTTGACCAAACTTCTTGAAATATACAATTTGTAACAATAGATGTTTTGTCAATAGTTTTGCAAATGAATATTACACTGAAGTGTGTTAAAGAAGAAGGAAGAAGTAGGAAAGAGCTGGGGATTGTGGGATTGAATGGATAAGCACGTGAGGCATTTCTTGCTAACCTTGCATTGTTTAACCTTGTTTACTGTCTGACACTGCAAAACTGACATGTGGTGACGGTGCCACGATGGTGGCCATTCACAAAAATGCCAAGAACTGAGAATGAGAAAAAACAAACAAACAAACAAACAAACAAACAAACAAAAAAAGACGGTTTGTGAAGTCTAGATACTGACCCCACATGGACACACGCTGCATTAAACACACACGCGAAGGATCTCTTACTGCTTAGTTCACTTATTTATTATGGATATCAAACACACGGAGGAATAAATCATCTATTCATCCTGCGCTTCCCGTCGTTTTGGTTTTTGCGGTGTGCATCGTTAGCATCACGGCACAATGCTGATGCTACTGTTTAGCTGGGAACTCTGCTGAACTCTGCTGCATCAGCAAACATTTCCCCAGAATAAAGTCGCAGATGTGAATCCCCGCCTCTGGTTGCATCAGAGTCACCACAGCTGCTGGACGCGTACTGTCTGACCACTTGTCGTCTTTTCCTTGAAATGTGTTTAGCTGCAGTAACCAAAAAGAGGATGCACGCTCAAATTACTTCTAGCCATAAATCTAAAGAGGAATATAGATCTCACTGAACATTCTTGGAAACACATTTAGCATAAATTTTTCATTTTAATCTGTGTGCTTGCATCAGATGCACACTATATGTCCAAATGTTTGTGGACATCTGAGCATCACACCCATATGTGGTTCTTCCCCAAACTGTTGCCACAAAGTTGTCTTTGTATGCTGTGGCATTACAATTTCCCTTCACTGGAACTAAGAGGCCCGAACCTGCTCCAGCATGACGATGCCCCTGTGCACAAAGCGAGCTCCATGAAGACACGGTGTGTTAAGTTTGGAGTGGAAGAACTCGAGTGGCCTTCACAGAGCCCTGACCTCAACCCCACTGAACACCTTTGGGATGAACTGGAACGCACCAGGCCTTCTCACTTGACGTCAGTCCCCGACCTCACTAATGCTCTTGTGGCTGAATGAACACAAATCACCACAGCCACGCCCCAAAATCTAGTGGAAAGCCTTCCCAGAAGAGCGGAGCTTCTGCAAAGTGGCAATAAATCTGGAATGAGATGTTCAACAAGAACATATGGGTGTGATGGTCAGGGGTACACAAACAGCAAAGATTGGAATTGGATTTGGAAAAGAAATTTAAAGAGACTTTTTTTTTTTTTTGCAGGATTTATTTGATTATATTTATACCTTATCATTTATTATACTGATTTACAACGTAAGTGATTTTTGTGTGAAAGTTTTTCCGGTTAAAACATTTCAAAGCTTAGTGGTTTTTAAAGAAAACAATATCAGAGGGGTATCGGTATCAGCTGATACACAAGGTTTCAGTATCAAGTAATAACAACGAAGTAATGCTCCACATCAGACTAATAATAAACAAACTGTTGATACAGGACTGTGCAAAAGTCTTAGGCACATGTGAAGAAATGCTGTAGAGCAAAGATGCCTTCAAAATAATGAAATTAAATGTTTCTACATTTAAAAAAAAAATACCGTGAAGAGCAGTAAACAGTAGTAAATGAAACAAAGTCAATATTTGGTGTGACAAAAAAATAAAAATAAAATAAAAATAGTAGTCTCTGGTACAATGAGTGCAGTTTTATAAGGAAATGAGCTGGTAAGTTTTATTGAGCATCTTGCAGAACCAGACACAGTTCTTCTGGACACTTTGACTTTCGCACTCGCTTCTTATTTTTGCAGCGAAACCCAGCAGCCTTCATTGTGTTTTTTGTCTGAAAAGTGTCTCTTACGTAATACGCTGCTTTCTTTAATGACATATAAACATTTTTCTGTAACATTTAATTTTGTGCTAGAAAACTAATGTTTGCGAATCTAAAATGTTTTTTGTATTGACTTTATGAGATGTTTATTTAACACTTATGTAAGGAGTCTACAGTGTCAGCACTTTGTAACAGTCAGGCGTAAAGCTGTAACTTGAAATATTCTGGGAACTATACCATGGGAAAGGGTGGAGGTCGCTGCATTTTGTGGTTTCTCTGTAGCAAGCAATATTTTTTTTTTTTGTCTTAATAACTTCAATCCAAAAGTGAAGGAGCCTTGTATAGCTGCTACAATGAAAGTAATAATGGGAACTGACTTGTTTCACAACATAAATGTAACTATAAATGGATAAAAAATTGTAATTGTTGTTGAATTGTTGTAAAATAGAAATGAAACACTTTGGGACTTCGGGGTGGTAACAGTAAGTCCACTTTATCAGACCACCTCCTATATAACAGCTGCAGTATATACTGCATATCAAATGAAAGCGCTTAATAAAAAGCATATAGTACGACTCTTCAGAACACTTTTAACTAAAGTAGCAAAATTTAAAGGTCAAAGAAGGGTAAAAAATTGTTTAGTCTCTCCTGTAAAAAGTATCATGTCACAGGTGTCTATACTATATATACTATAGGATATTTCCTATAAAACTTGTAATTAAAAGTGGGTGGCACATGCTGCTGCCTCACAGCTCCAGGGTTCACAGTCTGATCCTGAGCTTGTCTTACTGTCTACGAGGAGTTTCTCTGTACTCTCTTCATATCCATGTGGGCTTCCTCTGGGTTCTCCGGTTTCCTCCCACCGTCGAAAACAAGCACGTAGGTGGACTGGCAGTGCTAAATTGCACCTAGGTGTGAATGTGTGTGTGTGCACGGTGATGGACTGGTATCCTATTCAGCCTGATTCCCATGTTGGGAAAGGCTCCTGAACCACCAGGACAAAGCAGCTACCGACGATGAATGAATCAAATTAAAAGGACTCCCACAAGAATAGAAAGAAATCTGGGCTAAATCTGGTGGAGAAATAAAGCATTTATAATAAATGGAAAGTTTCTGTCACACTCACAGGGAGATTTTGAGCTTGCTTTCTTTTAAATGATTCTTTAACATGACACACCCCCTCCAGGAAGAGGACAGTGAATTATTTTTATTTATTAAAAAAAAAAAAAAAAAAAAAAAAAAAATCAGTTTACAATATAAACCTACAGTATAATGCATATATTTGATTTTATATTGAAAATAGATTCAATATAAACAATATAAAATCAAATCATAATCAGAGGGTCACACTGGGAACTGGGCCCAGAGTCCTCGGGGAGAACAAATGTGTGAATTGAGCAATGAGTGTGGGGATCTTCATAGTCCTTGGGGAGACTGGTGTGTGTGTGTGCGCGTGTGTGTGTGTGCGCGTGCGTGCGTGCGTGTGTGTGTGTGTGCGTGTGTGTGTGTGTGTGTGTGTGCGTGTGTGTGTGTGCGCACTGTCGACAGAGGGGAACTGTAAGGGTGTTGGAGAACTCTGTGTGTGTGTGTGTGTGTGGTGCTGCAGGTGTAGAGTGTGTAAAGGGGGCTGCCCACAAACACCTGACCACACCTCCTTACTGACCAGAGCTTCTGACACATTTCCTCAAATCAGTATCAGTTCATTCGAAACCCACTCCAAAAAACCCAGACACCCGATTTAGTAGGGTGAAGGCCGGGAGTGGCATCAACATCTTTATCTGTAACTAAACAACATGTGAACACTGTCACATGAGCCATGAGGTGAAGAAGGGATGCATTTGCACCACATAAGTGGCACTAACACTATTTTTTGTTGTAGAGAAAATCTGAGATTAATATTATTTACTACATAATATCTATCTATCTATCTATCTATCTATCTATCTATCTATCTATCTATCTATCTATCTATCTATCTATCTAAAATTTGTAATGGTTTTAATTGTTATAATGGGAATTGCATTGGTTTTAATGGAAACTGTAATGGGTCTCTACTGGTAATTTGTTGCATGTTGGTGGCATGTTATGTCTAGTGGATATCATTAAGGGCCAGTAATGGTAATGGTTTTAATGGTGAGCTGATGGTTTGTAATGGTATTTGTAGTGGAATCCATTAGAATTTCTGTGATGGCTTCTATTGTTTTGTTTTTTTCAGCAGGTAGGTCTGTATTTGACAATTGTGGCCATGGCCTAAACCATAATGGTTTTTCTTTCTTTCTTTCTCTCTTTCTTTCTTTCGTTCTTTCGTTCTTTCTTTCTTTACGAGCCCCATCACTGCACCCCCGGAAACACTAAAAACTGTGCAAAACCCCTAGATAGGAATGTAGCTGTGTCAGCATGGTGTGTGAATTCTGGCTCTGACAGTTACTCAACCTCAAGGTGCAGTCACAAATAAGTGATTTTATCGCTGCAAGTTGCCAGTCCCTGTACTATGAAGTCGCCAGTAGGTGTTCCTACTACATGGGTGGCGCAATTAGCATTCCACTTTTGACAACAAACCAATTTTCTTGCCGCTAAAAATAAACATTCTGGAGGGAGAGCGATCTTATATAAAATTCACCAGTGTACATGTACATAATATCCTACGAGATGAAGGAGAAGCAGTCTGTGCTCGTTGCCATTGTGGCCATCTATCAGCAGCAAAAGAGCAAGCGCCAATTAGCTTAGCTTAGCTTATGGCCTTAGCGCGTTTAAAGCAAAATAATAATAATGAAACACACTGAATTTTTGTTGCAATTGAGCAAAATCCTGGTGTAGCTCCTATCTCAGTAAGTGAGTGTCACCATCAGGGTGTCATTCACTATATGTTCGATGGTGACCGGGAGCTGTGCCACAGCTCTTCGGCCGTGGCCTCTGTGTTTCCTGGGTGAAGTGTCCGGCTCGGTGCTGTTTATTCCCGGGCGCTGAAGCAGCGACAAACTGGACACTTCACCCAAGATAGGAGCTACACTTGCAATTTTGTTCAATTTTGCTCGATTGCAACAAAAAGTGAGTGTGTTTCATTATTATTTCTTTTATTATTATTATTATTATTATTATTATTATTATTATCATTATTTATTTATTTATTTATTTTTGCTTTAAACCCACTAAGATCCTAAGATAAGCTAAGCTAAGTTAAGCTAACTGGCTACTGCCTCAATGGCGCTGCTTCTGATAGTGAGCACGGGAGGCTATGGATCATGTGCGCTCTACTGTCTTCACTCCCATTGGTAGTCACTGCACCAAGTTGCTCCAAATTTGCATAAAGTTAAACTTTTCTCAACTTTGTCACATTGCTGGACACGCCCACATCTAGTCGCCAACAGTCGCTGTCACTCATGTTGCAGGAAGTCGCCAGCTCTAATTGACAATGAATGGTCTCCGGGTGCTTTGTTGCTGTGAGTCGCTGCATGTGTGAATGCACCTACAGCTACATCAGTCCAGTTCATAATCAGTCTCTTACCAGTTTTTAAAATCATGCTCACCATACTGATACCGATCAGGACCCCTGTTTACTCTCAGAACAATCAAATTTTTTTGTGGCATGGATTCCAAAAAGTGTGAGATTGAGATTCTGGTCCATGTTGAGGTGACTGCATTACATAATTGTTGCAGATTTACAGCATCATCTGCACATTCATGCTGTGAATCTCCTGCTCTGTTGGATTCAGATGTAGTGACTGGACAGGCCATTGACATATGCATGTGGTCAGAAAGGCTGTAGCATTCAAACGATGACTGATATTAAGAGGTCGAGTGTGTGCTAAGAAAACTTTCCCCACAGCATTACACCACCACCACCAGCCTGAACTGTTGAGTCCATGGATTCATGCTGTTGAGGCAGTAATCGAAATTCATCAGACCATTTTTCCTATCTTCAGCTGTCCAGTTTGTTTGAATCTGTGCCTAATGTAGCCTCAAATTCCTATTCTTTGCAGACAGGAGTGAAGCCTGATGTGGTCCTGTTGAGGGCTGTTGTAGCTTATCCGCCTCAAGGTTCGACGTGTTGTGTGTTCTTCTGACATGCTTTTCTGCTCACTACGGATATAAAGAATGATTATTTGATTATAGTTATGATAACCTTGAACCAGTCTGGATGTTCTCCTAAGACCTGTCTGATCAACAGGAAGAAGTGCTGCACACTGGATGTTTTTTGTTTTCCGCACCACTCTGTGTAAACTCTAGAGACTGCAGTAGTTTCTGAAATATAGAAACTAGAAAGGCGTGGTAAATGGGTAATTGTTGGCAGTGGTGTAAGAGGAATAAAACGTCATGCTGGGGCATGCTGTAATAGGAAAATGATTAATTCTGTCACGGTAACAACCGCGTCACACCATCCCATTACTGATTATTTACCTGTAACAGCACGTTGTAAAAATGGGTGTTTAGTGCACAAATGTTATCTATATACACATTACATACAGTATTTATAGCTTGAGCTCAGTACTTTATTTAAATCTGGTATTTATTGTTTAAGCATGCGTAATTAAATTACCTTAAATTTCCTTCATTTGCTCTTAACACGTTATTGATTATTACCTTTTATTAACTTACATTTGATTCAGTTATTACGGCCCTCTGTAGATGACATGTGCATGCCCCTGCAGCTCGAGCTTTAACTTTAAAGAAGAACTTGCGCTGAATATTTTCCAGATCTTTGTAACAAAGTCATATGAGCTTTATGATGCAAATGAAGAACAACTGGGTTCTGCTGAGTAATTTTCCCTGTGCTAAAGCATTGCAGAAAGTGGGCAGTACAACACATGACAGATGTTTTTTTTACACAAACCAAATCATTTTCATTCAAAGCAAGACAGGAAACATGTGAATTGACCAATGATGACCAGGTTACCACTGAGAATTTTTACTGCTAGAAGCACACTAGAAGATCTAGAAGGTTTTCTAGATTTACACAGACACACAGGTGCTTGTAAGTAAATGTGTTTAATATCCGATGAAATATTTGTCGAACGAGTAAAACGTAACTATAGTCAGATAAAACATCCAACGGGTTGTTGTTTAATAAATAATAAAAATGTAACTGCTGAGGTATAAGAGAAAGAAAACACGTTGAGATGTGGTGTTATAGAAAAATAATCAACTTTGGATTGGTAACAGTAACTGTGTCAGGCCACATCACGCCCCGTCGCTGATTATTTTCCTATAACAGACTGCTTTCACACTTGTGGAGCGGTAAGTAGCTGTGCTCACTTTCCTCACGCCCTGAGCATGCCCAGATTGATGCCAACGCTAGCTGGCTAGTTTATTGGTGCTGTATTAATTAGCGACTGCATCAAGCGATCGACTTAAACGAACTAGCTAGATAGCCAAGTGTCTATCACAGTCACAGTCACCGGATGTACAGTACCTAAACAGTGTTTATTGGCAACCGGAATGCTACTATTCATTACCAGATATGACGACGCGGTCGTTGTGAGAAAGGTCTAAAGGACACCATAAGTGTTTTATTCCTTATATGGCATATTGTAGAAATTGGTGAAATATTATAGCATTAGTGTAGAATTTGGAATCATATGAGATTATTATTAGTCTACACAGACATGTTTTGAATAGAGACCATGTAATGCTTAAAATGGAGGCTGTATTATGCAAGTCCCGCCCCTTTCAGTAAAAATAGCCAAATGCTTTGTTGGTAAAGACATTACAGAAAACGCCATACAGAGTCTTACAGTGACACGGGCGCAGATATGAGGCACTATGCTCTAGTACCCCTTATTTTGCTTATTAATGGCCCCAATGTGCGACAGTAGTGATGCTGGCAAATCTGAGAAAAAAGAGAAGTCATAAAGCGCTTCCTTTAAGTGAAAAGGTGAAAATTCTCTATTTAATAGGGAAAGAAAAAAAAATCCTATGCTGAGGTTGCTAAGATGTACAGTATGGTTAAGAACGAATCTTCTAACCGTGAAACTGTGAAAAAAAAAGAAAAAAAAATCATGCTATTACTAAACTTTGTCATAGGTATGTACAGTATATAGTGTTCACTACTATCCGCGGTTTTAGGCATCCGCTGGGGGGCTTGGAACCTATCCCCTGTGGATACGGGGGTCCTACTGTGTATATGCCATTTTTGTTGGATTATTATTATTATTTTTTTTCAAATCTATGATGAAAACATCATCATCTCAAACCGTTTCTGGTTTATGGATTAAATAGGAGTCTGGTCTGGAATGAGTTGTGGATGTAGCTATAAATGGACAAAAAAAATGTATGCAACATGAAGTTCTTTAATGAAAAAAAAAAAGTGTTCGAAAATTGCTGTGGTACAAGAGGAATAAAACCCAGTAAAAAAAAGAAAGGACGTGCTGTTCTTGAAAAAGAATCAACTTCGAGCTGGTATCACTAACTCCGCTTCATCACACCAGGCCGTCGTTGATTATTTTCCTATAACAGCGCAACACAGAGTGTTTTATTCCTTACAACGTAACCCATGATCTGTTTTATATAGAAGATTTTATAAAATCGATAAATTAAGTTAAAATGAACAAAACATCGATGCACAGTGTGGCATATCATTTGTAAAAATACAAAAATACTACAAAGTGCACGTCTTTTAAAGGATTTCTTCCCCCACAATCCTGTTAGTAATATCAGAGGTAGAAAGTGAAAGTGCAGTGACGTTTACAAGAGTTTTTAAGTATCTGAGTTTTTCTTTCATTTAATACTAACACTCACTTTTTCTCACTACATTTTCAAGCATCACTCCATTGCAATGTAATCATATACAGTATCTGTAACGTCCTAATGCGACTTTATAGCGTCAGATGGCTTTAAGGAGTCGAAGAGAATGAGACCTAAAACTCATCACTGTAATCTATATGCTTCTTTGTATTTATAAGGTTTATGTCGTGACAGCTAGTGATTAGTATTCAGGTAGTTTATTATCATGCTAGCTAACATTTGAGAGATAAAGCTGTTAGTTAATATCTTATGTAGCTAAGATGTGCTTTCCCATGCGGTTCCTGGACTAATTTAGTGTCTAATTTAGCCTCAAGGGACTAAAATCAGTGTGTGATAAATTTAAGTCAGTTTAAGAGCTTATACTTTTCGTCGAGGCTGTACTTCGACGTTTACCAGAGAATTGATCTACGTGAGCAATTGAGTAATTTACTTGAGAAAAGAATTTCAGGAACTTTTGCCACCTCTGGTCATTTGCGTTGGATTGAAAAGTCTTAGAAAACAAGCAATATGTATTTTTGAGAATTACCAGGCAAAACTTTTAGCAAAATGCATAACAAATGCCAAAAAAAAAAAAACCTTCCACAGCATTATTTTGTTCCTCTTTGAATGCTGGGCGTTCGCACCCTATTCACCTCTTCCCTTTAGTCACCGGGGTTAGAAAGTGGATCATTGAGCTGTGTAGCGTTTGTCGTTCAACCAAAATCAAGCTGAACAAATTTCTTACTCTCATAACGTCATACGTACCTTTTCAATCGGTGTCCCTGTGGTTACAGAAAATAAAAATTCTTTAAGACGAATGACTCAATAATAATAACCTGCGAGATCAAGGGGGTTAATATATTACTGTTTTGTTTTGTTTTGTTTTGTAAAACGCTTCCAAAAAATGTATCGAGTCGTTCATCTCGTGTAAAGGTTCTCTGCAAAGCAGAAAGTCCGTTTCTGTCGGACTTATTTGATCCTTGGCCATGTAATCTAGCACACAACAGGAAAAACCTGTGGAGGAAAAAGACTTCTCTAAAGAAGGCAAAAAGAGGAAGGACAGTGCTGACGAGTGCAACTGGGTGTTAGTAATGGAGAGACGCCAGTGTCCAGATCACCAGGATTTTTGTTTTAAATCAAAACATGGCAAAAAGGTGTATACCGTATTAATTATAGGCTGTTTTATTTATTTATTTATTTATTTATTTATTTATTTATTTACTTTAAAAAAGGCACATTTAATGCGTTCTGCACGAAATCTTAAAAAGAACAGATTGTACGTGTGAAGACTTTTACACCAAAGAGGCGTCTGTTTTTTTTTTGTCCTAAAAATACAGCATTGCACAATGAGTAATTGCATAAAGCTCAACCTCAACATAGCTGCTTATTCCAAATGATGAATTATCAACTGTATAATTACGATTATGTCACAAAAATTGATTAAACTGTTAACCGAAAAAAAGGACGCGCTCGAGAGAAAATCAGAGCAGTTTTCATGACTTTGTTAATAGTAAAAAAAAAAAAAAAATTTTTAAAAATCCCTTTTCACTTCACACTTTACTAACCAGGCGAGAGATTATTTTCCCCCCCTTTTTTTCTTTTTTAAAATCACATGTCTCAGATATAAAAATATATTCACAAGACAGTGCAAAGTGCTGTTCTGTAGAAACGGGCCTGTCCCACACAACCTCTGTTTCATATTCTGCTGAAAGAAAACTTAAGTGCAGTGCGGTTTGTTCTCAGAGGTCATGCACAGGGGATTTCTGTCACAGGTGACTGGGTGACTGTCACACATGATTGAAACGTGTATTTTTAGCTTTTAGGCAGGGTGCATGAAGCTCGCATGCTTCTGTGGTTTCTGGGTGATAAAGGAACACGTAGGCCTGTTTTTTAAAACATGTGGGCGCATCCTGGAACGAAACAACATGTCGAAATCAATTCTGTTCGATTTTATTTATATAGCGCTTTTAATGGTAGACGCTTTCACGAAGCATGTTTACAGATGTGCGTCATTTACATCCCTGGTGCATGAGCCAGAGGTGATAGTGGCGAAAGAAAATTCCCTGAGACGACATGAGGAAGCAATCTTGAGAGGAAGCAGACTCAAAAGGGAAATCTTCTATCCTCTTCGGATAGTGTGATTATAAATCATTCCGGTGTACAGGAGTAGAAGAGTAAAGAGTGGGTTGGAAGGATGTTTAGTACGAGCAGATTGTGAATAAAGGTCCTGGGACCTACACTAGTCTACTGAGATTATCCACTGAAAAGATTTGTGTGATAAACTGTTTTTGATTTGAAGTGTACAATCTGTGGAAATATAGACAGACAGAAGCAAAATAAAGTATGTTTTGCCATGAAGAATTGTTCTAAAAGAAGGTAATGTGGTTACAACAAGAAAAAAAATGAGTCAAATATTACAACTAGAGGATCCAAAAGCTGTTTAGAAGATCCAGAAGTTCGAGGCAGTTATAAACGCAAACAATGAGCAAAACAAGTTGGACCTGATATTATTTAGACCAGGGATCCATCCATCCATCCATTTTCCATACCGCTTATCATACACAGGGTTGTGGGGAGCCTAGAGGCTATCCCAGGGGTATCGGGGCACAAGGCAGGGGTGCCAACCCATCACAGGGCACAATCGCACACCCAGTCACACACTACAGACAATTTAGAAATGCCAGTCAGCCTACAACGCATGTCTTTGGATTGGGGGAGGAAACTGGAGTACCCGGAGGAAACCCTCAAAGCACGGTGAGAACGTGCAAACTTCACGCACACGGGGCAAAGATGCGATTCGAACCCCCAACCCCAGAGGCGTGAGGTAAACATGCTAACCACATGTTCAAGTAATTAACATAACAACTTTACCATTTATTCCTCAGGGAATTTGAATTGTCCAATCAGAAGGGCAGCTCATTCAGAAGGACTTGTATAACGGATGCTCCACATAAACTAAAATCTAATTAACAGGTTGTTGTTATTCAGCAAATAGCAAAGAAAATGATAATCATACAGTATATGGTGAAGTTTCCTGTTAGGAAATATTTGTTTAACATTTATGGAAGGAGTCTCCAGTGTCAGTGTCAGTTTTGAAGACGGAGCAGTTTTTGTTTTCTGGTCTCTCAGTAAGACAAGTTGTGTTTTGAGAAAAATAGTGGTTGTGGTTGTCGACCGTTGGCGACTAGATGTGGGCGTGTCCAGCGATGCGACAAAGTGGAGAAAAGATTAACTTTATGCAAATTTGGAGCGATTTGGTGCAGCGACTACCGATGGGAGTGAAGACAGCAGAGCGCACGTGATCCGTGATCCGCCTGCGAGTCCGAATTGTTTCTTGGACCCAGACACTCCGGCACCAGCGCTTTCGCCGCAGATAGATGGATGCAATGGTGAAGAGCACACGCTGCTCCTCCTTCATCTCGTAGGATATGATGCATATATACACTGGTGAAATTTATATACAGACGCTCTCCCTCCAGAATGTTTCATTTTAGCGGCAAGAAAACTAATTTGTTGTTAAAAGTGGAATGCAAGTTGCACCACCCACTGATCAATGTTACTATGGCAACCAGCAGTGATAATAAGTGAACGTACCGTAGCTTCACTTAATTAATGATGAGTTTATGGCTATAAATAAGAAGTGGGTATGTTTTGTGTTGTAGTAGCGCTTCCCATTAACACTATGGACTAGCATCATGGACTGACGAGACATATCTGTTTTGAATTTGAAGCAGTGAGAATAAAAACATACTTTTCTCTCTGTTTCTTTTTAGAAATGGTCAATTTGCTAATCAGAGCAGAGAGATTTCTGCTTTCTGAGCTAACTTGTGTAGCGGTGTAGCTAGTCAGCTGTCCGATAAGTTTCCTTCAGCTAAATCATTTACATACAGTAAACGCATGTGATGTAAATTGGATAATATGTGCTACAGAAGAGCTCGAGTTGCTGAATTATAACCGGATTTTGTCCGTACGGTTTTTGCGGATCTGCTACAGCGTTTTTTCAGGTACTTGGGTCAGTTTGCTGAAATGCTTTCTGATTTCTGGTTAGATTTTCCTAACTATTCCTATTACTAGTTCCTATGAACTATTTCCGATTAATATCCGAACAGGAACTATTCTTCAATTTTTTGTTACCTGACAAAATATAAAATATCTTCTTGCTGTCAACTAAACGTCTTCTTCTTTTTGTCCTAAGGTGTACGCTAACTTATGAACTCAACTATACCGTACCTAAAAAAATACCAGACAACAGTGAAGAAGTGAAAGATCTTCATAGGATTTATCCCAACTGTACGATTACGTGCATAATATAAAGAAAACAGAATAGAGAAAGAACACAGCCTTACTCAAATAATTTCAGGTAAGTCATATAATAATTCAATAACGGCACCGATTAATGAGGAACAAAATGTGGAGATGAAACTGCTCTGTTTCCAGACCCTCAGCAGGGGGTTTAGCCACGTACTTCTGATTACACAACACACTACCGAGGAGAAACCGCAGAGGCCACAGGTGTTGAGCTTCAGGATATTAAAAGATAAAGCTAAAATAATCGGGTGCAGCTGAGACGAGGCAGCGGTCAGACCTTAACCTGCTCCAGCACAACCACACGCTCCTGCTTCTCTTTTCCACATATACACACCTCCATTTCTCTCTCTCTCTCACACACATACACACACACACACACACACACACTGAAGAATATCTGACAATTATTTTATATCATTATCTTTATTACAGCAGTACCATTGTACAGAACCCAAGTGTATACCTAGTGTATTCCCAGCGCTGTGGAATTCTCGAATCTGATTGGTCAGAATGTGTTGATTCATTTTCTATAACAGCAGCTCTGACCGTAGCGCAGCTACAAATCACAGGTTTTATTATTTCGCTCGTTCTCACATGTTAAAGGCTCATTTAAATATGGACTTGTATGGTGGACGTGCTGCAAAATCTCAAAACGTGTTATCTCGCAAAGAAAAACGTATAAATGTCGATATGATGATTTTATTTAATGGAAGGAGTCTCCACTGTCTCCACTGTTAGCGTCATTGGTATTAATAATTTGATTTTAGTTTCCCATAAGCAATGCAGTACTGACATTATTTTTCCAGAAGTCATTTCTTAGTAAATCATAAAATGATGTCTGATGTCTGGTATAGAAAATCACTATGACAGGAAAAATCTAAAAATGATATGTTTACTTATTTACATATGAAGAACATTTTTGTTTTGCTCTGAAAAAAAAAAAAAAAAAGGTGCCAGATGAGTTGGCACTGACAGGATGTTGATATCTGAATAGTTTAAAAATACCCTGACGGTGAAGGCGATGCAGAGATGCCATGGCCGCTTTCATTTGCATGGAGCTCATGTCACGGCGTGTTGCTCTGATGGGTGGTGACATGATTTAATAAAATAATGGTGCACATGATCGCAGCACATTGATGCAATTATTATAACAATGCTGTGTGTTCAGGTGCTTTGGCGAAGAAGTGAACAAACAAAAATGCAACACTGTCTTTAAGGTGACAGTTCAGCTGTTAATAAGGAGGTGTTTAGGCTGTTACTAAAAAGCACAAAATCTCAGTTATTTCTCTCAAACCTGCTAAACAATATTCTCTCACATACACTATTGCCATGGTTCACAAAGTGGAAGCATAGCCAGGGGGCTGACTCACTGATATTAAAATTATTCGATTTACAGTTGCAATAAAATTTATTCAACCCCCATTGCAAATCAGGTTTATTGTCAATATTTACAGACTTTCAGCTGTTTGCAATAGACAAATCAAACAAAAGCAATCGAAATAGTTCAACACAATGAATGCTTCAAGTGGTTTCCCCAAATTCAACTGAAAATGCAACTTATAATGACTTCTCCAGTTTCAAGATTATTCAACCCCCTGAATAGAATCCCTCACAACAGCACAAATATGCAAAACAGGTGTTGTCTCAAGCATACCTGATGCAACTAATCAAGGGCTTCATTAGTTGCACCAGGTGTGCTTGAGCTGGAACACATGAAATACCTGAACTGGCTAGGGGCAGAAAACACATGAAATACCTGGACGGGGCAGAAAAAGGAAGCTATCAATGGCTGCAACCAGATTTCTGAGAAGGCAGGTTGTGAAAACCCTTGAGTGACTGCAAAAGACCTGCAGTAAGACTTGGTGGCAACAGACACCGAGGTTTCAGTGAGCACAGTATGGTGCGTACTAAACGCAGAAGATTTCCATGCCAGAACTCCAAGACGTACACCACTACTGACCCAAAAGCACAAGAAACATCGGCTCAAAATCATATAAATAAGCCACAGAAGTTTTGGGATTCTGTTCTGTGGAGCGATTAAACAAAACTGGAACTTTTCGGCACGATGGATCAGTGGTATGTCTAGAGAAAGAAGAATGAAGAAAGAACACTCTGTCCAGAGTCAAGCATGGTGGTGGATCGGTGATGCTCTGGGGCTGCTTTGCATCCTCTGGCACTGGAAACCTGCAGCGTGTGGAAGGCAAGATGGATTCATTGAAGTATCAGGAAATCCTAGGAGAAAACGTCATGCCGTCTGTGAGGAAGCTGAAGCTTGGGCGTCATTGGACCTTCTAACAGGACAATGATCCAAAGCATACCTCAAATTCCACCAAGGCTTGGTTGCAGAAGAAGTCCTGGAAGATTCTACAGGGCCATCACAGTCACCTGAATTGAACCCCATAGAAAATCTCTGGTGGGATTTGAAGAAGGTGGTTGCAGCACGCAAACCCAAGAATATTACTGAACTGGAGGCCATTGGTCATGAGGGATGGGTTAAGATTCCTCAGGAATGCTGCCAGAAGCTGTTGTCTGGCTATGCATCTCGTTTGCAGCAGGTCATAACAGCAAAAGGGTCTCTACTAAGTACTAAAGATGCTTGCCATGAAGGGGTTGAATAATTTTGAGACTGGAGAAGTCATTATAAGTTGCATTTTCAGTTGAATTTGGGGAAACCGCTTGAAGCATTCATTGTGTTGAACTATTTCAATTGCTTTTGTTTGATTTGTTCATTGCAAACAGCAGAAAGTCTGTAAATTTTGACGATAAACCTGATTTGCAATGGGGATTGAATAATTTTGATTGCAACTGTGTTAACTACTTATACTGTATTGCACTTGTTTTAATTGACACAGTGAAAATGTGGAACTGCTTCTGTGTGAAATGTCACATAATCATGACACGTAGCATTTTGCAGATTAACAAACAGACTTGTGAGGTTTCCGGAGCTGTGTGTGTTTGTGTGTTTGTGTGCATGTTTGAGTAAAAGACATGCAGTCTTCACTAAATTCTGTACAGCACTGCACACTTCCATGAACACGTGTTTTACAAGAATGTGAGGGATCAAGATATAAAATATACTGAGTCATGCTGCTGTAGGAAAATAATCAACAGTGGAGTGGTGTGATGAAACAGAGCTAGTGTTAGGACTCCATAGTTGCACAATCCTGAGTTGTTTTGTTCCTCTTATATGACATCAATTTGCCATTAAGAAAATGGATACTTTTTATCCATTTGTCGTTGCATTTAATGTTGTCGAACGTCCGTGAAACAAGTTCCTGTTCTCACTTTTGTTATAGGGGCTATAAATGGTCGTTCCCTCACCAGCCCTACTTTTTCCTCTCTAAGTTAAAATGACAAAAAAACGCAGGTTGTCATGTTACCGATAAACAACAAAGAACTCTAAGATGTCGGAAAAGTTACAGCTTTACCTCTAAATCGCTAACACTGGAGACTCCTTCCATTAATGTTAAATAAACATTTCCTCAATGACAACTTTACCATATCAGTGATTACACACATTTTTAAAATCCGTCCGCCGTACAAGTCCCTGTGAATGAGCTGTTACTATAGAAACGATATTAGATATTAGATCAAGCACATTAATGTTCAAATAACAGCCTAAATTATAGAGGTGGAAACTCCTCAAGCTTCCACATTTTTTCCTTTCATAAATATTTTTCTATTATATTTACTGATACCGAATAATAAGATGAATAACTGAACAAAAAAACCCGGGACTTAAAGGGTTAATGAACAGAAACTGTATTGTAATTTTAGTATTATTACTTTACTCTAATTATAGATTAATGAAAAAATACACCTTAGATTTTATTTAGATCTTCTGTTACAGATCTCAAGGATCATGATTTTTTTTTAGTCTGGATACGAAGCCAATGTGTGCATTTTAACTTAATATACAGTGGAGCTTGAAAGTTTGTGAACCCTTTAGAACTTTATATATTTCTGCATAAATGACCTAAAACATCATCAGATTTTCCTAAAAGTCCTAAAAATAGATAAAGAGAACCCAATTAAACAAATGAGACAAAAATATTATACTTGGTCATTTATTTATTGAGGAAAATGATCCAATATTTCATATCTGTGAGTGGCAAAAGTATGTGAACCTTTGCTCTCAGTATCTGGTGTGACCCCCTTGTGCAGCAATAACTGCAGCTAAACGTTTGCGGTAACTGTTGATCAGTCCTGCACATCGGCTTGGAGGAATTTTAGCCCGTTCCTCATTACAGAACAGCTTCAACTCTGGGATGTTGGTGGGTTTCCTCACATGAACTGCTCGCTTCAGGTCCTTCCACAACATTTCTATTGGATTAAGGTCAGGACTTTGACTTGGCCGTTCCAAAACATTAACTTTAATCTTCTTTAACCGTTCTTTGGTAGAACGACTTGTGTGCTTAGGGTCGTTGTCTTTCAGTCCACAGACAGATGTCCTGACATTTTCCTTTAGAATTCGCTGGTATAATTCAGAATTCATTGTTCCATCAATGATGGCAAGTCATCCTGGTCCAGATGCAGCAAAACAGGCCCAAACCATGATACTACCACCAGCATGTTTCACAAATGGGAAAAGGTTCTTAAGCTGGAATGCAGTGTTTTCCTTTCTCCAAACGTAACGCCTCTCATTTAAACCAAAAATCCTATTTTGTTCTCATCTGTCCACAAAACATTTTTCCAACAGCCTTCTGGCTTGTCCATGTGATCTTTAACAAACTGCAGAAGAACAGCAATGTTCTTCTTGGAGAGCAGTGGCTTTCTCCTTGCAACCCTGCCATGCACACCATTGTTGTTCAGTGTTCTCCTGATGGTGGGCTCATGAACATTAACATTAGCCAATGTGAGAGAGGCCTTTAGGTGCTTAGAAGTTAGCCTGGGTTCCGTTGTGACCTCGGGGACTATTACACATCTTACTCTTGGACTGATCTTTGTTGGTCTCCACTCCTGGGGAGGGTAACGATGGTCTTGAATTTCCTCCATTTGTACACAATCTGTCTGACTTTAGAGATGGTTTTGTAACCTTTTCCAACCTGATGAGCATCCACAACTCTTTTTCTGAGGTCTTCAAAAATCTCCTTTGTTTGTGCCATGATACACTTCCAAAAGCATGTGTTGTGAAGATCAGACTATGATAGATCCCTGTTCTTTAAATAAAACAGGGCGCTCACTCACACCTGTATCAAACCCATTGATTGAAAACACCTGACTCTAATTTCACCTTCAAATTAAATGCTAATTCTAGAGGTTCACATACTTTTGCCACTCACAGATATGTAATATTGGATCATTTTCCTCAATAAATAATTGATGATTTTTTTTTTTTTATCTTATTTGTTTAATTGGGATCTCTTTGTCTACGTTTAGGACTTGTGTGAAAATCTGATGATGTTTTAGGTCATATTTATGCAGAAATATAGAAAATTCCTCAAGCACCACTGTAGATCATAATAGATTCATAATAATGAGTAATAGGAAAGGTGTAGGCAATAGTATGAACACTGATCTTAACATTTTATAAATTGGGACGTGTGAGTGGTTACAAATATGAATAATTGTGAGAGAAAAAAACACGTCTAATTTCAGTTATTTTTAAACTACTGTAAGTGACGTTCATTTAAGTATCATTTTGACTCATCCACTTTTAATTAAATTTGACACATTAACCAGTGCTTTCACTTAAATATATATTTTTCGTACTTTTTTCCCCACTCTGATGATTCAAAGTTCAGCCTTTTTTCCACAGATCAAGATTGAACCTCTGTTTCCTTTACAACATGGCCCTCTAGTGTTCATTCACCAACTTACCAACCAACTCTGACTGATATTCAGCTATTATATTACAGCTTGGACAACAACAGTTTGGACTAATATTGAATCATATTGAATTATCTTCATATCTATGTACATGGTGTTGAAACCACACACTCATATTTCCCTTATCAACGAGATAATGAAGCTTTTTAGTTATTACTATTCATTTTGAAACCACTTCCTCATTTTTTGTTTCATATTTAGCGAAATATTTCACATCTGCTTCCGGCCGAAATGGATATCTCTTGAAAGTAAGCACAACGTCTGAGCGGAGATAAATGAATGACTAAACAAACGAGGATGATATTTGGATGATGTCTGGGTGGGGAAATAAGTATTCAGACATTTATTTAATATACTTGCGGCGCATATAGTGGGTCTAAAAAGTCTACACACCCCTGTTAAAATGGCAGGTTTTTGTGATGTATGTCAAATTGGCTGGGCATCTCCTGTACACAGCCCTCTTCAGGTCACCCCACAGATCTTTGATTGGATTTAGTTCTGGACTCTGGACTGGGCCATTCCAAAACCTTGAACTTGTTTTGGTGAAGCCGTTCCTTTGTTGATCTGGAGGTTTGTTTTAGGTGGTTGTCATGCTGAAAGGTGAAATTCCTCTTCATCTTATGTGTTTTAGCAGAAGCCTTAAGGTTTTGTGCCAAAACTGACTGGTATTTGGAGCTATTCATTATTCCCTCCACCCTGATTAAAGCCCATGTTCCAGCTGAAGAAAAATAGCCCCAAAGTATGATGCTGCCACCATCATGTTTCCCCGTGAGGATGACGTTCTTTTGTTGATGTGCTGTGTTTTTTTGTGCCAAACATATCTTTTGGTACTATGGCCAAAAAGTTCAACTTGTCTCAACTGGTCTCATCAGACCATAACACATTATTCCACATGGTTTTGGGAGATTGGATGTTTTTTTAAATGTATTTTTTTGATTAAAAAACTCTTCCGTCTTGCCACCCTACCCCACAGCCAAGAGATATGAAGAATATGGGAGATTGTTGTCACATGTAGGGAGCAACCAGTACTTACCAGAAATTGCTGCAATTCATTTAATGTTGCTGTGGGCCTCTTGGCCAGTTTTCTCCTGATCTTCTCATCAATTTTAGAGGGATGTCCTGTTCTTTGTAGTGTCACTGTCGTGCCATATTTTCTCTGCTTGTTGACTATTGTCTTTACAGTGTTCCATGGTATGTCCAGTGCCTTGAACCAACAAGATGTCAGGAAAATCCTATAGGAGTAGTTGTACTTTCTTTGGGGTTAATCAGTCACTTTAATTGATGGCAGGTGTAAACTAATTAGTATTTAACATGAGACTGAATGTGATTGGTTGATTCTGAACACTGCCACATTCCCAATTATAAAAGGGTGTGCACAGTTATGCAACCAGGTTATTGACCATTTTTTATCCCCCCCCAAATGATTCTTGTTGTTTTTCACGTTAATTAATAGGTTAAAATTTTACAACAAAGTTTCTGATATGATTTATTTTGGTTTTATTTTTTTTTTCTTTTACATCACAAAAACCTGCCATTTTAACAGGGGTGTGTAGACTTTTTAGATCCACGGTATATGCACTTCAGATTGACACACATGATGTCTTTTGACTTTGTATTTATAAATCTTAACAAAAAAGTATGAATTCATAAGGACAAACAAAGATATGTTTAAAAAACAAAACTGATTAGGAAAAAGGTATTTGGAAACCACAAATTAATAACATTTAGTATTTTGATGCAAAGTTGTTGGTTTACAAGGTACAAGATTACGTGAATCCCACTGATGGATTCGCAATTTCAAAATCCTCCACAGATTTTCAGCGTGAATCAAGTCAGGAGATTAGTGAAGCCATGCAAGGCCTTCTTGAGTAATTTTGGTTGTATGTTTGGGGTCTTTGTTTTGTCGAAATGTCCATCTTTTACCTCCGGATTCAGTTTCTTGCCCGGTGAGATTAAATTCTCCTCTAATATGTCCCGCAACATGACATATGTCCTGTAACATGTCCCTCCATTCATGTTTAACCCGATGTTTAATTCGATTCGAATTTTCATGTTTAATTCGATTAGCCCTGACATGAATATAAGCTTCTGGGTGAAAGAAGATCTTCAGTATCTGAGCACAAAGGCTTTGTGCATGATGGTGGCCCGGATTAGCAGAGCTTCTGACGCACTTGAAGAAATCCATTCCATTCCCTAATTTTCCGAGTCCGAATGCTCCCTTCAGGACAAACAGATGGTATCTGTTAATCAGCATCTACTGCAGTTTACTAAATTGTTTATTTGGTTTTGCTCTGCAACATTGATCGATAATTTGGGCTGATTTTTTTTTTTCCCTTGCTTTCACAGGCCACTATTGTGCTTTTGGAAGAATTTTCACTTGACTCAAATAATGAGTGATAATATATTTATAAAGATGATGTGGGTTGACAGGCCGTAGATTGTATAATGAGCAGGTATGTGAAAACTCCACAGAATGTAGAAATTACATTAATTCCATTAATTACACAGGCTTAGGGGAAAACGATTAGCTGCAGTCCAGAGATGCAGAGGCATGCTGAACTATTTTCCTACACGATGCTCTGTTCTATGTCAGGCATGTGCATGTGAGTAACAAAAAATTTGGCCAGAAGGCAGCGTGTAGTGGATTTGGGAGAAAACTTTGGCCTCCTATGTGGCAAAAGGAAAAAAAAAGATTTTTTTTTTTTTTTCAAATGATGAAATCGTAAAACTCCCTAAAAATACCTAATACGCACAACAAACAAACAAACAAACAAACAAACAAATAAATAAATAAAAGCAGAGGTGCCCGGTCAAAACCATGAAAATGAAGCTTGTTTACACAAAATAAAATGATAAAATGTATTTTAACAACAACAACAACAATAATAATCATCATTATCATCATAAATACTCAGTAACTATTTAGTAACTACTTAGTATATTTAATAGATACAATAAAACAAATAGAAATACAATTTGTATTTCAACAACATCAACAACAGCAACAAACAACAATAATACTACTTCTACTAATATTACATTAATCTTAAATTTTTTTTAATTTCACATCAGTTTTTACATTTTTTTCATTAGTAACTCAGTAGTTACAGAACATTTAAAAGATTATTATAATTGATTAATTATTTTAATGAATCTGGTACCTTGTATATTGATATTAAAGCACACAGTAATGTGAAAAAGGTGTTGTTCATATGGTTCTTTAAGGGTTCACTGATTAATTACAGTAACTGTTCCTAGATTCCAAAAAAAAAAAAAGTGAAAGGGACAGGGAAACATTTGAGGGAAACTAGCAGAAAGCGTAGAACATACAGTTACAGGAATGAGGAACGAGGAATGAGGAACTGAGGAATGTGAACTTGGGCCTGCTGGAGGATCCTGGGAGGGTAAATAGCTAGAGATTGATTTCTAAATTATGATATCACTTTAAAAGATTTATGATGCTCTACAAAAAAAAAACAGAGCCTCCTGTCACGTCCGACGTTGTTAGAGAAGGCCCTCTCTGCGCTGACCACCCGCGCCGATTTCATGTGGACAGTATACACATGTATACACTGTTTATTTATGCGTCATGTGTTTAAAAAGCTCTCGTCACCGAGTCGCCCCGAATCGCGACAGGGCGAGACCTTTTCCCCATTCTTTCCACCCGCAGCCCCACGATGCTCCCTCGTTTATCTCCACCACCCAATTACTCAACTCTCTAATTGAAGAGTTGGCAGCGTGAAGCTCGTCTCCACCGTGCAGGCCTGAGAGCCTGCCAAGTCCTCCAGCACTGATCAGTCACAGCCATTCCTCTTCCATTAGAGTTGACCTATGATGTCATTATTTAATGGACACACACACACACACACACACACACACACACACACACACACACACACACACACTACAATACTATGTAAATGTGCTTTAAAAGCGTCGTAAATCTGCACTCATTTTTATTCCCATAAGTCAAATTTCAACCTCGCCCCTCCAAAAATTAAAAAAAAGTTTTTTTTTTGTTTGTTTTGTTTTTTGTCAAATCAAAGCAAAAAAAAGACAAAAAACAAAAAAACAACAACAACAAAACAAAACCAAAAAAACCAAAAAACAACTGGATGCAAATGTAGAGGGTTATTAGTGATGTCACCAGTAGAGGGCGCGAGTGTTCCATCATCGTCGAAATAAATGGACGCAAGAAAGACTGAAGAAAGGAAGAAGAGCCTATGGGTTTTCCATTGCCTTGTCAGCATGAGTAGCAGCAACTGTTTGCTATCAGATGTGCAGCTCTGTGCTACACTGACCTGTCACGACAACAATGACAACAACAACAACAACAACAATGACAACAACAGCAACAACAACGACAACAACAACAACAGCATCAGCAACAACAACGGCAACAATAGCAACAATGAATAACAATAATAAATAATAACTATAATAATAGGTAATAATTACAACACGAACAACAAAAATGAATAACTAAAACGATAAATTATTACAATAATAACAAAAAAATAGAATAATTAATAACAGTAATGATAAAGAATAATAACAATGATACATTATAATAACCATAATCGTAAAATATAATAAAAATAAATGGCAACAACAACAATAATAACAATAACAAAAAGAACAAATCAATAAATTATTATTATATTTATTATTACTATAATTATAAAGTATTATTATTATTATTATTATTATTATTATTATTATTATTATTATTATTATTATTATAAATATCACACCTTTATGGGTGACATTTATTTAAGCCAAACGAGCCTTACAATGTGAAAATATAACCCCAAACAAACAAACAAACAAACAAAATGGAGTTAAAAATAAAATAGTAAAATAAAAGTAAAATAGAAAATAAAATAAAAAAAGTTATAAATAATAGCAGTTACAGAAAATATGTAAGAAGAATAAAAGTACAGTGTTTAAAATATTTTCTGCAGCTGCTGTCTGTTGTATACAATGCTATGAGAACTATATTAATTATAAATGCTATATGCTGATTGTTTCTTCTCAAAGGAGCAATGTGTAAAGTTTAGAAGAAAATGCTCAATAAAACTTATCTGCGAATTTCCTTACAAAACTGCACAAAGTGTACCTGAGACTACTGATGCATTCTTAAAAAGCAAAGGTTTGTCACACCAAAATTTGACTTTGTTTGAGTTTTTGAGTCAAAATTTGTGTTTATTACTGTTTACTGCTCTTTATAGTACATTTATTTTGAAAGGCATCTTTACTTTACAGTATTTCTTTCCATGTACAAGACTTTTGCACAGTGCTGTACGGTATATATACACTGTAGATTTAGTAAGAATTACACGTAGTAAACAAAGTTTCCAGAGAAACAGGACGATTCGGACAATTTCTTCATCAGTGCAAACAGACTGTGAAAGACGTTTATCTGAAACGTCCTGATTCTCTGGAAACTTTGTGTACTACGTGTAATTTTTACTACAGCTACTATTATTACTAAGGTACACTGCCAAATCTATCTATCTATCTATCTATCTATCTATCTATCTATCTATCTATCTATCTATCTATCTATCTATCTATCTATCTATCTATCTATCTATCTATCTATCCTGCTGGAAAAAAAACAACAATAGAAACCATCCCAGAAATTCTAATGGTTTCCACTACAAATACCATTACAGACCATCAGCTTTTAACCATTAAAACCATTACCAAATGGTTTCCATTATGCAGTAGGTCCTTAATGGTATCCACTAGACATAAGATGCCACCAATAGAAAACAACAAGTTACCAGTAGAGATTAAGTACAATTAAGAACATTAGAACAATACAATTCCCATTATAACCAAGAAAACCATTAAAAATTCGATGAGGGTTTCTATTGTTTTTTTTTTTTTTCCAGCAGGGTATCTATCTATCTATCTATCTATCTATCTATCTATCTATCTATCTATCTATCTATCTATCTATCTATCTGTCTATCTGTCTGTCTGTCTGTCTGTCTGTCTGTCTGTCTGAAAAAGTCTTTGCCCCTTGAATATCTGAATTTGTGCATGTGTTGTTATATAGAGACTCAAAAAAAAATTGACACAAACACTTAGTGCTTCTTTCATTTCTTTTGTTTGCAAAGAATCAATTATGCAATCTTCAGGTGTGAAAAAGTATTCCCCCCCACCCCACCCATTGCTGCTAAAGGGGGAGACACCAGTTATTGAGTCAAAGGGGGCAATTACTTTTTCATACGGGGCATTGGATGTTGTATATCTTTCTTTAATAACTACATAAACTGTATCAGATTGTTGTTTTTATGTTTGCCATTCAGTGTAAAAATCTCTCTATCTATCTATCTATCTATCTATCTATCTATCTATCTATCTATCTATCTATCTATCTATCTATCTATCTATCTATCTATCTGTCTGTCTGTCTGTCTGTCTGTCTATCTATCTATCAGCTGTATGGAAGTTATTAATGTGAAAGTTACTGATGAGCCATAAGTCTCTGAATCATTTATGGGAATAAAAGTAACTTTACAAGAAATCAAACCCAATTTGTGCAATTCAGGCACTTTTTCATTCCTGCGTTCCTGTGTTCCTGCGTTCCTGCGTTCCTGCGTTTGCTCCTCATCCTGTCTGCTGGAAATTTTACGCGCGCCACTAAAAGAGTGCAGAGTAGAGGAGCTTCTTCAGAGCTGAGCTCACTAATGTAAATACTGCTGACATTTACCGCACAGTGACATATCGCTCTACTCATCTGGACCTTACCATACACGTACACTCAACTACTTCCTGTGTGTGTGTGTGTGTGTGTGTGTGTGTGTGTGTGTGTGTGTGTGTGTGTGTGTGTGTGTGTGTGTGTGTGTGTGTGTGTGTGTGTGTGTGTGTTTCAGAGGACATAGAGAGACTAAGCTGTTAAAGCCAGCAGCAGTTTAAATCCATCAGTGGCCATCTCCCTCACACTCGGGCATATTTATGAGCCTGATCCAACGTTCATTTCTGCAGAGAGAAAGAGAGAGAGAGAGACAGAGAGAGAGAGAGAGAGAGAGAGAGAGAGAGAGAGAGAGAGAGAGAGAGAGAGAGAGAGAGAGAACACAGGTAAGGACAGTGATGTATAAACACTGGGACGACTGGGATCCCTCAGGTTGACACTGCCTGCTTGAGGAACCCCGCAGAACCCAGGGTGTCTGAGAACAGACACATTTATAGTTTGGAATTAATATCTCAGGATGAAATGCATATGTGTGTGTGTAAGAGAGAGAGAGAGAGAGAGAGAGAGAGAGAGAGAGAGAGAGAGAGAGAGAGAGAGAGAGAGAGCAAAACAGAAAGTGTTGGTCATTGGGTTTATAGTTGGGTATTTATGTACCTAAGGTACTCAGGGTTAACACTACGCTGCGTACACACACACACACACACACACACACACACACACACACACACACACAGCTGTGTTATAAGGCCTCACTGTCATGGCCAAGGGGTGAAGAAAAAATCCAAGCAGAGCAAACCGTCTTTATTTCTTCCTGTCTCCAGAAATAGAGTGAGTGGGAAAGAGAGAGCTGGAGACTGAGCGAGCGAGCGAGAGAGAGAGAGAGAGAGAGAGAGAGAGAGCGAGAGAGAGAGAGAGAGAGAGCGAGAGAGAGAGATAGCGAGAGAGCTCTGGACTGTGTGCTGTCTGAGTTACGGTTTCCTGCCTCTCCTCGATCTGAGAGGAAGAAAACGAGGAGTCATCCATCAGAGACTTGAGTCTGCGTCCTCCTGAACCACACATGACCTTCTGCTATGACCAGGGCAGATCTGACATACAACATGACCAGCTCAGCTCCAGATCACGTAAATCAACCTGCTCGCTAGACGGCTAAGTGTCAAAATAAATTTCGGTGTCATATCATGAACATGGACCAACCTTGCGTCAGGGTTCATGACGTTATTGCGATGATGTATTAAGAAATTCATCATGTCAGCACTTATACACCTTTTCAGCAGGGTCTGTTTTGTTAGACACATCCAGCTGTTCTAGCTGATTAGCGTATATTTTCATCACATTAGCTAACAACACTAGAAACCCGCCATTTTAATGAACATACTAAAAACTACTAGTTAAGTAGTCGAGGAACAATTATTCAGTTTCAATACGCAATCAGTAAAACACGTGCTGTCATAGAAAGTAATGGAGGATGACATAGAGTTACAGAACAACAGAGTTACTGTTGATTATTGTCCAAAAACAGCACACCTTGAGGAATTTATTCTTAATTTCCCAACTATTACAATGCTTTATTTATTAATGAATGACACATCATACTTTTTACATTTTTTAAATCCATTTAGAGTTATATTTAATGTTGTGGAACGTCCACGAAACAAAATAGTTCCTGTTATCTCTTATGTTATGGTGGATATAAAGAGACGTTCCCTCACCAGCCTTTTCTGTTCTGACAAAGAAAAAAAAAGAAGCTGTTTATTATTCTACTTAAATTATTTGGAGCACCACGCAAGTCCCTGTGAATGAGGCGTTACTATGGAAACGATAACGTATTCGAAATAGGTCTGGTATCAAAGAACACAATGGATCGCACATAATAACGCGAGCTAGGAAGTTACATTACGTTACGTTTCCTGTCAGACGGTATTATTTTTGCTTGCTATTAAGCTAATGTAAACACATATATGTAGAACTGTTCATCTAAACAAACACATGACATTGAATCCATCCAAAGGGTAATGGTGATTTAAATAAAGCGTTTATTTAAGCGCTCGAATGTGTGCGTTAGCTTTGTAAAGAATCATAAGACAGTGCCAAGAATGTCTTCTTAAATGCATTAAGTGCTAGTGCACACCGCTAACCTGACAGCGACAGCTAATTTCCCTTTAGACCAGTTGTAGGATTGTTTAGCGTGTTGGTAATCATTATGTTGAGAGGATTGTTACTCCCAGGTTTGTACAGTATGAGGAGTCTGGCTTCGGTCTGCTCTGTGTCCACGCTGTAACTGGTTTCTCTCATCGATATGCTCTCATACTAGTAGACACTCATATTATATGCACATTTACACAACACATAAGCACACGGGGAAAAAAATGAATGATGTGCACTCTTGTTACAGTAATTGAGTAAATACACATACAGGATGTAGTTCACTGTAATAAGGATAATTAAATCATACATGAGTTTGTAGAGTAAAAAAAATAATAATGCATTGAATCACGAACGGACGTAATGGTGCGTTCGAGTCATGTCGGAAAGACCGTATTCACGAGTTGAAAGCACATGGACGCCGCCACAAAGTCGTAATTACGAGTGGGATTGTCTTTGAGCGCCGAATTTCCGAGTTGGAGGCGTGTCAGTAAGAAAACATGGTGGAATCAATAGACGCAAGGTCTGTAGTTGATGGTAAATTTGTTGAAATTGAATATTTACTCGTCTCAGAAGCTTGTTTCAGTTATTATGAGTTTGGTATATGCAGGAAGTTAACGTCAGGCCTTTTTTATTTGCAATAAAACAAGCTAATTTCCTGCACAAAATACGACAGCGTTGTACAATTACGATATAATAAATAATGTAACGATAAAGTGTACAGCCCTGACGTGCTTCTTTTCTCTTGATTTTCTAGAAGTAGAGTTAAAAAACCTTGCTGTATTTTTTGTAGTTAATTAAGAGAAGGTACACCACCATGTATACGCATAGATACGAACTTCCCAGGAGGACTTGAGCGCACAGTGAGCCAATGAATTAAAGCACAGTATATGCAAAATAAATAAATAAATACATAAATAAATAAATACATAAATAAATAAAAAATTGAGACCCAATCAAAATAAAGCCTGACGAAAGTCTAGACATCAGGCGCCAAATTCATATCTGATATCTGATAGCATCCCTGGTACAATTCAGTAGTTGTTTTTTTTTTTTTTTTTTAAATAATAATAATAATTATATATATATATATATATATATATATATATATATATATATATATATATATATATATATATATATATATATATATTTCAATAAAACGCAATGATCTGCAAATTATGTGAGCGGAAACGCATGGAAATACAGGCATTTCCCAGCACAACATCCAACCTTCGGCCATATATGCAAGTAAACCATTAGCTAGTTGAGAGAGCTATCTTATCTAGCCAGATATTTTAATGTTTTCAATTATGAACGCTCTGTAATAAACATGTTTTAAAGAAGTGCTAGCTAAAGGTAATGCTCAGGATAATGTATAAGGGGAATCTTTGTTAGAGAGCTAGCATAACTATATAGCTAGAAACAAACCTAGCAAGCTACTGAAACACCAACAGCATTTGGCTAAGTTACTGATATTCTTTATACAGTGTTGATAATGGAGGTGGTGTTCACTTCAGCGTAGCTCACACGCGGTTAGTTAGTAAAGTACTAACCAACTACAAAGTAGTTTTTACTCTTACTTGAGTCATTTTTGCGATCACTACTCTTACTTTTTAAGCTGATTAATACTGCAGTAGCTTTTACTCAAGTCAGTGTGTTTGTATTCTTTACACAGAGCAAAGTAGGAGAGAGAGAGAGAGAGAGAGAGAGAGAGAGAGAGAGAGAGAGAGAGAGAGAGAGAGAGAGTTAAACTAAATAATCAGCAATCCAAACACGTCTGCTTCGGACTGCCGTGGATTTGGAGGGCGCTTCGCAGGATATTATCAGCATCCTGTCTCACTGACCTGACCACCAATAGCATGTAAGGAGTGTGACCTCAATACAGGGCAAGCCCTCTGGAGACGACCCCGTGACCTCGTCTGGAGGCGAGCCCGCTCTCTGACAGATAGATGTGTGTCTGAGAGAAAGACAAAACCAGAATAGAGAGAAAAAACACTGGAACCCACAGGATGGGAGGAGAGAGAGAGAGAGAGAGAGAGAGAGAGAGAGAGAGAGAGAGAGAGAGAGAGAGAGAGAGAGAGAGAGAGAACCGCAGCGAGCTTTGTCCTCTCGCTCCCGCCACTCTGCATTAGGGCTAAAACAGGCGAGATATAAATCACGAAGGAAACAACAATAATAATTAAATTCAGCTAGGGGGAAGAAAAAGCTGCCCGGTTAAAACGTTTCACTCGAATGAGAAAGTGTTTGCGTAACACTTGAACTCTGAGTCATAAAACTGACATAGCCATGCCATAAACGTGTCATTGGAGGACACTAATTTTCCATCCAGCATGAGGTTATGCTTTTCAGAATATGTTAATTCCATATATAACAATTCCTTGTTAAAAATGCTAGTGTTCTCTCCTTAGCACGTTGCATTTGTGTAAGAAATCAAACACTCACTCCGCATCATTCTGTTATAGGAAAGTAATAAACAATAGGGTGGTGTAATGAAGTGTGGTGTAATGAGCTTACTACTGTTCATACTAAGTTCCTTATCTTCCTAGAACAGCACATTCTGACGTGTTTTATTTCTCTTATACCGCATCAGTTCTCCAACACGGCAAACTTTTTATCCATTTATAGCTACAGTGCGTGTAACAATTTGGACATCCACAAACAACTTAGTTCCTGTTATCACTTACGCTCCAGCAGGTATAACCTTTCGTTTCCTCCATACAGAAGACGTACTGACTGTTACAAAGCACTGACACTGGAGACTCCTTCCCTAAATGTTAAATAAACATCTCCTACCGACATACGAGAGTCCCTCTGAACAAGCTGTTACTATAGAAACGATAGAACGAGCACATTCATATAAACCTGTGATCTGAATTACAGTCCGAGCTGCTGTTGATTAGAAAATCTGAAATAATCAACGCCTTCTGACCAATCAGGTTCGAGCAATTTTATAACATGGCCAATGAAAATTCTGCTTTCTGATTACTTTATTTTCTTCAAGAAAAGACTTCATCAGCTTTCTAAACGAATTCTCTTCACAATTTCATAACCCTTTAAGAAACAGTTTAGGTCTTAGTCTTAGATTTATTTATTTACAGTATAATAAAATAAATGATGAATTTACATATGAGACAATGACGTAAAAATTATTTACAAGCTGCGGTGTCTGGAAACATTTCAGAGCAAGATATAACCAAAGCGGTACCTGTATAATAGACTCATGGGTCTATTGTCACTTAACACTTTCCTACATTACCCACAATGCCGTGCGACTACCTGCTGATAGCAGTGCAGTGTGATTTAGCCTTCTCGACCTAAAGAGAGCGATGCAGCGGCGCTTTAGTCATTTACTCTGTCCAGCTCTCTCACCTCCTCACCTGTACACTCTGCTCAAACCAATCAGCTTCCAAAGCTTCAACTTTCACGTTAACACTGCAGTCAACGCCATCGTCATCTCGTAGATTGCTAACGGGTCAAGTCTGAGTTAGCTGCTTTGCATTCTGGGACTTTGAGTCCAACATCTGCACCAATGTCGCCACTACTTCTACGCTGGGTTTCTCATGTGATGTTGAACATCTCTGGAAAATAGTGAGTGAGAAAACAAGCTCTAGCTCTTTTTGTTTTCGTTTAATTAAAGATCGTTTAATTTCTTTCCTCTTATGCCAACCGTGTAAATGTGCTAGTGATGCCAATGTCCCCCTGTGACATCAGAGTGAGACACGACCGCTAACTTCTCACAGGTAAGGAAAATACAACAGTAAAAAACAAATTACCACCACTAAACACATGACAGATTTTCAATATGAACATACATGATGTGTTTTAAGAACTATTAATACGACAGCGCCAAATTATATAACTGCCATGACACGTTTATGACATGGCTATAGACTTAGGATGCCGAGAAAAGCTTTAACTTGAACTATTCAAAGAACCCTTGAAGAACTTTCTGGTTTTAAAACAGAGCTTATAACCTTTGCCTGAGATTCTTAAGGACTGAAGTGGCACTTTATAAACTGCTGAATGTGCTGACTGCTCAGCGGTTTGTGACCCTTTGTCTCTTTACTGTAACTCTCCCGTACGCCCTTCTCCTCTGGACTCGGTCCCTCGCTGCCCATCCAAACAGCCGTCCTCACCGCACACCAGAAATAAAACCTGGCGCCTTTCTCTCGGTCCCGAAGATGCAGCGGAGCTTTCAGCAAGCAGCAGTGCTGGGACGCACACTCCGCACATGTGTTGGCTCTCAGGACAGAACTGAGTCAGAAACATCCGAGCATCTCAGGGTGTGATTTATAGTAATTATATACGGGGATTGCTGAAGAGAAGACGTAACGGACGGGACGCGAGACACTAATGTGGTAGTCCATAAGCCCACGTATGAATCACAAGGCATCTTTTCTGACCAGGCACTTCTGCTTTTGGAAACGAATAAAATGCTTTTCAGTATTTCAGTGGTCATGACAGCTCACATCACAACTCATCTGCCGGCTAATCGGAGAAGGTGATTAATTGCAAGGCACATTTTCTCAAACTAGTTCCTTTGTTTTATTTGTATATAAGAAGTGCTGACCGGAGAGCTTTTTTTTTTTTTCACTGAACCATAACCATAACCACTCTTACCAGTTCTAGCTAGTACTGGCTAACTCATTAACCTAACATGCTATCTAGCATATTAGCACAAATAAAGAAAGAGAATTTGAGCTGCTTTACACAGTTGAGCTGTCACACAGATAAAGTGGGACGTCACATCGTGTACTGGAGAACATCCCAAAAATACACGCAATGTTTTTTTTTTGCAATGTTTATTGAAATATTTTCAGTTTAACATGTCATACCTAAAACTGTAACTTTCCGATATCTTCGGGACAGAGTTTACGTGCGTTTGTGTGTTTTTTTGTCTTGTAATTTTAAAAGAAAGGCTGGAAGGAAACAACTGTTTATAGCTGCTAAAACATACATGAAAACTCATGGATTATGGATGATCCATAACATTTAACTATAAATGGATAAAAAAAAAAAAGTATTACGTGTCATTCTTTAATAAAAATTTTTTTAAATGTAGTTGTCGGCAAAATGCTTTGCCAACGTTACCATGGCGACATTACTGACACTCCACAAATAAGTCCACTTCGTTACACCACACCGTCACTGATTATTTTCCTATAACATCATGACATGTAGAGTTTTATTCTTTACATAACAGTGATTGTGGATTTGGGACTACTTGCTCCAGTTAAGATGATTCTTAAGAACTGAAGTGGCACTTTATAAACTATCTTGAATATTCTAGTATTTCCAAATATAATATATATATATATATATTTCTAGACATTATTACTCATTTCAAGGTTGTAGTTTTCTCATTCTATTGGCAAATAATTTTGATTCTTTCTAGAAATAAATGCTTAAAATGAGCAAAATTATCTATGAGATATGAGTACAAATGGATTGAAATGGGTTTCACAATCTTATATTTGCTTTATTGTGATCTTCTAATAGGAAATACTAGATAGATTTGACTATATCCAAGCTATTTCCACTTGCTAAGACGTCACTTTTTTGCAGTGTACAGGTCACCACTTTGGCCTTGATGACTTTCATGCTGGTTTTTTCATCCATGGATATGCTTAAAAATCAGTTTCGAGCTAGTTCAGGAGAGTTTAGGAATTTTTTATGCAAGTGGCCACCTTAATGCTCATGCGCCGGGAGAGTGGAAGTGTCTGACAGAGTGATATACTGAGGTCTGAAGTGTGAGAGTCCAGCAGGAAAACAGCAGTCGCTGACGTGCGTGCAGCCGCAGGCAGGAACCGTTTCCTCTCCTCGGTGCTGGAACAGGAGAGAGGTTCTCTGCTCGGGCTGAAATTAGAGCAGGCCACAGTGCCAGTGCTGAACTTCCAGGCACGGCCGCGGGGCTGATTCACATGGGAAAGGTGGACGGACGGGACAGGCCAGGGCCTTCAGGCATCCCGGTGATGGATGGGGCAGACGCTAGAGAAAATGGGAGGTGAGGGGGGTGAGGGATGGGGTGACTTCCTGCTGTTAGGGCCAGAACAATCCCATGTTTTTTTTTTTTTGTTCCTTCTGAATGTCAGGCTGTGAATGGGGCCTTAATGTCTAGACTTTTTCTTCCTCTCTTTAAGAGAAATTTAATACACCTGCACACGCAATCAAAACCTAAACTGTTAACATATTCATGAGAGGATGAGCTCGCGTTCATATTCATCATAAACAAATACACTCACAGGGTCCTCAAAATAAAGCATGAAGTCATGGATTTATATAATTTCTATATTTTTTAAAATAGAACCATCAGCAAAAGTGGTGCAGAGTGGTCTAACTGCGGAAAGGGGGCGGGGTTAGAATGAATATATATATTATCAAGAGGTGTGGTTAGGCATGCTAATGAGTTATCCAATCAAATCAGCTCCTCTCATTCTCTTTAAATACTGTGTGCTGACTGATCACTGCAGTGACATTTTCATAATGGCACACGAATAGAGTTCATGTTTTATTCCCCGCATGTGCTACAGTATATTTTAGAATTTAAACTTGCTTTATGTCCACAGTGCTGTCGAATTCACAGTTCTGATTGGTCGGAAGGTGTGGATTAATTTTCTATAACAGCAGCTCTGACAGTAGTTCCGGCTGTAAGGCGAATCACAGGTTTATGAATTATTAATGCTCTCGTTCTGATACGTTAGCGTTTTTCTATAGTAACAACGTACACAGGGACTCGTACGATGGACGGTCCATGTAAACAGATTTACAAAACGTGTGTAATCGTTGGTATGATGAAACATTATGGACAGACATGTACATGTACAGTTTTCTCGGTAACATGACAAGCTGTGGTTGTTTTTTTTTGTTTTTTTTTGTCTTATTAAATTCAAGAGAGAGAATAAAAAGAGGCTGGTGAGGGAACGAGTGTTTATAGCTGCTATAACGTATGCGAGAACATGAACTCGTTTCTCGGACAGTTACATTAAATGCAGCTATAAACGGAATAAAAGTACATTGTGTTGTTCTTTAATCAAGAAAGAATTGAAACGGCAAATTGCTTGTGCATAAGAGGAATAGTACAGCTCAGGATGTGTTGTTTTTTGTTGTTGTTGTTGTTGTTGTTGTTGTCCTATGTAACGACGCTAGTAATTCTGGCATAGAAACACAAAAGGAGTCCCATATTTGACTCAGGAATTCAGCCACTGCCCATAGACTTCCATTATACGTTTGCGAGTTTAGACAAAAAATGTTTTCTGTTCTTTTTCTCAGTACAGAAAAACACGTCGAAATCCTACAGAAACATTGGACAGACATTTGGTTGCAAAAATACTTTTAAATCAACGTCCATGCACACACACACACACACACACACACACACACACACACACACACACACACACACACACACGCTGCTTCATTCTGACTGACCTGCTATCTTTATAGCGAGAAAGCAGAAGTGAGTAAACAGATTAGCACACACTCCTAAACACAATAAAATCAAACTCGGCTGTGGTCCTACACACAGCATTTCCTTAATCAAAACAGTTTTGCACGTTAAATAATCCATCACCACACAGAATGTGCTGTCAGTGCAAGTGCTGCCGCAGGCCGCAGTGTGGACAGTGACTGCCGAGACTGATGTTCCCTTGTGCTTGTACAAAAAGACTCTCTTCTGTGCTAGTGCTCCTTGGCCCTCGGATTTGTCATCTGTCACCAGAGAATAGACAGATCTGTGTTTACGCTGGCTCTCTACCTCTGTCCTCTCTCCTGAGTGTTGCTTTAACCCTAGCGGGTAGCTGATTTATCGCCAGCACTCAGCACCGGGCCGTTACTGTTCCTCTCGCCCACCCTCCTCCTCCTCCCTCTCCTCCTCCTCCTCCTCCTCCTCTTCCAGTACAGGAACAAACAAACAGCGGCATGCTAATGAGCGAGGGTGGCGCTGGCGGCTTGGCGTGGCACGGACGGACTGGCACAGAGGGCAGGACCGAGATTGAACTGAGAAGTGGACGGGAATAGCTTCAACAACATCGAGCTGAATGTTTTATAAGTGTTAAGTGTCAATACAAGGCTTGACTTACAGTAGGGTAAGTATAGCGTTTAATCGTTTGTACGGCAGTAACATAGTGTCACAGTGTGATAATTATTCAGAATTTTATTTACTAGAATATGGCACAGACTTTCGAATATGTAACCAATGAGCAAAATAATAGCAAGTAAACGTCAGCACTTCATGCCGAACAATGCTGAAAAATAACAGCAGTGTTAACTACAGTTAGCAAACTGTTTGAAGAAATACAACTGCTTGAGATGTTATCTGTCCCACGCATCAGGTCCACAGTTATGGATCGGCAATTTAAGTTTTTCTTTCTTTAGCAAAATACAAGTCATAAAATTCTCCCAAATCAGAAGTCATCATTCAGGTTTCTGTTGCTGTCTGTACTATTATCAATTCTCATTTCCTCATGTCTCTGGTACATCTTTACAAACTTTCTACACAAAACCTCACATTAAAAAAGAAGGAAAGAATAAAACCAAGAAACAAACAAATACAAAAACCTGCCAATGAATACCTTAGTTTTTTTTTTTTTTTAACTAGTCCTTTTATTAATTAATTAATTAATTAATTTATTGAATATAGGTGTTTTATAGAATTTCCAGAATCAGCTGCATCATGCAACAGAGACCTAACCTGAGTAGATTTCTTAAACATATAGGATGTTTCTGTATTTGTTTAAAAACGAATATTTTCTAGAATTTTCAAGATTAAATATTTTAGACCTGAATGTTAACAGTTTATTATAAACGCACTAGGGATAATATTTTATTCTTTTGTTCTTTTTACACGTGGGATTCCTTCACATCGATAATCTGTTTACTATTTAATATGTAATCTTTAGAAAAAGTGTAAAAGTCTAAAATGATATGAAACATGGACATAAATAAATAAATAAATAAGCAAGCAAATAAATAAATTAATTAATTAAATAATATATATGTTAAATAATTATTTATCATATCAGTAAACTTGTCTTGTGAAATCTGTTTTTTTTTTTTTTGTTTTGTTTTTTTCCTGAGGAAGTAAAATTACTTGCCAGTACAGTAAGATATATGAGGAGTAAAACACTGAGGGTTGTGCTGTTATAGGAAAATAATCACCAACATGAAGCGGATTTACTGTTAACACTCCAAAGATTCTTTTTCAGTAGTAACAGCAATTTGCCAACGATGATACATTTTTAAAAAATGTATTAAAGAATTATGACACGTCATAGTTTTTTAAATTTTTTTTTATCTCTTTATAATTTTATTTAATGTTGTGGAATGTCAACAAGACAAGTTAGTTTCTGTTCTCCCTTTCATTATAGCAGCTGTAAACAGTCGTTCCCTCACCATCCTCCCTGTTTGCTGACAAGAAGGCGAAACAACGCGGCTTGTTGTGTTCCAGAAACATCCTGAAGGTGTCGGAAAACGTAACATTTACGGCTTTAACTCCTTTATCTCCTTACAGAAAACGGTTTTTAATCCGTTCATGTGGAGCGTTCGCCCCGTGAACGAGCTGTTGCCATGGAAACGATAACGTATTAGAAGGAGCGCGTTGTTATAAACCTGTCAGAGCTGCTGTTATAGAAAATTAATCAGTACCTTCTGTACCAATCAGATTTAAGAAACTAACAGCTCTGTAGTATAGCGGTATAGTATAAATCGAATCTCTAGACATTATTTAAATACAACAATTTTATAACATTTCACTTGCAGGAGAAAAAATATAGCTGGATATTATGTATAAGAAATTATGTATATAACGTACTCTTAAATCTATCTAACCTTCTTTCTGAACGGTAAGACTTACTTACACTGACAGTATATGAATAATCATGCACTTAATACATGAATTAATACTTCCTTAAGTATGAACTAGTGATGAGTTAAGGCATGTACTAATCACATGCAACTAATGAAGAACTAACCTCAACCTTAACATTCATGCATGAATAATGCCCACCTTAAGTACGTTAGCACATGTTTGTTAGTTAATGTATTAGTCAACACGTAGGGGTAGACTAAATCCGAATTATATAAACAATTTGAAATGATGCACGTTCAATTCATATTCCTTGTTATAGAGCATGTTTGATTTATTTTACCCCTATGTGTTAATTAACGCTTTAACTAAATAACATGAGCTAACATGTACTCAAGGTGGCTGTCGTTCACACGTGACGTCATAAGATTCACGTCATAGTTAAGGCTAAGGTTAGTTCATGATTAGTGCATGCTAATAACTCATCACTCGTTCATAAGGATTCATTGAGGTATTAGTGTATGATTATTCATGTACTGTTATTGTGTAAGTGTTACCTTCTGAACTTCTAAAAAACACTAAATGGGACACGGTACGATTTTTCTATACAATTCGTACACATGATGTATTTATCGATCAGTTATATTTGTAATGAACTTTCATACAAAAAAAAAACCAAAAAAAAAAAAAACCGGAGCTGTCATGTTGTCATTTAAAACCACTTGCAGAAAACTCTTCAGCAATGTCAGGATTTGAAGCTCATGGAAAAATGTATTGAACACAGAGCTTTCTTCGTGGCCACATTCTGACATGTTGTGTACAGAAATATCACTTTAATCGTGCCCAGTTCCTGCGGGTGGGATCGGGTTTCTCCATCAAAAGCGAGCTCCGGCTCTCCCATGTGTACAGCGCTGTTACCGGTACGAACCATCAGAGGGCGCACTTCACAAAATATTACAGCAGCTTTAGTGCAGGTGAAGGAATGTGTCAGGTCTGTGTGTGTGGAGGAGAAGTGGAGCTGTTTTACTGTGTGTGTATTCTGAAGTGAATGAATGGGGGAACTCTATACAAGCCTATACATGCACACACACACACACACACACACACACACACACACACACACACACACACACCGTATTTATTTACACTGCATACTATACGACTGTTTCAACCTACATCTACACATTAACCATTCAAAGTGATTTTATCATGAAAGAAAGATTGTTTTAAAGAAATAAATGATCTGCCAATAATAAATAATAAACATGAATAGATTTTAGCAACTGAATCATGTAATAACACCTAACAACAGCACTTTTATAATAAATGAGAAATATTCAACAGGTGTTAATTAATTTTGCATAATGCTCAGGTATACATTCATACAACAGTGTAAATGTTAAAATGTTTAAATGTTTAAATGTTAAAAAAAAGCATAAACGAAAGTATAATTTAATTTCTGATAAATATTTATGTAATTATTTGGAAAATGCTTAATAATTTGATTCAAAATTAGATTATTTGGTAATACTATATAATAATAATAATAATAATAATAATAATAATAATAATAATAATAATAATAATAATAATAATAATAATAATAATAAAATATCTTTGGAGCTGGAAATGTTTACATATAAAGACACTGTTTTTTTTTAAATTAAGAAGATTTTATTACATTTATACTTTGTACCTTCATTATATTTACAATGTAAATGAGTTTTGTGTGAAAGAGCTCTACTGTGAAGTGCATCAGTTTAAAGGAAAAAAGATTTGAAAGCTTTTTAAAGAAAACAATATCAGGAGTATCGGTATCGGAAAAATAAAAAAAAATGGTGTCCTGACATCTTTTAATAAATGGCCCATTAAGCAATACATCTAAAGATAAAAAAAACCCGTGTTATTAATTTCAGATAATTGATGCAAAAGTTATTTATGTATAAAATTAGGTTTAACAGGACTTGTAAGTGAATTTAAAAAATTTATTAAAATGAACCAAAATACTATAAGACCGCTTCTAGGTAAACTATATAAAGTTCTAGTCATGATAAAACTATTATTTAAAAAAAAGGGCACAAAAATTAAATCTATTTCTGCTCGTGTTGTATTTGTCAAGGGTTTAGATGGAGGGGAAATAAAATTGTAGGTGTGAAGAGGTTAAACAGCTTTTAAGTACAGGAAGAAACCCAAACAAGTAAAATCTGTCTTCTTTCCTTACACACACACACACACACACACACACACACACACACACACACACACACACACACACACACACAGAGAGAGAGAGAGAGAGAGAGAGAGAGAGAGAGAGAGACAGAGAGAGAGAGAGAGAGAGAGAGAGAGAGAGAGAGAGAGAGAGAGAGAGAGAACCCTGCACTTTGGTTGTGTAGTGTCCAGAAAGCAGAAACGTCCATCATAACCTCAACGCTACATGCAGCTGAGCTCCAGTCTAAACACACGTCGTGAAAAAGCAGGAACAGTAATAAAGGTGAACGCATGACGTAACCCGTTAACCCGTATAGGAGAAGTTAAAAGACACCTGAAGCTTCCAGATCAAACAACGTGAGTAATAATTTTATGACGCGTCTCCCCACGGACATCTTTAAAAACAAACGTTTAGCGGTGATGAGCAGAAATAAACCATGTTTCAGTGACTGTGACGCGCTGCACTTTCCCTGGAAAAGAGCAACACAATCAGGCCACACACAGAACTGGTGGCTGAAGGAAAGGGAATTTCTGTCAAGTACACCCCCCGCCCCCCCCCCACACACACACACACACACACGCACACACACACACACTGCATGACCAGTAAGGGATGGACAGAACAGAAGAGCATCCCCGGATGAGTGGACAGCAGGACGAAGGACGTTATTCATAACATCAGCAACAACTTTCAACTCAGAAAATAAAACTGAATCAAACTTTCCAGTTTCACACATGATTAAAGAAAAGTCCAGAGAGAGAGGACAACCCATCATCACCACACACTCTCAAACACCACACACTCTCAAACACCACACACTCTCAAACACCACACACACTCAAACACACACTCTCAAACACACACTCTCAAACACCACACACTCTCAAACACCACACACACTCAAACACACACTCTAAAACACCACACACTCTCAAACACACACTCTAAAACACGACACACTCTCAAACACACACTCTAAAACACGACACACTCTCAAACACCACACACTCAAACACCACACACTCTCAAACACCACACCCTCTCAAACACCACACACACTCAAACACCACACACGTCCTCTCTCAAACACCACACACGTCCTCTCTCAAACACCACACACTCTCAAACACCACACACTCTCAAACACCACACACGTCCTCTCTCAAACACCACACACTCTCAAACACCACACACTCTCAAACACCACACACGTCCTCTCTCAAACACCACACACTCTCAAACACCACACACTCTCAAACACCACACACGTCCTCTCTCAAACACCACACACTCTCAAACACCACACACTCTCAAACACCACACACGTCCTCTCTCAAACACCACACACTCTCAAACACCACACACTCTAAAACACCACACACACTCAAACACCACACACATCCTCTCTCAAACACCACACACTCTCAAACACCACACACTCTAAAACACCACACACTCTCAAACACCACACACTCTAAAACACCACACACACTCAAACACAACACACACTCAAACACAGCACACGTCCACTCTCAAACACCACACACTCTCAAACACCACACACTCTCAAACACAACACACTCTCAAACACCACACACGTCCTCTCTCAAACACCACACACTCTCAAACACAACACACGTCCTCTCTCAAACTCCACACACTCTCAAACACAACACACATCCTCTCTCAAACACCACACACTCTCAAAGACAACACACATCCTGTCTCAAACACCACACACTCTCAAACACCACACACTCTCAAAGACAACACACATCCTCTCTCAAACACCACACACTCTCAAACACCACACACTCTCAAACACAACACACTCTCAAAAACAACACACTCTCAAACACCACACACGTCCTCTCTCAAACTCCACACACTCTCAAAGACAACACACTCTCAAACACAACACACTCTAAAACACCACACACTCTCAAACACAACACACTCTCAAAAACAACACACTCTCAAACACCACACACGTCCTCTCTCAAACACCACACACTCTCAAACACAACACACATCCTCTCTCAAACACCACACACTCTCAAACACCACACACTCTCAAACACAACACACTCTCAAACACCACACACTCTCAAACACAACACACTCTCAAAAACAACACACTCTCAAACACCACACACGTCCTCTCTCAAACACCACACACTCTCAAACACAACACACGTCCTCTCTCAAACTCCACACACTCTCAAACACAACACACATCCTCTCTCAAACACCACACACTCTCAAACACCACACACTCTCAAACACAACACACGTCCTCTCTCAAACTCCACACACTCTCAAACACAACACACATCCTCTCTCAAACACCACACACTCTCAAACACAACACACTCTCAAACACAACACACATCCTCTCTCAAACACAACACACTCTCAAAGACAACACACATCCTCTCTCAAACACCACACACTCTCAAACACAACACACTCTCAAAGACAACACACATCCTCTCTCAAACACAACACACTCTCAAACACAACACACTCTCAAAGACAACACACATCCTCTCTCAAACACAACACACTCTCAAACACAACACACTCTCAAACACCACACACTCTCAAACACCACACACTCTCGAACACAACACACTCTCAAACACCACACACTCTCAAACACCACACACCCTCAAACACAACACACATCCTCTCTCAAACACCACACACTCTCAAACACCAAACACACTCAAACACCACACACTCTCAAACACCACACACACTCAAACACAACACACTCTCAAACACCACACACAAACCTGCGTTATTTAAACACAGCTCAATTGAATGTATCGGAAGGTGGAATAAATGATGATAGATGTAGATGATATACAGCATACAGTAGATTTCAATTTGTACATTATTACAATGAAATAAATATGAATCAAATGCTAATTGCTGAGAATAAAAAACAAATTGTTTTAAACAGAAAAATTAAATTTAAATTCTACAGATCATTTCTACTTTATTTTAGATAGAACACACGGTAAAGAGTTTACATTCAGCATGAATGTAAAAGTAAATTCAGTGTAAAATAAATCTTTAAAAACTGGATATATATATATATATATATATATATATATATATATATATATATATATATATATATGCATACAGTATATTTATATTAAATGCTAATAACAACAGGCTACGACTAATTTGCGGAGAAAATGGTGTATTTATATATTATACAATACACTATAACAATATACAATATTGTTATACGTATATTATTAACATATAATATAATATAGTTACTACTAAATACAAACCAAAGATAAAGTGTCTCCAAAATTTTTCAAATAAATAAATGTTATAAATTAAATTGTACTTTTAATGTTATTTTTTAGTTTAGATTTTTCTTATGATTGTTATTTTTGTAAACATTTGGTGTTAGAATACGGATTATTATTTTGAATATGTTAATACGTAGTTTTTCTATTTAAAGACTGGAATAATTATATATTAAAATATTTCTATATAATAACATCGTTGTTGTTTTTTTTGTTGTTTTTTGTTTTTGTAAAAGAACAGCCTTCAGATACAAAACCGACACGTTTTATCTTTTATAATTAAAGAAAAGTTGAAGATTTTAGACTTTAGACATGACTTGTTTAATAACCATAATCTATTGTGTCAAAAACAATGTTGTATGTCCATCATCCAACTGCTTCTAGATGTTTCCAGAATGTTTGCAGCCCAAATTATTTCCACAACTCTGGAGGACTCTGAAAGAAAACCTCTTTTCTACTCATTTAAAAACAATTTAATAACCATTTTGTGAGAGTGACCCCTTACTAAACCCCCCCCCCCCAACAACCCCCCCCCCCCCCACACACACACACACAGCCATCACAGCCATCAATCACAGGATTAGCACCAAATCACCTCCCCTGCATCAGCACACTCACTCACACACACACACACACACACACACACACACACACACACACACACACACACACACACACACACACACACACACACACACACACACACACACACACACACACATGATAGCCTCCATCAGAGTCTGCCAGACAGTCAGTGTGTGTGTGTGTGTGTGTGTGTGTTTATACTGGACAGCAAGGTTAGGGTGTTCATTTATCACACAGGGTCACTGCCACCTGCCACCAGCATCCTGAGCAGACAGACACTATCTCAGAGAGAGAGAGAGAGAGAGAGAGAGAGAGAGAGAGAGAGAGAGAGAGAGAGAGAGAGATTTGTAACTCATCAGTAATTTACAAACATATAAAATGCTCAGTTTTATGACATGGTGTAAAAAAAAAAAACCTTCTAGAAAACGTAAAGTAACTGGAACTTCTTCTGACATATTTACTCGAACACTCCAGTGTTGGAAACTTTCTAAGATTTTCAGAGTGTAGTTTCTCTTATAAAGTTGCATTTTTATACATTTACTCAGAAATGAAAGAGTTGAGAAACCCTTAGACTTCTATTATAAATTTGGAGTAAGCAGATGTTCTGGGTTTTTTTTTTTTTTTTTGTATGAGAAAATATGTCAGAATTCCTGTCCTGAATTCATCAGGACAGAGGTGTTTACGCTTTTCTTAGTAACATAGCAATCTCCATTTTTGTTCTTATTACCTTCACGGAGAGAAAAAGAGAGGCTGGTGAGGGAACGGGTGTTTATACTGCAGAGGCTATAACGTAGCTGATGTTTTCATGGACGTTCAACAAGTTGTTCGTTAATAAATAATAAAGTGTATTTGTTGGGAATCTGCTGCGGTATAAGAGGAATAAATCACTTCAGGATAGTAACAGTAACTCCGCTTCGTGTCGGGCCACATCACATCGCCGCATCATTGATTATTTTCCTTAAACGATTGTATTGTATTGTGCTGAAAATGATGGCGACTTTGGCATTTCACTGTAGAAACTAATATTTGTTGCTAGCCATGTGTTAGTAGTTATAGCTGATTATTTATAAACAGCACAAAGACATAATCAAATATAACAAACTGAAAATGATGGATGGAAATCGCTGGAAACCTTTATTTACCTATTTCTTTTTATTCTGAAGCTTTTCACAGTTGGAAGGCAGTAAGTGTGCATTATTAGCAATATAATTTGTTCATAATGCTAACTTTGCAGAACCCAGGTACAGCATGTTCTTGCGCTTTCTCAACATCTGACAGAACTTATAACATTAAATAAAATGTATTATCGTGCAAAGAATTAAAACGAGCCTTAAATCCAAGCTTTTCAGAGCTCAACCACTCAGACTGCAAGTTGAAACCCAAGCCTTTTATGGACGGTGTGTGAGTGTCTATTGTGATCTACGAGTGTGTCAGTGACTACAAGGTTTATCTGCGCACATCGGCCCTCTCAGTCAGTTTCAAAACATTCGCTGCTCTGCGGTTTCCAGGGTCTAATTCTGGAGTAACCTGCAGTGATCTCAAAGTACATTAACGCTCTTTATCTGGTTTCAATCAGGTTCCCCGGCATCCCTAAGTGACACACAGGATCTTCTTCTGAACATGCAGATCACATGACGCACGGCCTGCGGTTCACGACATACGCAAAACAGTGATGACGCAGCAGCGGAAAGCACAGGATGGAGCGTGTAAGCGTGTAAGCATCAGAAAAGTCTGGAGGGTACAGAGGTTTCTGTAGCAATGAGAGAGAGAGAGAGAGAGAGAGAGAGAGAGAGAGAGAGAGAGAGAGAGAGAGAGACAAAGATCTCAGACACAGCGTGGGATGGATTTGCCCTTCTTTCTTCATCATCCCAAGTGATCCAGTTACATGTCTGAGTCATACCCCGTTTGGGAACCAATAAATCTGAAGTTGTAGGACATGTGAGTAGGTGCTGGTTTAGTAAACCGAGAAAGAAAGAGAGAGAGAACTTGTGAGTCAAAGGGTCACTGTTTGTTATTTGTGTTTACTTCCACCGGGGGGCAGCGCAGTCGAGAGCTGTCACCGTAAGAACCCGAATAACAGCTGGACAACATGATGCACGGCGTGACTGACTGATCTCCTCTCCCACATGCACAGGCCCTGACATGATGTCAACAGCTGAGATCGCCGAGATCAAGAACAGACCCGATCTGTCTTCTACTGTCACACATGCAGGAGATATCAGAGTTCCACAAAACACACAGTGTAAAAAACACATTGATGTTCAGCTTCGGTCCTGTAAATACTGCGGGGAAACACTGCAGAACGTTAGCGGAGCGTTCTATATTGCATCTGACAGCTCAGACTGTAACTTTACACAAATAACGTTTATAAAATGTTCTGAGTTTAACGCACATGAGATGATTTTCTTTTACATTGCAGAGTGCAACATCTAGGAAACTTGACAGAATATAATTCCATCTTGCACTCTTAAGGGTTCCTCAGTTTGTTTTCGTTCCTCTCTGGTTTGATGTAGAACCCTAAAACAGTGTGCTTCACTATCAGAAAGGGTTCCAAGTTGAGTAGGAACCCTCACCTATCTGAAGGATCCATGAGGAATTATTAGTAAACATGCTTAGAAAAAAAAAAAAAAAAGATTCAATCAAGAAACCTCAAGCATTTGTTATTATTATGTTCCTCTGTAGGAACTCTTAAAGGTTCTACAGCACAGTGTTTCTCTATCAGAAAGGTCTTCTGTTTAAGAAGCTAAGAACCCTTAACTATTATAAGAACCCTTGAGGAGTGATCAGTGTATACCCTTAGAGAAGGGTAATTTGGAACCATTAAGGGCCCTGTGGGAACGCTTCAAAAGTTAATGTAGAACCCTACAACAGAGTGTTTCTCTATCAGAAAGGGTTCCCTGTAGAACCTCTTTAAGAAGCTAAGAATCCTTAACTATTAAAGAAACCTTGACGACAACTAGTATACACCCTTATACTAGAACCCTTAAAGGTCCCGTGGGAATGATTAAAAGTTCTATATAGAACTATACAACAGTGTTTCCCCTATCAGAGAGTCTTAATTAGAACCTCTTTAGAACTCTTATCTATCCAGAGAACTCTTGAGGAACAATTAATGTGCACACTTAGAAAAAAAATATATATATAAACACACCGTCTAGGATTCTGTCCCTCTGTGAGAACCTGTAAGGTTCTATGTAGCACCATACAGAGTGTTTCTTTATCAGAGAGAACATAATTAGGAAATGAAGAACCCTTAACTATCCAATGAACCCCCTGAGAATGATTAGTGTACACTTTTAGAAAAAAAAGAGATTAAATTTAGAATTTTCCTTGGTTCCTCTGTGAGAACCTGTAAAGGTTCTATGTAGAACCCTCCAGCAAAGTGTTTCTTTATCAGAGAATATATATATATATATATATATATATATATATATATATATATATATACATATAGGAAGATAAGAACACCTATCCAGAGAACCCTTGAGGAACAGTTAGTGTGCATGTTTAGAAAAACAAGGTTAAATGTAGAAACCTTAAGGGTTCTTTGGTTTGTCTCTCTGTCAGAACCTTTCAAGGTTCTATGAGGAACCCTACAACTATCCAATGAACCCTTGAGGAATGATTAGCATAAACACAAAAAAATAAAAATATTAAATGCAGAAACCTTAAGGGTCTTTCAGTTTGTCCCTCATTGGAAACCCTTCATGGTTCTACTGTATGTAGGACCATAACACAGAGTGTTTCCCGATCCGAAAAGGTTCCATGTAGAACCTCATTAGGAAGCTGAGAACACTTACCTATCCAAAGAACCCATGAGGAATGATTAGTAACCTTCCTCTTAAATGTTCTATGCAGAATTCAACAGAGAGGAACCTTTAAGCTAAGCTTTAGAACTCTCAATTCAAAGAACCATCATGGAACCCTTCATTCTAAGACTATGTAATGTTCTGGACAAGGTCAGTGTAGGACGTACATGCTTAGAAAAACTAACCAAGTCCCTCTGGTGGAACCCTTAAAAGGATTATTGGTTGAATGTAGAACCCTACAACAGAAAAGGTCATAAAATGTTAGACTTCATTACCATCCAAAGGACCCCGTCTTGTTTCGGAATGTACTGAAGTGGATAACGATATCAACATCCGCAGCCCCTGACCAAAGTACCACACACACACACACAAACATGCAAAACTTCCACATGCAAAACTCTGGGTTCTGTGTGACGCACTTTCAGAATACTTTGGTCAATAATCACCGTTTTACTGCAGGAAAAACACCCACACAAAAATAATCATCTGGTTCAGACAGGAATCCTGCTCGTGTAAGGAGTATGACTCAAACGATTCGTCTCCACATCCACGTGAGCAACGGAACAGCAGGCAAAACAAAACTGACATCTTAAATCGCCACTTCATTTCCCCCGGCCTGGCCTGTAATTGCCCTTATATAGGAAAAAAGAAATTGCTAATAGGTTCCCTCTAATGCAATTTTTACTAATGTAACAACAGTGACACAGAATATCTGCGGCAGAACCTGGGCCTCGTCCTCAGAGCCTCCTCACGGCCGTGCGGCTCCCTTCAGGCTCCTCGATTAGAGCTGAAGATAAGCTGCAGATCCATTTACAATCACAGCTTCTGTGATTGAAGCTTTTTTTTGCTCCAAATAAGTAAATTACCTCTAGTAACCCCCCCCCCCCACCTCCCCAGCTCTCAGCCTGCTCAGCTCTTATGTAAAACAGATGTTTCACTCTCCCACACACACACACACACACAGCTGTGATGTACGCTACAGTCAAATGTGACAGGCTCAGTTTCTTCAGCAGGGTGTGCTTACTCCATCTCTGTCCATCTCGGTATGGAGTCATGATCAGCATCACGTTCTGCTTTCATATATCCTTAGAACATCTCGTTCTCATTTTAGTCATGCCCGAAATTCCTTCACACCTTCCTCCGGATCAGTGTTTAAATATATGAAGCTCAAACTTTCCAACCAGATGACACTAAACGCTTTTTTCTTGATATTTTGTATAATTAAAAATGTTACAGGAACACCGCGGAACATGAAGATGCTTCAAGTATATTCAGAAAACTTGACAGGTTCCATCTAGAACTCTTTATGGTTCTTCACTTTGTTCCTCTGAGGTCTGATGTAGAACCCTACAACAGAATGCTTCCCCAACCAAGTAGAACCCTTTTATGGAAGCTAGGAACATTTAGATATCTGGCGAACCCTTGAAGAACCCTTGAAGAATCTTTTTTTTCTGTGGCTTATCTGCAGCTCTAATTGAGGAGCCTGCGGGGAGACTCGTGGCCTTGAGGAGGCTTCAAACATGAACCCCCAGTTCTGCTGAGACTTTAAAAAAAAATTTTTTATAATTCAAAATTTTCCAGGAACACCATGGAACATAAAGATGCTTTAGGAAGATCCAGGAAACTTGACAGGTTCCTTCTAGCACTCTTTAAGGTTCTTCAATTTGTTCCTGTGAGGTTTGATGTACAACCCTACAACAGAGTGTTTCCCCATCCAAGTAGAACCCTTTTTTGGATAATAAATAATGTTTCGTTCTGTGAACCCCATACACTGGCCATTTTGTGTTTGCCCAAAAGCATCATTCTCGTAAGCCGAAGGATTAATGTGCATTTGTAGCACATGTAGACAAAGTAAACTTTCAGAATTGCAAATTTTGTCACTTAATTCATGTGAAAATTTACAAAGGTTACCTTACATACCTTTTCTTCTAGCCTCATTCCTATGACATTGAATGAAATCCAATCACATTACTCTCACTCATTCAAATTCACAGTCAAAGTCAGTTTTCAGGTTGAGATCGGGTTCCAATTTCAAACTTTTGCCAAGACCCAATTGTCAAGACATTTGTTTTGGTGTACTTTAAGTGTATAATTAATTACCGGTTACAAACATTGAAAGTACAGATGTCACTATATTGTGTAGAATGTAGAACCAGTGTGTAGCCAACGTGGTGAAATTCACCAGTGTTTTGCTCTCATTTGTCAGCCACAATAACAAATAGAGGCTGTGCGATTTGACATGGTAGCCGAGGAACAGCATCATATCCATCACTTGGCCAAAAAAGCTGCCTTCGGATGATGTAACGTGATCAATAGTTGTCGGGAACTGCCTCACTCTTGACTGGTTATTTGGCGAACTTCAAGTGGTGCCATTCAATACTGCTGTGCAAAATGACCGAGCCCTAATTTGCTTGCGGTACATAAAATAATCATTACTGATCTATCCTTTTTACTGACAGATTCAAATAATTTCTGGACGGTTGTTGTATATACAATTGAGACGGGGGTGGGGGCAGAGGGGGTTTGAGTATAATAGCAGAAACAGAAGTGCTGAAATGTCACGGCGTGTGTTTGGTTCTTGAGGTCCTTTCTCCCTCTTCAAACATGTCCCTGAGGTGAGGAAAGAGTCATAGGCTAAAAAAAGACTTTTTTCCTAGAGAGTTTCCCAGAGACAGTGAATTCACACCCACACACATAGAGCTACAATCTCAGGGGCTGGACCAGGTGTGTGTGTGTGGTTATAGGTGATCCGTACCTGGTTGGCTGTTTTTTAATGTCTCTGAACACTGTAGCCTTTGTGCCGCCACAAAAAAAAAGGTTCATCTGGACCCATGGCTGTCCATTTTCCATTTACTTTCCTTTGGTTGTAGCTGGAGTGGAAGCACAGGTCTTTGAATGACAGACAGTCTTCCTTTCATGCCTGTGCAAGCATCTCTTCTTTCTCTCCATCTCCATGAGAGGATGGATGCAGGGTGGGTAATTAACTGGCATCTGGAAGCCATTGGTAAGTAAAGGCCCCTGAAGCAAAGACCTCCTGTCTTCTTATCAACTTAAAAGATCCACAAGACCTAGAATCCTGATCAAAAAGGACATATAGAGAAGTCAGAATATGTAACAAGACAAAATCAAGCATATGCACGATGGAAATCTGATATACAAAACCTCTAACATGGATGGTAATCCATAAAAGCAAGGATTGGTGGTCTGTTCTCTGTAACTGGCTGATGTGGTGCTCCTGGCTAAAGATACTTATCGACGCTCCATGAACCAGCAAGGAGAGAAAAAGAGAAAGAAGAAGGCCTTGAACTCAGGATTACTGAATGAAACAGACCCTGAGGGCCAGAGGAAGTCCCTGCATGCTCATCGGCTTGCAGAGGTCTGGCTCTTCCACTGTCAGTCAAGCTCTACAATAAGAGGGGATTGAAGAAAAGAAGGTACTGAAGACAGAGTTTTAAAAAAAGACAGACATTTCAAGACTTGCTTTAATCAAATGCACTCGCATCGTCCTTTACGGAAAAAAGAAAAATATGTGGGTGTTTTCTGTAGTCCTACTATCAGCTTGGGCTGTCTGTAGACTACGATCATCCATCAGGGCTCTGCCCGACTGCCTAATGTCTTATCACACTTAAACCTGGTTCGACCCATGATTCTGGCAGTGATACATGGCTCGGGTGCCAGAGGTGAGGGCAAAGTCACGGCGGTCCTGAGCCCCCTGCCACACACATACACCGAAGAGATCAGCAAGGCCAGGAACCCGAAATCCTGCAATAGTATAGAATAGAACAAATGAGGAGTAATCCTCCTCTTGCTACCTCTGGGATTGATTACTTATACAGTATATATACAGTATATCTATCAATTCTATGGAGTATAAAAATAAATTTTAATAAAATAAATTTTATGGTTAGCAATAGCAAGACCCATATCCTAGTCACAGGAATCAGTATACTGTAGGTTAGCCAGTCAGCAGTCAGTCAAGACATAGCACGGCCTTGTGGTCCCCATGATGGGCCTCACTGTGGGCCTCAGGACGACAGAAGTAAGACCTTATAGAGGCCCAGGGAGGTAGCAGTAGGCACTTGTGAGCCTCAGTATGGTAAGAGTAGGATCTGGATGAGAGTAAGAGATGGTGAGCCTCAGTATGGAAGGGGTAGAAGATTGTACATTAGGCCTTAGAACAGTAGAAGTAGAATCTTGGACGGCAGGACTAGAATTTAGATTGGAGCAGGGTGTAGTAGATATCCAAATGGGAAAAGGAGCCTACAGGCCTCTGGATGGTAAAACTAAAAGCTTGTAGGCCTCAGCATGGCAGAACCAGACGCTTGGGAACCTCTGGAAAGGTCAAAAGCAAAGGTTTGCAGGCCATAAAGTAGGATTTGAGTAGTAGAAGGGTGAAGTAGACCTCCAAATGGGTAAAGGAGCTTTTAGATCTCTGGTTGGAAGGACCAGAAAGGTAAGAAAAGGACAGAGAAATTGTTTAGTATAGTAAAGCAATGTATGCAAATGTTCTTCAAAACTCATGCGAGGGCAACAGTCAGTGCTCAGAGAGGTCCACTATCGACTAAGCAAGCTAGGCAAGCAAACTAAACTGGACTCAGTTTGTTTGAATCCTGAATATTGGAAGGAAGGCTAGGAAGTTTATGAGCCATTTGATTTTTTTTTGTCCTCTCAGTGTTGATAAGAGACCTACATTCAGAGACCACAGGAATGGTCAAAGAATACTCCTAACTCCTACAGTTAGAGCTTTCTATATTCAGAGGGACCTATGGCAGAATCTTGTGGAACTTCATAATTGAGCAAATTTAGGTCAGAGAATTCCCCATTTCCATTTACAAAATAGTGGAAATGTGTCAAGTAAGATCTAACCCAGGTGAGCATGTCTCAACAAATACAATCACGATTCTCAATTCTCAAGCCAGGAGAATGTAATGGCCTACAGAGTAAAAAGCTGCACTAGCACTTTGAGAGGCAAGTGAGAGCAGTGAGACAAACAACAGAAAGACCGAAGAGGCCTAGGAACATAAAGACTGGAGACAAATGACCAATGCAAAATAGAGACTAGAAAGACACATAACAGAGACCAGTGCTGCAAGAGGCACACCTCGACACACTGCTGAGGGAGTTCAGCAATGCAGAGACCAGAGGAACTGAGCAAAAAGTCCAGGAAGACACATAAGAGAAAGAAATTAGACTAGCAATACAAACGCTCAAACATTAGGAAAATAAAAGATTGGAAAAAGGTAAGGGCTGTGTATGATTTAGGATCTACTTGGTCAGAAGGTGTTGATTCATTTTCTATAACAGATGAATGGCACATCACAGGTTTATATTAATGCACTCATTCTAATACATTATCGTCTCTATAGTAACAGCTAATTCACTTGGACTTGAATGGGTATTGCTCCACATAAACAGCTTTAATATGTGTGTAATCTTTGATATGGTGAATGTTATTTAACATTTATGGAAGGAGTCTCCAGTGTCAGTGAGGTAAAACGGTAACTTTATGTTTTCTGACCAGGGAAAGTGGCTGGCGAGGAAACTACTGGTTATAGTTGGTATAATGTAAGTGAAAACAGGAACTAACTTGTTTAGTGGACATTAAATGTAACAATAAACTGTTAAAAGTTTTGTTTATTAATAAATTAAAAACTGCAATCATTGACAAATTGCTGAGATATTAGCGGAATGAAATACTTCATTATGTGTAACAGTCAGAGGTAAAACTGTAACTGAAATTTTCAGACATTTTCAGGATGGAGAGGCTGGTGAGGGAACGACTGTCTATAGCTTCTGTAACTTTCTCACAGTACGCTAGCATTCTATTCCACCAGCAGAATGGAAATCGACTTATCTGACATTTTCAATCAGTATAAAGAAATGAGTTATTTTATCGCCGCAAGTCTGTTATAAGATTAGTCAGGACACTGTTGGGTTTCTGTGTGTAGAGTATCGCGACTCTGTGTTTAGCTGCTGGTGAGCAGGGTGATGGGGGCTGGGCAAACAATTCACACCTCTCCACAATAACAGTGGTACAGAGATAAAACAGACAGCACAATTAAAGCTTTTTTGATAGTAAAACACCAGATACAACCGCCACAATAAAATTATAATATTTAAACCTACT
>CM042566.1:3456253-3513753 GCA_023630585.1 Cranoglanis bouderius
TGACCTGCACCTCCCACGCACTAAAACACACTCTCAGCTCCTCCTGCACTCCTACACACACACACACACACACACGCACACAGCCTGACCATCCATCATGTTAGCTTTAAACACACCCTAAGCAGAAATGTAACAGATGTAACAGGATGAATACCAATCCAGATGACACTTGATGATGTTGATACGGCTTTAACAGGCGTCTATCTCAATAACTAAATGAGCACTTCTCTAGAAATTAATACCACACACACACACACACACACACACACACACACACACACACACACACACACACACACACACACAAGTTTAGATCACTGGCTGCCTCCAGGGGGGGAACAAGTACTGAAAAACCGAATATTTAAGTAAAAGTCTTAAAATCGTACCCAGAGCTGGATATTAATAAAACATATAATATTTTGCTATTTCACTGAAGTCTGTTTTAAAAAATATAGATTTGTATTTTGCTGTTTGAGTTTTTCTTTCACCTCATACCTTACTTTAGCTTTTATTCACTACATTTCAAAGGGAAAAAACCCTTCCTACTCATTACATTTTGCCATCTAATCTAAACTGTAACACGTGGCAGCGAGAATAAGAGCTATTACCATCACTGTGATCTATCTGCTATTGTGACAGCTACTGTAGCGATTAGCATTCAGCTAGTCTGCATGGTCAGAGTTATTAGCATTCAGCTAGTCTGCATGGTCAGAGTTATTAGCATTCAGCTAGTCTGCATGGTCAGAGTTATTAGCATTCAGCTAGTCTGCATAGACAGAGTTATTAGCATTCAGCTAGTCTGCATGGTCAGAGTTATTAGCATTCAGCTAGTCTGCATAGTCAGAGTTATTAGCATTCAGCTAGTCTGCATAGACAGAGTTATTAGCATTCAGCTAGTCTGCATGGTCAGAGTTATTAGCATTCAGCTAGTCTGCATAGTTATTGGCATGCTAGGAAACATTTCAGAGATTAGCAATAAAGCTGTTGTTAGTTATTCTTAACTAAAGTTTTCCTACGTTCCCTGGTTTCTTGATGAAAGAGAGGCAAATTTAGCATCATGAACTAAAAACAATTTTTATTTTAAAAAATTTTAATTTTATTATTATTTATTTTTTGGGGGTTACAACTGTCAAGTTTCATGTTTGAAGTTTATTTGTCCTGTGCACAAAACGTCAATACATTGAAATGCTTGTTGTGAGGCTCAGGCACTCTACAGCTGTGCAATACAAAATATATACATAATAAGATGAGGGGAAGAAGAAAGAGGGAAAAAATATATGCAAATATATACACAAAATATGCAGAATATATTACACATAGTAGTACAGTACTGTGCAAAAGTTTTAGGCACCCTATTTTTCCTTAGTACTTTGTTAGAGATTTTTCATTTTATGACTTCTACATTATCAAGTCAGTACAAAAAACATTTTAGATTCCCAGACATTAGTTTTCTAGCACAAAATGAAATGTTACAGAAAAATGTCATTAAAGAAAGCAGCATATTACGTAAGAGACACTTTTCAGACAAAAAAACACAATGAAGGCTGCTGGGTTTCGCTGCAAAAATAAGAAGCAAGTGCAACAGTCAAAGTCTCCAGAAGAACTGTGTCTGGTTCTGCAAGATGCTCAATAAAACTTACCAGCTCATTTCCTTATAAAACTGCACACATTGTACCGGAGACTACTATTTTTATTTTTATTTTTATTTATTTTTTTTTGTCACACCAAATATTGACTTTTGACTGTTTACTGCTCTTTCTGGTATTTATTTTTTTAAACTGTAGAAACATTTAATTTCATTATTTTGAAGGCATCTTTGCTCTGCAGCATTTCTTTGCATGTGCCTGAACCCTTTGCACCGTACTGTGTGTAAGCCTAATAAGTAAGTGAGTAAGTAAAGTGCAGATCCTGGAACATGTGCAGTGACAGAATGTGAACAAGAGCGCAAAAGGTAGTAAAGTAAATAGTTGTTTTTTAAAAAAAATAGTTTATCTTGAGGGAAGAAATTTGAAACTATACCTCAAATTTTACCAGAGGATTTTACTTAGATGAGAAATTGCACTTGTCGTTCTCAAGTAAAACGCAAGTAGATTTTATTAAATTAAATGTCGGGATTTTTCTTCTTATATGCAAGATGTAAAGGTGACACATGAAAAGTTGTGAAAGGTTAAATGAAATCCAGCCTCACCACCATCACTCATCCGAATTAGTGTATTAAAAATGTGTATTATAGTATAGTATAGTGTCTATGTAGAGTATAGTAATATGTGTGTTAATAACTTTAATGTATGAAGAGCTAGTGAGACGAATATGCAAATTGTTCTTGTGACATCACAACTATATGATAAGAAGAAAGTAGAGATTTTTCCTAAAAATATCTTGTTATTAAAAACAAGCAAAAGAAAGATGACTGCAGAGCACCTGAAAGGTCTAAATAAGAGCAACATTTTTTATTTATTGTTTTTTTTTTTATGGAAATGTGATTCACAATTATAATGCTGTATGAGGGTTAGTCAAATTAAAACCTTAATTTTCTTTTTGCATTGTTTATTGCAAAGAAGTGTCACAAAAGTGTGTCGTTTTATACTCCAAAGCAAGTGTTTGATTCAATTCTAACTTGTAATCCTAACTAAACTTTCAACGTTTAATTCTAATAAAAAACTTTGAATGTTTTCATTTGACTCATGCTCATGATGCTCTAAAATGAATCCTAAATTATAGTAACAAAGGACAGTTAATTAAGCACTTTGTTAAAACCGTTATAGAAATGCAACTAAATAAACATGTCACATGTGGGGAGAAATGTCTGAAGTTCCACATCTTTAAAAAGCCTAAACAGCACGAAAGGCGAGCCGCCGTAAGTGTCATCCATGTACTGCTGTTTCAATGCATCTGAGCGTAAATATTTAAAGTAGAAACGCTGTCAGAAAGCAGAAAGTGCCCGTCTCCGTGCAGGATTAATGCCACTGTGATTGAACTGAAGACAGACTGATTAGGTCAGATTTGCTTTACAGAAGCCACCCACGAAGGAGCGTGTGGCCGGGCGCCAATACTTTAAAAACTGTTTCGTGATTTCTCAAATCTGGACCTTTTCGATCGCTGTGTAAAAAAATTCGGTTTTGCTCAGGATTCTGTAAGGCTGGTGTTATAAAAGCGAAAGCACAAAGGCTCTTTAACGGCGCGCTCTCGGTGTGTGGCACATCATCCTGGCAGTCATGTGGTAAATATTGTGTTTCCTGTCTCCTCCTTAACTGTTTTGGTAATTGGCTTGTGTTAACCTGATGACCCGGTGAGCACAGAGTAAAGGGGGAGAGATGTAGTATGTGTGTGTTTGTGTGTGTGTGTGTGTGTTTGTGTGTGTGTGTGTGTGTGTGTGTGTGTGTGTGTGTGTGAGACGGTGGTGGTTGAGGGCCGTTTTAAGGGTACACAAGGTGACTCAGGAAGCAGCGAGCTGAACGCTGAACCCTCGGCCCTCACAATGGCCTGCGCTGTTCCCCTGAGCCTCTGCTCTCAATCCCCGGCGGCGTCAGTGGTGGCGGGCGACGTGGTTCACATTAAGAGAGATAAATGATCCCTGATTCTCCTGTGACAGCACGAAAAACACACCAAGGAGCAAACGTACACCCCCGGTACCACTGAAACGTATACACAGATAAATCACACGATGAATATCTGCATATAGATACAACTGCAGCCTACAGGCTTTATTATTAGAGTTTCGGTCAAAATGAGCTCCAATCACGAGGGTGAATCAAATAAAAATACATAAATGCGACATAAATTAGAATCGAATTTCTTTTTAGAGGAAACAGGACACTAAGTTAAGCACTGGAGCACTTGTATTGTACAAAATGTTTTCTTTTGACTCTCATAATATTAAACTAGAATATTCTGTATAACTGCACAATTAAGCATCATATAATATATAATAACATTTGCACAATTTTTGGGTTATTAATGAATCCTGATTTACTGGGATGCTTAGGTAAAGGTAGCTAATTAGTAAATACTACCTATCGGTGTTTATCTCCTCATTTATATGGTTTAGCTGCTTTTATAGTGTTCATATTTAGTACTGAACAGTAAAAGATGTCATTAAAAAAAAACTTTGATTCTCGTAAGCATTTCACATTGATATAGAAATGTCGATTTAACATTATACAATTAAAATGAAATTAAAAAGAATAGTTGTTACTTAATATTAACAATACATATGAAATTATTACATAGATATGCACATAGTACTATGTCAAATTATTCTTATTATTCTTATTATTCTTCTTATTATTATTCTTATTATTATCATTTTTGTTGTTAGAATTAATTTTTTTTTAACTTAAAGTATAAGCACACTTATTCACACTTACTTACTTATATATTATTTAGAAGGTTTATGTTTTTAGCTCACTTTCTAAATCACATTTATTTTTTACAGATATTATGTTCAGGTTATTTCGAGCTGAGAGTAAACAGAGTAAATAAAAGTGTTTAAAAAAAAAATCAGCTTTACATTTGAACACGTCACATGTCATGTCACATGACCTCCATTTCATATTTGCACACACACACACACACACACACACACTTGCCTTCACAAGGATTTGCTAGAGTGTTAAAGGGGTTTGTGTCCATGTCCATAAATATTATTTACACTCAGTTCAATCCATTTCAATATTAATTCTAATAACAGACATTGTCAAAAACAACAACAACAACAAAACCTTGAGGTGGTTTAGTGATGATACTTTGAGTTTGAAAATATCCAGGATGAAAAGGAAGTTATATTTAGGTATATGGCATATGAAACATTAGAAAATATTACAAGTATTGCAATTTATACGACATCGAGATGCAGGCTGTGTTAATCAGGTGTTCCTTATGGCATAATAATGTAAAGGTTGAGTGCATGAAGTCATTAAATAAGCTCCTCCTCCTCACCATCATCTTCCTCTTCCTCCTCTTCCTCGTCCTCCTCCTGTACCTCCTTCAGCCTGAGCAGCTTGCACATGAAAATACAGGAGTACGGAATAAGGTGTGTGTGTGTGTGTGTGTGTGTGTGTGTGTGTGTGTGTGTGTGTGTGTGTGTGTGTGTGTGTGTGTGTGTGTGTGTGTGTGTGTGTGTGTGTGTGTGTGTGTGTGGGGAGGCGCCTCTCTCTAAGACCACACCAAATGTTCAGGGGTTTCATTATGAGCACTGCAGTGTAATAAATATTATTACGAATAAATATCATTCATGTCCAATTTCTCTGTTGTCTCATTAAGAAAATAAAAAACTAAAGGAAAAATATATTTTATTTATTAGAAATTAGAAATCAGAAAGTGAAAAAAAAATAAAAAAATCAAAAGAACAACCCGTACAATTCTAATTGATTTATTTGCTGTTTTTCGAACTCTTGGTTTTTGATCAAGTTATTATTATCATTATGTATTTGTTAAATATTTTTACGACTAGAATACAAAGGACTCGATGTCTATAATTGCACACAACCTCAAAATAATTTAGTTTTCACCTAAAATACTTGTTTAAAAAAAATAAAATAATTATCTTATGCATTTTAACCCATTAAACTCTCGAGTTACTATTGAATCATTCATGAAAAAGCAGATTATTTAGTAACTACAGTGAAATCCATAGGTGAAGTGTGTGAGGTTATGTGAGTGACCAGCATGAATCAGGACCCACGCACCGCTTTTTGGAGTTTAAAGGGTTAATCCATCGCACACAGAGTTAACCAGCATAGCTAATTCAGATGATTATATTATTTCAGTTTTCTGTATTATTGATATACAGCACCACATTTCTGCGTGCGTATTAGATATCAGATGTGTGTTCGAGTGCAGTGTGAGAAACACACACCCAGCCTCACACGGAAACCTAGAAATTAAATCGTCGTTAGCTCAACTGTGAGCAAAAAAACAAGAAAAACAAGGAAAAAATGAAAGAAAAAATTATGTTGTTTTTAAATCGGACATGATGACATCACACGTGTGACGGTCCAATCGTGTGAAGTCTGAGGTTCAGGAGTCCAAATAAGAGCTATTCAATCTGCCTACATCATACACACACACACACACACACACACACACACACACACACACACACACACACACAATATAAAAATGTGTTTCTCCTGGCACACACTGCGAGCCTCATGCTCTGTTGTGCAGTTGGAAAGCTGTGAGAGGAATTAGCTTCACTTCTCATGTCTCCGCCAAGGACTCTATTTATTTACAATCAAGTTGTCTCACATGCAGGACAGCTTTCAATAAAATAACTCACAAAACATCTAGTGTGTGTGTGTGTGTGTGTGTGTGTGTGTGTGTGTGTGTGTGTGTGTATGTGCTTGCCTGCATGTCTTTCTTTTTAACCCACAGCTCAGAGGGAAGTCTGCTCAGAGCGCAGAACAATTGTAGAGAACTGAACGTTTTTTTTTTTTCCAGCTCTGCAGAAATTGCCATGCCAGCCTTGATGAAAGAGAAGAGAACTAAGTGATACCAGCCCTCTGACAAGATAATGAAAGCCTACCTGCCACGCAGGCCCATGGACCGACTCACGCAGCCTCGCTCGGCAATGAAGCAGCAATGACACACAACAGTCCTGCTTTTCCTTTCTCTCTCTCTCTCTCTCTCTCTCTCTCTCTCTCTCTCTCTCTCTCTCTCTCTCTCTTTCCATTTGCAGCTTTCTTCTCTTCTGCACGGATCATTATGCGGAAAGTGTCGGCCTTTGATCAACGAAAAACAGACACACGCTACGCATTACGGAGACGTTCAGACCTACAGCATACGCACAGCGACTTACGGATGAAACGGATCAAACTTGACTCGATTCGCTTCATCATCATAGTTTCTAATTAGTGCGGCGCGAAAGTTTGTGCCTGCCATGTTTTTTTTTTTCTCTTTTTTTTTTTTTTTCAGAAACAAAAAAGAAACCCAAATCAAGGTGGACAGAAATGAAATTCTGAGGCAGTTGTACAGACATAAAAGTTATGTAAGGAGTAAAACATGAGGGAAAACTGTTAAAGGGAAATAATCAACGACTGAGTCACTGTTGAATATTTTCTTCTAACAACACGTCCCTGAATTGTTTTATTCTTCTCTCTTAAAGGCTACCACAGGCAGAACGTTTATTCATCACAGACTGACACGTCGCATTTTCCTTTTTATCCCTTTATACACTACGTAGTTACGTTTAATGTTGTGGATGATTTACGTTATAGCAGCTGTAAACAGTCGTTCCCTCACCGGCCTCTGTTTTTTTCCTATCTTGAAGATAATAAGATGGAAAAAAAAACAACAACAACAACAACACAGCTTACCATTTCTTCAAGAAGTGTAAACAACAAAGCTCTGACGCTGGAGACTCCTTCCGTGAATGTTAAATAAACGCCGATCTCCTTCGCCATATCAACGATTGCACACGTTTTAAATTCATTTATATAGATGGTCCCTGTGAATGAGCCGTTACTATAGAAACCATAACGTAACAGCGTATTAATACTGTGACTTGCCTTGCAGCGGTCATAGAAAGTGATTCGACACCTTCTGACCAATCAGAATCGAGAATACAACTGCGCTGCAGGCGGTGCAAGAGAGAAAGGAATATTTATCATGTTTTAAACTATCACTATTTGACTATGTATTGTCTTAAGGGTGCACAAACTTTTGCACTTCACTGTATAACAATTTACAGCAACCAGTGATGTAAATAGACACGAGGATCAGAACACAAGCTGAGCATTAGAGAAGTAACACATTTCAGATAGCAGCATCTCTCTCTCTCACACACACACACACACACACACACACACACACACACACACACACACACACACACACACACAAAGAACAGTGAGCGCAGGAATCACGCATGTACATGACAGACTCGTTCTGCAGCTCAGAGTGACAGGATCGCTCAGATATGACTTATATCTGTAATTTCAGAGTTCAGGAACTCTGCAGTGTAAACACGGACTCTGCCTTAAGACAGGCGCGGCTCGGCTCCTGCCAAAAATCTGGAGCTTTCTGGGCTGCTCTTCTGCTCTTTCAGGGAGGGAGGAAGGGATGGAGGGAGAAACGGGGGGAGAGCGGTGCGCTGTTCAGGCCTGGTTATCCTCCTGGGTGGCCTCTGTTCAAATGCGAGTATAAAAAGCAGACAAATGGGAGGATTACGAATTGTAAACCCAAGCCATCCCCATCACTCCGGCTGAGCCAAATCCAGGCCAGACGCCACACTGAGGTCAATACCTGTCCAGACACGGAGAAACATGGAGAGACGGAGAGAATCCGTGACCCATGTGTCTTAATGTGGGGAGAGAGAGAGAGATAGATAGATAGAGAGAGATAAGGATCTGCTGCTAACATATCACTCGCCGTTCGTGTCATTTATTGGTGGACGGAGAGCCGAGAGAGGCGCGTAGGGTGTGTGGGAACGGCGGGTTGTTTAACGCTGTGAGCTAGAAAATGCCACGGTAACACATCAGACATTCCTTTTAAGGTCAAAACAAAAACAAACAAACAAACAAAAACAAAGCCACTTTTGTTTAGATTTTAATTATTAAAATGAATATAATTTTGATATAAATTATTTCAATTCAAATTCACATAGTGCAGAATAAAAGACTCCACAAGAAATAATACATGAAACATTTTTTTGCTTACTCTTTAACCTGAATGCAAAAGTTTTTGCCCCCCCAATTATAAAAAAAAAAAAAACAATGTTTATAATCACATTGTTTATTGCTTATGTTCATGTTTTGTCTATTTGTGTCACTTGAAATTGATAATGAAGACGTTTCCATCAAAAGTCATGAAATGCCTTCTTGGTTTTTTATCAGTTTAAAGAAAGGGTGTGCAAACTTTTGCTGTATACATGGGGAAAAAATAAAATTGCACACATTATATAAGAAAAAGCTGAAATGCTACAAGTAATACTTGAGGCCCGAAAGGTCTGAAACAAAAACTATATAGTCGATTATTTTATTTACTGATTTATTTTGTTAATTATGTAACACACAAAAAAATAGTCAAATAAATATAAATATTTTTCACGATGCATGAAGCTTTTTACAGCACGTATGTCATTGTATGTACAAAGATAATGACAAAATAAATATTTTTTTAAAAATGTGGATTAATTTGAATTAATGAAATAATTAGAATTAAAATGCATTATATAATTACTGAATGTTTTTATTCGTTTTTTGAAATGATGTTTTTATGTGCACATCATTGTACCTCAAATACTGTAATGTACAGTTTTATGTAGAATGACAATAAATGTTCATCATGCACTTGTCATGTTGTCACATTGTCTTGTGTGGGACGACAGATGGAGATGAAAGATCTCATCCTGATCTCTTCAAAACGGAGATGTGCATCCTTCAGTCTGAACATGAGGCTCTTTTTCCAGTCCCGAGTGTGTGACCCGAGGACAATGGTTAGGAAATGGCTTTGATTTCAGTGAAAGGCTTCTGACTCATCAAGAGAGTGAGAAACGAGAGAAGAAGATAGAAGGAGAGAGAGAGAAAGAGAGAGAAAGAGAGGCCATGGTTGCCCCCCATTTCCTCAAGGATACTAAAACAAACAATCACCACGCAAAGCCTCGTTTCCTGCCACCCTCGCCATGTCTTACTGCATGAAGATCAGAAAAAGAGGAAGAAGAAAGAGAGAAACACAGCAAAAAGCAGAGTGGAAAAGTTTCCGGAGCGGTACCAGAGCTGCTGCTGGAGACTGCTCAGAATAAAGCCAGGCCCGTACTGTCATCAGGACAGCTGGATGCCATTGCCTGCCCTGTCACACACACACACACACACACACACACACACACACACACACACACACACACACACACACACACACACGTTCCACTCAGGGAAGGAATGTAACCAATGACTAAATGCATGTTTTACTGCACTGCTGTTACGCAGAGTGTACGTAAGCACTATCAGTGAACAAATTAACTTTAAAAACAAGTTTGTGTATTTGTTTGTCTGGACAATATAACATTAATAAAAAACATTTCCTCTTTTAAATACTTCATAGGTATACTAATACTACTACTATTACTATTACTACTACTAGTACTAATATTACTCCTCCTCCTCCTCCAACTACTCCTACTACTACTAGCACTACTACTATTTCTATTACTACTACTAGTACTACTTTTATTCCTCCTCCTCCTACTACTAGTACTAATACTACGACTATGACTACTACTACTGCTACTATTACTATTACTACTATTACGACTACTACTACTACTACTACTACTACAACTGTGACTACTACTACTACTACTACTACTACAACTGTGACTACTACTACTACTACTACTACTACAACTGTGACTACTACTACTACTACTACTACTACTACAACTACTATGACTACTACTATGACTACTTTGAGTACTACTACTGCTACTATTACTATTACTACTAGCACTACTTTTACTCCTCCTCGTACTACTACTAGTACTAATACTATGAGTACTAGTACTGCTATTATTACTATTACTACTATTACGACTACTATGACTACTACTACTACAACTGTGACTACTACTACTACTACTACTACTACTACTACTACTATGACTACTACTATGACTACTTTGAGTACTACTACTGCTACTATTACTATTACTACTAGCACTACTTTTACTCCTCCTCGTACTACTACTAGTACTAATACTACAACTATGACTACTAGTACTGCTACTATTACTATTACTACTATTACGACTACTATGACTACTACTACTGCAACTGTGACTACTACTACTACTACTTCTACTACTACTACTACTAAAACTACTATGACTCCTACTACTGCTACTATTACTATTACTACTAGTACTACTTTTACTCCTTCTCCTACTACTACTAGTACTAATACTACGACTATGACTACTACTACTGCTACTATTACTATTCCTACTATTACGACTACTATGACTACTACAACTACAACTGTGACTACTACTACTACTACTACTACTACTACTACTACTACTAAAACTACTGTGACTACTACTACTGCTACTATTACTATTACTACTAGTACTACTTTTACTCCTCCTCCTACTACTACTAGTACTAATACTATGACTATGACTACTAGTACTGCTACTATTACTATTACTACTATTACTACTACTCCTACTACTACTACACCTATGACTACTACTAATACTGTGACTATGACTACTACTAATACTACTACAACTATGACTACTGCTACCACTATGACTATTACTACTAGTACTACTATGACTACTCCTGCTAATTCTACTACTACAACAACTACTACTAAATAAATAAATAAATAGTTATTTATATACCACTTTTCTAATGCACCATTCAACTTACTTGACTGAACAAAAACTTGGACGCCACCCTGTTCCTCAACAATCTAACCAACTAACATTAGCGATATGAATAACGTATAATTACCTCCTCAAAACAGTGAGTTGTACAGTCAGTATTATAGAGCTAACAAGCTAATATGTCTGTATCCTAAGTGAGCTAAAGCAAATACTTATCAATATATACAGTATCACTCATTTACAGGTAGGAGGTGCTACTGTGTTTACTGTTCATGCTGTGAGCGGCCATGTTGATCTGACGTCACTTGCTGAACTCGAGGATGAGGAGAATGTCCTGAGTTCCCGAGGAGGAATTCTGAGGTGAGGAGGCGTTTTCCTAGATAGGTAAATAAATAAATAAATAAATAAATAACTTAATAATAAAAATATGAATTAGTTTAGGTAGTTGTTTACTAAATCTCATTTGGAGTAATTATGTCAATACAACTTAAAATGTTTAAATAAATGAATGAATGAATATTTATATATTTATATTTCTCTCATTTGGTTACTCTTATTTATTTATTATCATTTCTATTTTATAATTAATATGTTTATCTGATTTATATTTTGCCTCAAATGTATTTCCAGTTTTACGTACTAGATAATGTAAAAATGTACTTAATAAAAAAATAAATAAAAGTCGATTAGTAGCTTAAACAGGCTAATTCTTACTTCTGTGTTAAAATCTACAGTTTCTTTATTCTTACCAATTTATTAAATTATTCTATTTAAAATAAATGAGCTTCATGTTGGATTGAATAAAAAGTAAGCTTTATTTATTTATTTCAAAGTAAATTGTGTAATATTGCGATGTTAGTGTGTGGGATTGTGAAGATTAGAATAAAAAATGGACGTATTTTTAGAGAAATGTTGTTTACGCTGCCATGACAGGATCAGAATTCCTCCTTATAGGAAGAAGCCAGAAACTCCTTCCAACTCCATCTACCAGCCTCACTTCCAATCAGCACCTACACCAATGAACACACACACACACACACACACACACACACACACACACACACACACACACACACACACACACACACACACACACACACACACACACACTTACTTCTATCCTGACTCTGATACATTGAACTGAGTCCTCACAGGAAAGTGATTGGGCCTGTCAGTACCACACACACACACACACTGCTGACTCCTGTCACTTGCTATATATTTGTACACACACACACACACACACACACACACACACACACACACACACACACACACACACACACACACACACACACACACACACACTGCTGACTCCTGTCACTTGCTATACATTTGTACACACACACACACACACACACACACACACACACACACGCACACACACACACACACACACACACACTGCTGACTCCTGTCACTTGCTATACATTTGTACACACACACACACACACACACACACACACACACATACACACCCTGGGTGAGATTGACATACACCCCCAGCAGCAGTAATGCAACCTTGGCTTGAAGCCATCCTTCTCACTCACTCTCTCTCTCTCTCTCCCTCTCTCTCTCTCTCTCTCTCTCTCTCTCTCTCTCTCTCTCTGAAGCAGCTGTAATTAGAGCTTGGACATGGCTGTGTAAGTGTGTGTGTGTCTGTGTGTGTGAGAGAGAGAGAGAGAGAGAGAGAGAGAGAGAGAGAGAGAGAGTGTGTGTGTGAGTGTGTTTCTGCACATTAGCCAAATGAGTCCTCATCCTCCTCCAGGGAGCTCCAGTTACAGTCGCGTCAGAGGCCAGACAAGCTGGGGATTCTTTCAACGAGCAAATTACAAGCAATTAGGGCACGAAAAAAGGATAACATTGAAAAGGCAGGGGAGGAGGGCCAGGGTTAAGAGGAGGACTAGGTGGCTCCTTGGGGGGTTGTGTAGATGGATGGAGGAAGGGAAGTGTGTATGTGTGTGTATGTGTGTGTGTGTGTGTGCGTGTGTGTGTGTGTGTGGGGGGGGCTGAGCGCAGGCCTTGACCACTGCCCTCGCGATGGCACTGCAGTCCCCCTGACTGCGAGTAACCTGCCCTGACCTCCACCCGGACCTCGAGGGCCCGTCCTTTAACCCGAGCATTGACCCCGGAGTGGACGTGGGCACCACCCGGGCACGCTGAGGTAACGAGTGCCGTCATCTGAGCACAGATCCGTTAATGAGCTCTGAGATGGAGAGGCTGCTGAGAAGGTGGATGTAAATACCGTGTCCATGCCATGTGGGAGATGTTGACCATCATTAATGGACATTTTTGGTTTGAATTGATGTTGACAACGTGATGTAGGATGTGTGTTCGCGCTTAATGTTTAATGTGACCACCATCTTGAAAAAGTTAATATTGAGATTGTGCAGGCCTTGTCCCAAATTCATCCCATATCCTTTCTGACAATTATTTCAGTTAAGGCCAGGTTTTGTTTTGATGTAAGGAATAAAACACACTTGGGGGTGTGCTGTTAGAGGAAAATAATCAACAAAAGTTGAGCTACAGTTACCACGCCGAAGCGGATTATTTTCTTGATTATAACAGCTCATCCTAATGTGTTTTATTCCTCTTATACAACAGACAATAACAAAAGAAACAATAACACATTATTGTTATTGCCACTATGTACATATTATTACTGTCATAGCAAATAAACCAACACCGTCTGACCAATCAGAATCGAGCATTCAGTTCAGCTATTTGTTATGATTATAAATCAAAATAAAGCTTCTATCTGTTGTATAGATACAGTTATACAATTGTATAGTAATTGTATATCGATACAAGATTTGTTTTACCGTTGACCGTATTACATAGTAAGTGTATTACAATATGCAAATGAGGAAGAAGATCAGTAAATATGATCTAATTTGCATATCACAATCCCTTTTTTGCTGAACAGATTTACTCATGAAGATTATTTTATCATGATAAACACAACCTGTGGTCAGACTTTGGGAGTTTGGGATTATTTAAAAACACTAGTCACGTGTATGGCAAGGCTACGTATATTCTATATATAGTATAAATAAAGCGTTACCTAAAATCAAAATGATTGAAGATGTTAACTCAGAGTCTGGCTTTAAAGCATTATTACATCATTAATGTGTTAAATCGAGTGCAAGTAGCTCCTCTGAAGGCTGAGAAAAATCACTCGCTCATTGAGAACATTTATAATAAACATTTATAATAAACACATCAGTCGCCGGTATAAAGCCCGGATTTCAGCACGAGTCATTATGCCATCTATACATGTCTGTATGTGGACTACACTATATTACACTTTTTCTATAGTTTGGAGAAAAACGCCTGTTGGAATTGAACCTGAAAATGAAAAACACAACAAAATCTCTGCTAGGTGTAGCTGTAGTTAAGACGTTGGGCTACTGATCGGAAGGTCGTGAGTTCAAACCCCATCACCGCCAAGCCACCACCGTTGGGCCCTTGAGCAAGGCCCTTAACTCTCAACTGCTCAGTTGTAAAATGAGATAAATGTAAGTCGCTCTGGATAAGGGTGTCTGCCAAATGCCATAAATGTAAACGTAAATATATAAATACTACAGATGGCAGTGAATCACTGAGGATCAGCCAACAGCAATACCCATCCCACCCATATATATTTTTTTAATTTGTTAAGTTAATAAGCTTTGAAATGATATTTCTTTTCAAAATAATTTTTGGATGCACGTCACTTAAAAAAATGAAGGAAAAAAAAAAAACGGCTTTTTTTATTCAGCGAAACTCTTTCACTTACATGGCAAATGTAATAAATATAATAATCATTTAAAGTATAAATAAAAAAATACAATCGTGCCTCTATATACAGTATGTCAATAATTCCAGCTTTATAATTCCAAATCTTTTCCAATTTTATTTCCCCCCCCCCATTTGTTACAGGATCGGATTCAGTTTGTTCTTTTTTTTCCCCTCTGATATATCTGATATACTGTATTTTTTGCTGTAATCAGCCCGATACGGATCCTGGGTACTGGATCATAGCCATATAACAATTACTTTAAAAAAAATAAAATACTGAATACGTATTTCTCAATAATAAGCTGTTTCTTTTTACATCTACTGGAAGAAAAACAGAAATCTGAAAACTGACCATTGGAAGCAAATTCCTCATTTTTTCTATTTGGCCTTAAGTTGTAACTGATATGTCATCCATCAATCATTCACATTTCAGGCAACAAACAAATAATGTCACGTTCTGTGATGCTCACTGCAGATCTCTATCTTTGTACAGATCTATTTTAATTAAGTGCTATTTTATATATATATATATATATATATATATATATATTACATAATATTATATTTATTATATTTATATTTATTATTATTAATAATAATAATAATAATAATAATAATAATAATAATAATAATAATAATGTGTATACATATAAGTGATAGCGTATTCATCCTTAGATTTTTATGATGCCTCTCTGTACAGTACTTTGGTCAAAGAAAGCTGTTTTTAATTGTGCTGTGTAAAAATGTGACTTGCCTTGACAGTTCAGTGTGATCAGCTTATTCCTAGATGTAATTAGAAAACCGCTGTATTGAGAAAAATCTGGCAACTGCATGGAATGTCAACCATCTGAGAGTCTCAGCCATAAAATCAAGTTAAGCACCTCCTTGGAGAACTCGTATCTGTTGACGTCGGTTGACGTTGATGAACAGGAGGTCTAATACCCCTCCCCTGATCTATTCAGATTGTAACGCTATGCAAATACGTAATTTCACACGTGCTTCATTTGAGATACAAGACCTTGCTTTGTTTGGAAGACTGTTGAGGAAACTGCGCATTATCCTTGATGGTGATCAGTAACGGTGCAGTCACGTGACGCTAAAATGAAGATGTTAGCCAGATTCGAAAAATATCTCTAAACGTAAAAGATAAGATAAAGCATATTTACATACAGTACATGCGATGAACTCCTTGGTGACTTTCTGAAGAGACATGATGTGCTACTGTACAGGAGGAACATTGTTAGGAAAGGAGTAACACATGACAGACCTTTATACGAAAATAATGCAGGGAGGAGCAGATTATTTTCATATAACTGTACGGTCCGGAGTGTGTTATTCCACTTATACCACAGCGATTTGCTAACGATTAAAATGTTTATTTTTGAATTAAACGTCACACATTTAAATGGTTTATAGATAATATTTAAATGTTGTGAAACATCCGAGAGACAAGTTAGTTCCTGTTCTCACGTACATTAATCAGTCCCTCCAGGATTTTGTGACTCCGCGATCGCAGAAATGAACGCAAAATCAAGCAAACTCCAGAATATTCGGGGGAGCTTGCAACTTTTCCAAATTATCGCAGATTTTCTGGGGATTTGGGTCAAGACGCGTCATGTGACGTCATCACAACGCGCATTCAGCCAAAGCTCCCTTCGATTCACGTGCGTCGAACATGAGTATAGCTAAAAGGTCTCATTTACTAACAAACATCAATGTCAAAGACCGTGCAGAACTATTTCATGGAATTGCAATTTAACCAATTCAAGTAGTTTTCCATAAATAAAGCACAAAAAACTCTGCAAATTGCATCGCAAATCAAAAAAAAAAAAAAAAAAAAAGCTGCAGCGAAATCAAGCATTTTTGGCCGCAACAATCACAAAAAAACGCCGCAAATTCCTGTATGGACTGATTATAGCCACGATAAATATCGTCATTCCCTCACCAGGATCTCTCTCTCTCTCTCTGGCACTATAGACTCCTTCAATAAATGTAAAATAAACATCTTTTAACAAAAAATGTCACCACATCAACGATTAAAGTTTTTCTTTGTTAAGCAACATGTTTTAAAAAAAAAAATCTGTTTATTTTTAGACTTTGATTACACGGTGCCTCCGCCGTACGAGGAGTGTATGAGCTGTTTCTGTAGAAACAATAACGTATTACAACAAGCGCATTAATATAAACCTGTTGTTCATGGAACTACTGTCTGAGCCGCGCTGTTATACCAGAATAATGCACAGCTTCTGACCAATCAGATTCGAGAATTCAACCCCGCTGTGGTATAAAGGATAAGAATCACACCCTTGTTTGTTTGCCTAAATCTGTATTAATGCACGTAGCCAGCGAACTAGCTCACTGTACATTGATTCTTTTTATATACAGTACTGTGCAAAAGTTTTAGGCGCATGCAGAGAAATGCTGTAGAACAAAGATGCCTTCAAAATAATGAAATTAAATGTTTCTACATTAAAAAAATACAGTGAAGAGCAGTAAACAGTAGTAAATGAAACAAAGTCAATATTTGGTGTGACAAAAAAATTAAAATTAAAATTAAAATGGTAGTCTCCGGTACAATGTGTGCAGTTTTATAAGGAAATGAGCTGGTAAGTTTTATTGAGCATCTTGCAGAACCAGCCACAGTTCTTCTGGACACTTTGACTTTGGCACTCGCTTCTTATTTTTGCAGCGAAACCCAGCAGCCTTCATTGTGTTTACTGTCTGAAAAGTGTCTCTTACGTAATACGCTGCTTTCTTTAATGACATACAAACATTTTTCTGTAACATTTAATTTTGTACTAGAAAACTAATGTTTGGGAATCTAAAATGTTTTTTGTACTGACTTGATAATGTAGAAGTCTATAGAACTATATGTAGAAATCTATAACAAAGTTTGTACTAAAAAAAAAAACAGGGTGCCTAAAACTTTTGCACAGTACAATATATTTATATATACAGTTGCAATCAAAATTATTCAACCCCCATTGCAAATCAAGTTTATTGTCAATATTTACAGACTTTCAGCTGTTTGAAATGAACAAATCAAACAAAAGCAATCGAAATAGTTCAACACAACGAATTCTTCAAGTGTTTCCCCCAAATTTGACTGAAAATGCATCTTATAATGACTTCTCCAGTCTCAAACTAATCAAGGGCTTCATTAGTTGCACCAGGTGTGCTTGAGCTGGAACACATGAAATACCTGAACTGGCTAGGGGCAGAAAATACATGAAATACCTGGACGGGACAGAAAAAGGAAGCTATCAATGGCTGCAACCAGATTTCTGAGAAGGCAGGTTGTGAAAAACCCTTGCGTACTAAACGCAGAAGGTTTCCATGCCAGAACTCCAAGATGTACACCACTACTGACCCAAAAGCACAAGAAAAGTCAGCTCAAAATCATATAAATAAGCCACAGAAGCTTTGGGATTCTGTTCTGTGGAGCGATGAAACAAAACTTTTCAGCACAATAGATCAGCGGTAAGTCTGGAGAAAGAAGAATGAAGAAAGAACACTCTGTCCACAGTCAAGCATGGTGGTGGCTCGGTGATGCTCTGGGGCTGCTTTTCATCCTCTGGCACTGGAAACCTGCAGTGTGTGGAAGGAAAGATGGATTCATTGAAGTATCAGGAAATCCTAGGAGAAAACATCATGCCGTCTGTGAGGAAGCTGAAGCTTGGGCGTCATTGGACCTTCTAACAGGACAATGATCCAAAGCATACCTCAATTTCCACCAAGGCTTGGTTGCAGAAGAAGTCCTGGAAGATTCTACAGGGCCATCACAGTCACCTGACTTGAACCCCATAGAAAATCTCTGGTGGGATTTGAAGAAGGTGGTTGCAGCACACAAACCCAAGAATATTACTGAACTGGACCCCATTGCTCATGAGGGATGGGTTAAGATTAGATTCCTCAGGAACGCTGCCAGAAGCTGTTGTCTGGCTATGCATCTCGTTTGCAGCAGGTCATAACAGCAAAAGGGTGCTCTACTAAGTACTAAAGATGCTTGCCATGAAGGGGTTGAATAATTTTGAAACTGGAGAAGTCATTATAAGTTGCATTTTCAGTTGAATTTGGGGAAACCGCTTGAAGCATTCATTGTGTTGAGCTATTTCAATTGCTTTTGTTTGATTTGTTCACTGCGAACAGCAGAAAGTCTGTAAATTTTGACAATAAGCCTGATTTGCAATGGGGATTGAATAATTTTCATTGCAACTGTATATATATATATATATATATATATATATATATATATATATATATATATATATATATATATATATATATATATATCACAGCTGTGCGTACACCAATCCCAGAGAAGCTGACATCATAACTCCAGGTCTATCACACTAATCACGCGGGCTTGATCTTCGGGCCTAATGAAAGCAGAGATGAAGTGGCTGCTGAGAAGGTGGATGTAAACACTGGCGTAGATGGAGTAACATACAGAGGATGGGATCAACTATTCATAATTGCTAAATGATGAGAATGTTTTCATTGGATGATGAAAGGCCAGTGCACGTGAACGCATCTGGCTGGCAAGAGAGAGAGCGCGTGTGTGTGTGTGTGTGTGTGTGTGTGTGTGGTTGCTGCGTACTAACACCTACACACACATTTCACCACCGAGGACGTGCATACACAAACAACCGCAAGCACTCGAGCGCATTGCTTCAAAAACACACACGAGCAGGAATATACAAACGCTCACACAAATCACGCCCACGCCACAGTCACGACCTCACGCAGACCAGATCATTTGCACGCGAGCCACGCAGGGATGATCAATGTCTCTGACTTCATGTTCATCTGCACCATTTTCACCAACTGTCTCTCTAATGAAGTGATTTTATTGGCCAAGTAGGAGACGGAGCCTCATCCCGAGCTCAAATCTGACTCAAAATGGCCGACAGAATGTCCGACGTCCCTCATAAACAGTACGGTGACCCGTAAGTGCAAAAAACACTGATAAACCAAAAAAAGCAACAACAATGAATCAGAAAACACTACAAAACCAGAAGAGTCACACAACTTCAAGTTAATAATCACATTTTGAAACAATCAAATTGCGCACTTTCTTTTCAGACGCTTCGTTATGTTTCACATCTGATTTTTTTTTTCACTTGATTCATTTATATTCATGCGATTCATTCTCCAAACAATTCCTTTTTCACGTGATGTTTACACGATTCATTTATTTTCACGTTATTCTTTCCACACGATTCATTTTCACATCTGAATTTTTTAGACACAATTATTTTCAAAATGTGATTTTTTTTTTACACATGATTCATTTATTTTCACTTGATTCATTTTACATACGATTCATTTACATTCGATTGGTTCCTCATGATTCATTTATTTTCACGTGATTTACAGTATCTGACACACAGTTCATTTCTTTTCACATGTGATGTTTACACATGATTCATTTATTTTCACATGATTCTTTTGACAAGAGTCGTTTATTTTCACATGGTTCTTTCCACATGATTCATTTCCACATGATTCTTTCGACATGATTAATTTATTTTCCTGTTAGATTTTTCCCCCATTTATTTTTGCCTGTAATTAAAAAAAAAAGACAATTCATTTATAGTCACATTATTATTATTATTATTATTATTATTATTATTATTATTATTATTATTATTATTATTATTATTAACTATTTATTTATTTTCACATCTGATTTTTCCCCACATGATTAATTTATATTCATGTTATTCATTTTCCACATAATTTTTTTTACATTTTCACAGGTGATGTTTTCACATAATTCATTTTTTTTCACATTATTCTTTCCACATGATTAATTTTCAAGTCTGAATTTTTTAGACACACAATATGTGATTTTTTTTTTTACACAAATTTATTTTTACTTGATTCATTTATCATTTATTTGACACAAAATTCATTTCTTTTCACGTGATGTTTCCACATGATTCATTTATTTTCCTGTTTGATTTTTTCCCCACGGGATTCATTTATTTTTACATCTGTTTTTTTTACGCGGTTAATTTATTTACTCATTTATTTTGCCTGTAATTACTTTTTTTAAAACAGATAATTCATTTATTTTCACATATTATTGTTATTATTATTATTATTATTATTATTATTATTATTATTATTATTATTATTATTATTACTACTACTACTACTACTACTACTACTACTATTAAAACTCACAATTAATTTATTTTCACATCAGATTTTTTAAAAACACACATTATTCACATGATGTGTGTTTACTTGACTTCAAGGGCATAACATGTTGAAATCCACCTTTAAGTGTTTTTCACATGCACTCACATACGTATTACTGTGAATGTGAAATGTAGGTAATTTCTCCCTAAGGGTTGCAATGAGTGCTGCAGATGTGTGTGTGTGTGTGTGTGTGTGTGTGTGTGTGTGTGTGTGTGTGTGTGTGTGTGTGTGTGTGTGTGTGTTCTCACTCTCGGTGTGAGAGATAGTGCACTGTCCAGCTGTGCATACACTGATCCCCGAGGAGCCAAGATCATAATTCCAGGGCTATCGCACTAATCACAACTTCATCACAAAATGGATTTTGTCAGAGCAAGCCAAGTCCACTCGAGCTGTCTGGGTGAGACACTACACAGCTGTGTGCTCTCCTCTCTCCTCTCTCGTTCTAACAGACACACACACACACACACACACACACACACACACACACACACACACACACACACACACACACACACATACACACACACATACATACACACACACCTTTGTCCTTTCACTTACCTAGAGAGCGAGAGGACAGAGAGGGAACTCAGTGGTCTGGTTTAAGTTAGTCTCTCTGCGTCCTGTTCAGTCTGACAGTGATGACATTAAAATGAGCCCCCCGTTGGACCAACACACACCTCTCGCGCTCAACCTTCTCAGGTCCAGCTCCGGCACGAGCTGAGAATGTGAGGAATGCCCCCCTCCACCCACCACATGATGCCCCACGGACCAGCCCACTCTGAGAAGGACACGGGGGGGGGAGGAAGGGAGTGTATGACAGCTCTAACATTCACCAGAGCCCTCACGTCGCTAACCAAGAATGGCACGGGCCACCCTCGCTGCCAGGAGGTACGGTTTATTTTTGTAGCTCCCACACACCCCTTAAACCAGACCACCGAGTGCGGGTTTTTTAGCTTTCGTCCGTCCGCACTCTCAGGTTCTCTTCTTTGGAGTTTCTCGACCAAAATACCAGAGGGGGATGAAACGATAAAATTACCTGCACTTAGCTGATGTAAACACCGAGTGTGTGCAGTTTAACCAAACTTCAGAAGGCTTCCTATAGAATTGGGATGAGGACCCGCCTACTTTTTAACATTTTACCTCAAATTCTGTAGAATGGCCTCATCATTATGCTAACCAAGGCTATCCCAATGGGCATCATGGGCTGCAGCCCAGTGCCCCGAACACTAGGGGGCCCCCCGAGAGGATTCTCTTTTGCATTTTAAAATGACACATTTTGGTCCAGGTAATTATCTGTACGTAGAGTAGCGCGGACAAACACACGAGTCACGAGAGACAGTACATACAGGATAACATCACCTCAACAACATGTCGCACGAAAATGTCAGAAAATATGACAATGGCTCTAAAAAGAGAAAAGAACAGAAAGAACAGAGAAATTCTTTTATTTGATCAACAAATGTAATGCAAGTGTTCACTATGCGCTTATATTCAACAAAAACTGCCTTGATTTATTTTCTCAGGTTGCTTTGAGCAGCTTATTTCCACTGAATTTGCTACTGAATTCTCGATTCTGATTGGTCAGCATGTGTTGATTCATTTTCTATAACAGCAGCTCACCGGTTTATAATAATGCGCTAATTCTAACACGTTATCGTTTCTATAGTAACAGCTAAAGTACAGCTAATAGCAATAGTAACATTCCACATAAATAGACAAAAAATATGCATATCATTGATATGGTGAAGTTTTTCTGTAAGGAGATGCTTATTTAACATTTATGGAAGGAGTATCCAGTGTCAGCGCTTTGTAACAGTCAGAAGTAAAGCCGTAACTTTACGTCTCCTGACGCTGGAAAGCGGTTGGTGAGGGAACGACCGTTTATAGCTGCTGTAACACAAGCGATAACAGGAAATAACTTGTTTCGTGGACGTTTCACAACATTAAATGTTAATATAAACAGTTAAAAGTTTTGTTTTTTAATAAATTCAAATGGTAATGAAGTTTGCGGCTACAAATTGGTGTGGTATAAGAGGAATAAATCTGCCTCATCATGTATTATTTTCCTATAGCAGCCCTTCTTAAAGGGTTTTATTTCTTAAACTTAGAAATAAAAAAGGGTTGTAACAAATAACAAGGTAAATAACTGAATAATAATTCACGGAATTATCATGTGAAATAATCTATAATCCTCGAATTTGTGCCAGGAAACACGCCATATGTATAGACTCCGTCTATACATTATGTTTACAGTATATTGTATGAATGATATTGTTTATGATTAATGTTGTCTGTTCTTATTGTATATCTGTCCTGCTCCATTATGTATTCATCAGATACGTTAGTTGTTGTATTCTCTTAATGACTGAACACCTGATGTTGACTATCTATATGGTATGTGTTAAGTAGGACACACACACACACACACACACACACACACACACACTTGTTCGGATGAAGAAATTCTTTTCTCCACTTATTACCCAAGCGCACTGCTGTTATTGCCTGGATGTTTCAGTATGTATAAAACCTCTTGCTTTCCGGAGCGTGACCTGGCTCTGGGAGGTTGCCGCGCCAACAGTAGCGCCGGTTGTTCAGGCCACCGTTACGGGCTCTTCCTGTCTAGACTGGTGGAGATAGGGTTAATGAAAATGCAGCCATGTCCACTGAACGCCGTCTGCTGGATCACTCCTCAGATCGCTCTTCTGAATCCGACCTCAACCGAAACCATTAGAACGAACTATCTGTTCCGACCTCACAGAGACTGTGCTGTTTTTCTTTGTGAAGTTCTTCCTACATATATTCAGCCATCCTGAATAAAATGTCTTATATCTGAAGGAAACTAATCTGTCAGACTCTCAAGCCAACTGGTTACGCTTAACCTCAAGTTTGTACCATTTTCTATTCATCAAGTTTATACTCATCATCAAGTGCTAGCATCTATCTCTGACTACCACCTCGCTGTCGACCGCTTAAACACACCAAAACACTCACCGTTCTCAGTACGAGTTCACTCAGCTCTCAGTTAGCTAGAAATGCAGCTAGCTAACATTAGCAAACATCAGCTTTGTGCATTTTTGTGTGGACGGTAGACCAAAAAGTGAAAAAAGTTCTCAAAACATCTATATTTTGAACAAGGATGATGCCTGAGAGTCCAGCAAATGTGAATCAAGTTCATGTTACTCATCGGAATTAATTATCTGGTGAAAGCTGAAGTAGAGCAGAAAAGAATAAACTCTGAACATACAAGAAAGATTCACAAAAGAAAAAGACATCTGCCTCAATTTTAGTTCCTGACAGTAAATGAATGCCTCTTTCATCCAAAAAACGTGAGAAAACATTAGGCAAGGCTAAGTAACAACAGATTTGCTCCTAATCCCTCAAATGTTAGCTAGCATGAACATTACTCCAGCCATAGAAACTAGCTGAATGCTAATCGCTAGCTGTCTCAATACAAGCTGCTGAGATAAATACAAGGTGTATGTACTCTAGCAGTGAATAGATTACACTGATGGGTATTAGGTCTCATTCTCATGGACAGATCAGTTAAAGTTTAGATTTGCTAGGAATTTAGATCTGACGCTAAAAAGTCATTCAGTAACTTTAGAAGTTTATAGAGAAACATGGAGAGAAGAAAGTAGAGATTTTTCTAAATAAAAGTATTAAATAAAATATAGATATTTAAAAAAAGACAAACAAGCAAAACAAAAAAGACAAACACAATAACAAAGTGTCACTTCGCAGCGCTGGAGTCTGGGATATTTAAAAGGGATATTTAAAGGGAGTCTGTGATTACAAACAGGTGAGTGTCTTAGTAATCAGGTGACTAACCCAGGAAAGAAAGAGAGCTCATGTGATGAGGTCATCATGGCTGAGGATTATGGGAGTTGTAGTTTGAAACTTGAGCATGTGACACCTTGTTCAAAAAAAAAAAAAAAAAAAAAGTCTCATATTAACTGTAAAAAGTAGTTTCAGACTGCATTGGAATATTAAATATTAAATATCTAATTATGTTGTTTATCTATAAAAAGTAAATTAACATAATTAAATTAATGTAGCATTTTCGTTTTGAAAACTTGCCAGAAAGGTTCATATGGCATCTTTCATGCCAGAGAGAGAGAGAGAGCGCGGTCAGATATGAAGCTTGCAGGACAAAGAAAGACCACATTGCAAGGTTTATATCATTTTTTGTTTACACTGCCATATTTGTAGCCGTCCCATGAGTTTAGCGTCATCCAACGCCGTCTTCCTATTGGTGGCTTATTGGGTGCAGCGCTCACACTCTTGATTTTGATTGGAAAAAAAATTCTCAGAACTTTGTCGTCGGCCATATTTGGCTGCACTGGCAGCCAAATCAGCCGTCGATAACGTGAGCACGTCACGTTACGCGTTATAAAACCGCCGATCTCAAATCACAATTTCTTTTAACGAGGTGTGATTTTTTTTGGGTGTAAACCCGGTTTTACTGTGAATAAAAAAAACAAACTTGGATTGGAAGTCATGAAGTGAACTTAGAAGTCTGAGTTTATTCACAAGTCAGTAGGGACTCGAATATGTCAAGAATCTAAACCTCGAGTCGCCATCTTGTAATTTCACCATGGTCCTCGTCTTGGAGACGCTATTTTGTCCCACTGTTGAAATACATAAGTATAAAATGACATTTAAATGAGAGTTTTGAGTTTGGAGAAATGGACAAACACCTACCCACTTGAGTCCACATCCGTGTGGAATTTCGGCCCCCGTTACCTCCGGCCCTGTTTTTTTCAGCAAAGAAGCGCCATTTCTGAGACTTTCCCAGAATAAATGGTGGTCAACAGTTCAGCGTGTTGGCCCACAGTGCTCTGTAAATATAGATGACTGTGCTTTAGCCACAGGGAAAATGTGCGAGTGTCTAAAGCAGAAGCGGCCGCCGTTTGCCAAGAGAGCACCTGGACGGTGTTAATCACGGCCTAGCATAAACAGTTCTCCCGAAGAACATACGGCAGAGCTATTCGCCTCCACACAACACCCCCACACCCCCTTACACACACACACTCAACAATCCCTCACACGGCATTGCACCACACCACCACACACACACACCAAACACACCCCGCATCACATCAGGCAACACGTCGAGGAACGCAAGAGACAACCCACAACCTAATTTAGCACTTTAACGACAACAGATGCAGTACGTACGGCATGAATTCATCTCCAACAAACACGTTCTCTGCTTCTTCTCTCGCTTTTGGGTGCCTGACAGAACACGGAGCAGATATGTCAAATTGCGCAAATATCCAAACATTACGTGTTGCGTAGCAGCGAGAAGAAATGCAAAGCGGGAGTGTCTCAGCTGCGGTCACAGTGATGGCTGGAGCTCATAAACGGCCCCATTTATCAAACTGGATACGGATAAATTTATTCGGAAATCATTCTCAGGGGCATTAGCATGAGAAATGTGGCGTTCCTGAAAATCCAGCTAGTCCAGAAAAATGTTCATAATCTATGATTCGCTCCTGTGCAGATTTAGATATAATGTAAACCTCGATTCATCGGCTTCAAATTGTATCATTAAATAAGATTAGCCATTCAATTACAAAGTAATGGAAGCTCTTTTTCACCATTTAGTCGTCATTTCATCATTTTGAGCTCTCTGTGAGCTTTGCCTTTTAAGGGATTTTGTGGGCGTGGCTAAATATAAACCAGCTCTGCTGTGAATGTGGATAGTATTTTACAACTGACTGGCATTCGCATGTGAGTAGGAAGAAAATCAGTGATGCTGAATCGTCTGTAGATCTGACAGGAATTTTTTTACTTCTGTTTGGATTACGAAATAGTTTACACACAACTTTACTAAATGATTGATAAATGAGGCCCTTATTAGCTACTATTATGAAACCATTATGGTTCAGCTTTATAGCACAGGGTCTCATTAGGCATAAATGTATTACACATAAAAAGAGGTATTCAAACAGCTAAAAGCATTCATGTTTGCTATGTTTTAAATCCCGTGTCTCTAATGAACAGCAAATACAGTAAACAGAAAGGTTTAGGTCTTTTGTTCAAACTGCACAAAACTAATTTCTGTCATTTGTCCCTTTGTGTAATTTGTACTCTGGTTGTTTAGTCAGCTTACTTCAAGTTTCTCCTCCAGAACTCAACGATTGAGAAAATAATCCATCTCGTTCGTGGTTATTAGACTTGCTATTGGATTTCACAGCGCACCTTCACAGTCACTGCTGATGACGGGTTATAGACGCGTCTGCAAAGCAGGCTTAAATTAAAAGAAAAATCCTCAACGGACACCCAAAATTTGTGGACGTTCAACCAAGTGGAATCATTTCACACAACTGTGTGAATGTACAGTCTGGGCTAGAAAGACACCAGGCCCAGCTTCTGCTTCATACTATTCTGTGCGTTTATCCTCACAACTGTCAGTTGTGGTCTTGTTTCTGGTTCCACAAAAGTAAGAAATAATCCTTATAGGAAATAAGGCAAAGTCGATGCCAAAAATCGAGCCTTATATTTATATATTTTTCCCCTGAAAAAGAAAAAAGCTCTGCTAGCCCATTCATACCACCCGTCCCTGAGCGGTCACGAGCTATACGCAGAAAGTTCTACACACAGTTGTGCTACTTGAGTTAATTCAGGATTCTTCAAGCCACATCCGCACTTCAGATACATTAGCGCGTAACAGTTTATGGACTGAAGAGTGTTGAGTCTTGAGGATAACTGCTGCACTTGAGGCTTAGTGCTATTACCGAGAACCTTAGTACCTTAGTACTTCACAACGCAAGCTTTTTCTTTCCATTAATGCTCACAGATTATAACCTCATCCTCATTCTGAGTCTCAAACTAATGAGGCATCCTTCATTTCCAAGCCACGCTGCAAAGAAATCACGTTATCCAGTCTGCATCCATCTATGTATCCAGTATTTCCTATTATAGGACTATAATAAACCAGATATATGATCATTAAACCTATTTTGACATTTTTGACATTGAGACATGTCTAGCTTTAACTGTTCTCGTTATTTTGGTAGATAATTTAGCTTCTTTCTAGAAATAAATGGTTAAAATTAGAGAGAAAAAAAAAATACCAATAGAACAATAGACTATTTCATGCTTGAAATTATTATTATTATTATTTTTAAATGTCTAGAAATAGGTGTCTAAATAGAGGAAAACATAGACGAAATAGACTTTTTAAAATAGTCTTGTTCTAGTCAAATACAATTATTTAAAAAATGTCTACAAATAGGTTTAATAAGCTTATATTTGGTTTATGATAATCGTATCACAGGAAATACTAAGCAAATCTGACCACATTCAAGATATTTTTTCTTGCTAAGGTGTCATATTTTGCAGTGTATAAAATAAAAATAAATGTTTTATCATTGTCTCCAGATTATACTATTTAAAAATGATATTTTGGCAAATGTGTATTTCTCATAAATCAGAAGATAATCAAATATTAGGTTATTCAGCCTGCTTTTAGATGCTTGTACTAATTTCAAGCCTTAAATGATCTTATTCTTTTGCCAGGAAATTAGCTTTACTTCTAGAGATACTAAATTAGGAAAAAAAGAAAAGAAAAAAAAAAAAAAAAGAAATGATTAGTACAAATCTAGAAGCAGGTTTAATAATCATATATTCAATTTATTGTAACCTTATAATAGGATATATTAGATAAATTTGCTGATATTCAAGATATTTTCACTTGCTTAGGTGTCTTTATTTCTTTTCTTTGTTTTGGTTTCAGTTTGTTGCTCGAGTGTGTTTTAAAAAGAAAAAATAGAGCCAACACTGAGTACTATAACGAGCTTATTGTTTTGCTTTTAAATCCCCTTCCTTCCTTCCTCAACACGCTATGTGGAAAAAAAAAATCACAATTTTTAAAATGCGTGTGTGGCCATGTTTTTATATCTTGGTGGGGACCAAATAACCTCAATAAGATAGGAATATCTGACAGATATAACCCACAAGGAAAACTGTTTTTTTTTTTTTTTTTTTTTTTTTTTTTTTTTAAATACAAAAACTTGAGCTTTTATTTAAAAATCTAAAAGAGCCAAACAGTTTTCTGTTGATTTTTGAGGTTGAGGTTAGATTTAGATTTAAGTGTATAAGTGTAGCATAACATCCATTAGCAGTATTAATAATTATGTCAGTGGAAGGTTCTCATAAGGATAGTAAGACAAACGTGTGTGTGTGTGTGTGTGTGTGTGTGTGTGTGTGTGTGTGTGTGTGTGTGTGTGTGTGTGTGTGTGTGTGTGTGTGTGTGTATGTGTGTGTGTGTGTGTGTGTGTGTGTGTGTATGTATGTGTGTGTCATGAACCTTTTTCTAACCCCCAACCAGCAAAACACTGTAAATCATTTCAGTGGCGCTCGGCCATCAGGCTTGTTATCTGTGCAAAAGCTGGAAAAGGTTAATGGATCATAATTACTGTCACTTTTCATAAATGTTAACTTTCCTCTCCACGATTTTAGAAGACTTGCTCCATACTCGCACTCGAAGAAGATGCTTTTCCTTCTTTAGTTATTTTGTGCAAGTGGCACTTTAATAAATCTCTGAAGTTATATCTTTAGTTAGTACTTTAAAATCTTTAAAAAAAAAAACAAACAAAATAAAACAAAACAAAAAACAACTGATGCTATAAAGCGTTATTAAAATTAAATACGTGCCAGCCAATCACAATTCACAGCTATGCTGTACCCAGTTACCGAGCCGTGATGTCATCACAACAGCAACAGCAACAGCAACAATGTCTCAATGACATGCAGGTCAGTGCTATAAAACAAGACATGGCATGCTGTTCTTGGTAAACAATCAATATCGGGTCTGGTGTGATGCAACACGAGTCACTGTTACCACACTGAGGTTGATTATTTTCCCATAACACAATATCCCAAAGTGTTTTATTATTCTTTTACTATAGCACTTTGCTAATGATTACATCCATCCATCCATTTTCTGTACCGCTTATCCTATACAGGGTCGCGGGGAGCCTGGAGCCTATCCCAGGGAACTTGGGGTACAAGGTGGCGGACACCCTGGCCAACCCATCGCAGGGCACAATCTCACACACACACACACACACACACACACACACACACACACACACACACACACACACACACACACACACACACACACACACACTCATTCAAAATCTATGGACAATTTGGAAATGCCAGTCAGCCTACAACTCATGTCTTGGATTGGGGGAGGAAACCAGAGTACCCAGAGGAATCCCCCGAAGCACGGGGAGAACGTGCAAACTCCACATGACATGACAGCATACTTTTTTTTATTCATTTATAGTATCATACAGTGGTGCTTAAAAGTTTGTGAACCCTTTAGAATTTTCTATATTTCTGCATAAATATGACCTAAAGCATCATCGGATTTTCATACAAGTCCTAAACGAAGACAAAGAGATCCTAATTAAACAAATGAGACAACAATATTATACTTGATCATTTGTTTATTATGAAAAATGATCCGTTATTACATATCTGTGAGTGGCAAAAGTATTTGAACCTCTAGGATAAGCAGTTAATTTGAAGGTGAAATTAGAGTCAGGTGTTTTCAATCAATGGGATGACGATCAGGTGTGAGTGAGCACCCCGTTTTATTTAAAGAAAAGGGATCTATCATAGTCTGATCTTCACAACACATGTTTGTGGAAGTGTATCATGGCCTTAGAAAAAGAGTTGTTGATCGGGGTGGAAAAGGTTACAAAACCATCTCTAAAGAGTTTGGACTCCATCAATCCACAGTCAGAAAGATTGTGTACAAATGGAGGAAATTCAAGACCATCGTTACGCCCCCCAGGAGTGGAGACCAACAAAGATCACTCCAAGAGCAAGACGTGTAATGGACTGCGAGGTCACAAAGGTACCCAGGGTAACTAGGCAACTAAAGGCCTCTCTCACATTGGCTAATGTTAATGTTCATGAGTCCACCATCAGGAGAACACTGAACAACAATGGTGTGCATGGCAGGGTTGCAAGGAGAAAGCCACTGCTCTCCAAAAAGAACATTGCAGCCCAGCTGAAGTTTGCTAACAATCACGTGGACAATCCAGAAGGCTGTTGGAGAAATGTTTTGTGGATGGATGAGACCAAAGTAGAATTTTTGATTTAAATGAGAAGTGTTATGTTTGGAGAAAGGAAAACACTGCATTCCAGCATAAGAACCTTATCCTGTCTGTGAAACATGGTGGTGGTAGTATCGTGTTAATGTTTTGGAATGGCCAAGTCAAAGTCCTGACCTTAATCCAATAGAAATGTTGTGGAAGGACACAGTTCATGTGAGGAAACCCACCAACATCCCAGAGTTGAAGCTGTTCTGTACTGAGGAACGGGCTAAAATTCCTCCGAGCCGACGTGCAGGACTGATCAACAGTTACCGCAAACGTTTAGCTGCAGTTATTGCTGCACAAGGGGGTCACACCAGATACTGAAAGCAAAGGTTCACATACTTTTGCCACTCACAGATATGTAATATACTGGATCATTTTCCTCAATAAATAAATGACCAAGTATAATATTTTTGTCTCATTTGTTTAATTGGGTTCTCTTTATCTATTTTTGGGACTTTGGAATCTGATAATGTTTTAGGTCCATACTTATGCAGAAATATAGAAACTTCTAAAGGGTTCACAAACTTTCAAGCACCACTGTATATTTAATGCTGTGGAATGTCCATGAAGCAAGTTAGTTCCTGTTCTCACTTATTTATATTACAGAAAACTTCTGAACCATACAAGCCTTGGTTGTTACTATAAAAATTTATTAATTAATATAAACATGTGATTTGTAGCTCCACTTCTGTTATAGAAAATGAATCAACACCTTTTGACCAATCAGATTTGAGAATCCAACACAGCACTGGTAAAACAATCCAGTCTGATGTATTCAGCCTATTTTGTCATAAATAGTAAACATCCAAAATAAAATAAAAAATCAAATTAGAACAAAACAAGGTTTTGCCTGTGGTCAAAAAGGGATATATTGTTGTGTTTTGTTAAGAGAGTCATAAGAGACAGTAACATAAGAGCAAATTTGGGCCACCATGCATGTGGTTGGATTTTATTTGATGTGATATGACTGAAGTCATAAGAAAAAGTATACTAAATGTTAACACCAACACCACCCACCACCCTTAATGTAACCTACATTTGGTAACTTTTCACCCAACTGAAGTCACATGAATTGTTACGGATTCTTAAGTGTGACGTCATGTTGATTTTTTTCATTGATTTACATTATCACATTAAAAATAAAAAGATATCTCTAGTACTTAACAGGTGAATGTCTAGTTATCCCAAGTCTTTAAACGTGAGCCTGGACCAGAAGTGTGGGATAAGGTGTCAATCTGGCAACCACCAGCACAAATAATGTTGCCTTGGTTTCCAAATCAAGAGAGAAATTGTGAGATTTTAAACAGATGCTCGCTGACAGCTTTAGCAACACCTCGTACACGTGTCCAAGACGTCCCCTACGGTGAGGTCGCGGTGCTAATGTGAAAGGACAAAGAGGGAAATTTTGAAGCCGGGAAAACATGGCAGCCATGACACAGCCAACATGTCTCCTCCAACAGCTCATTACCCGGCTTGCCTGGTCCAGCTGCGTCTCAGCGTCCAAATGGGAACATATCGCGATCTCATTTTCACACTGTTTTTCAAATGAGTGCTGCATGACCTCATACACACCTGGCATATCTCTCCAACTCCTTCTCTCACTTTCCCTCTCTCTCTCTCTCTCTCTCTCTCTCTCTGAGTCTCAATGCGGTGTTTACCGCAGACGTAGTGAGTCAAGGGAAGATCGTCGTTGCCTTGATGTCTATTTTTTTTTTTTATTCACACATGCCACCCACACACCTGTGAAACTCTTTCACCCTCCTCGCAGTCACACATTGATTATCCCTCGCAGTGTTTTCACATTAAAGTCCAATCCAGTGAAATCAAAGCAACATGTGAACTCCGTTATTAGCGTCAAAGCTATTAACACGCCATTCACTCAAACTCACATTCCTATTCCTTTCTGCATATCTCTGCCACATGAGGAGGGGAAAAAAAGACAGCTCATATCATTTAGCCTTTTTTCCAACTTCTGGGTTGTTGTTTTTTTTTTTTTTTTGGCAACCTCTATGAGGCATGCACAATCAGTTGAAAAAATATTTCTCCAGCTCAAAAATATCCAGAGGGAATTTAGGCCTGTGTAAGTACACCCACAGGAGCAAAAAGGGCAAAGCTCAATGCCGTATCCGCACCCTGAGATTTACAAGAAGACCTCCCTGAAATGTGTCAGCGATTCTGTACCTGTAAAGTGTTCCTTTTTTTTTTTTTTTACAAAAAGAACCAATTGTACAAGCTTAGCCTGGAAAAACATTTTCTTATGTCTGTAAAATCTCTGCGAAAACAAAGAGGCCCTCTCACAATGGTTTCAGTGAGGATCTTTCCGGAAGCAGTCGCACCGCATGCCGGGGGTGAAGGCGCAGAAAGCGTGCGCTAGATGTGTATTTTCGTTGGACGCAGATGGAGCTTCTGCTTGTGTGTGAAATGGGAGTGGATCATTTTTTTTTCTGCCCAAATGTCTTTTTGCTAATACATCAAACAAAACCAGGGGTAAAGAAGAAAGAAGTGGAGCAGTCACGTGACGGTTTCCAACATGGGAATTGTCGAAATAAAAAGAAAGGGAAAAAATGCAATATTTTGAAGCCCGGAGATAATATCCTGCAAACGAGGCAAATGAGTTTCAGTGGAAAAGGAAGTGAGCGATCGGAGGATATTATCACAAGGAAGGAAATGTTTAAGCTCTGAAAGATGACAGCGATTCTCTGGCTATGCACCACACAAAGCAATTAACTCGTTCTCAAAGCCAGGCCCATCGATAAGACCACAGTGCTGCTTATCATCCATAGTCATTATCAGATGTCATGCAAAAGTCCCATTATAATCTGCTGATATGTAGTGCTGCTCTTTATACCACAGCGCTGTAGAATTCTCAAATCTGATTGGTCAGAAGGTGTTGATTCATTTTCTATAACAGCAGCTCTTAAATTCAAATCACAGGTTCATATTAATGCGCTCGTTCTAATATGTTATCATTTTTATAGGAGTAACTTACCCAGGGACCTGCATGGTGGATACTTCATAATCTAAGACTAAACAGACTAAAACACGCAGATTAAAAAATGTTTTAACTATGGAAGGAGTCTCCAGCGTCAGCGGTTTCTGACAGTCAGAAGGAACAGCAAAGGGCAGAGGAGTTTAAGCTTTGCAGTTTTCCAGTAACATGAAACTCTGTTGTTGTTGTTTCTTATTAACTTTCAAACAGAAAAAAATTGACTGTTTATTTCTGCAATAACGTAAGTGATAACAGGAGCTTGTTTCATTTACGGTCACCTCCAAAAGTATTGGAACAGCAAGGCCAATTCTATTTTTTTCACTATACATCGAAGACATTTGGGTTTGAGAACAAAAGCTGAATATGAGACGACAGATCAGAATGTCAGCTTTCATTTCCTCATATTTACATCTAGCTCTTGTTATAATAGCTCTGAATGTCTACTCCTGGTTTGAGCCCTAGGTTTCGCCTGAGAAGACTGCATTTGCTGTTAAAAAAAAGATAAACCAACATGATGTCCAGAGAGCTGTCTATGGGAGAAAAGCAAGCCGTTTTGAAGCTGAGAAAAGAGGGGAAAATCTATCAGAGCCATTGCACAAGCATCGGGCATAGCCAATAGAACAATTTGGAATGTCCTGAAAAAGAAAGAAACCACTAAAACAGTAGAATTGGCCTTGCTGTTCTAATAATTTTAGAGGGGACTGTATGTTCCTCAACATTAAATGGAACTATACGTAAATATCCAAAAGTATGGCATTTATTCAATAAAAAATGTAACTGTTTACAGATTAAGAGAAATAAAATGCATAGTACTGTGTACAGTGGGTGTGATTGTTATAGATAGGAACTCACGTTCAGTAGTCTAAAGGTAGTTTTCCAAAATTAAAAATGTACAAATACACAATTATATAATGTGCATGTGAGCTGTCTATAAAGTATGAGATGGACAGGGAAAAACAACCTACCCAAATCTGTTCTTGAGTTTTTTTTTCTCCAGCATTACATCTACAGCATTTAGCAAACACCCTTATCCAGAGTGACTCAGTGTAATGAGTTATATAACTTATACAACTGAACAGTTGAAGGTTACTGATCAGTAGTCCAACATCTTAACCATTGAGCTACTACTATGCAACATAAGAGAAGAGAAATTATGCTTAAAGTAATTTATGCTTTCCTGAAGAATTTGTGGTATCCATGTGCCATCAGGGCCATTACACTTCGCTGGTAAATATGACATAATTACAAATTCTTCCATGTGAAAAGTCTCTGAAATGATGGATGAGAAGAGTTTCATTTACAAATGTTTGAGTAAAGAATACAGGAAAGGGATCGACAACATTTAACTGCCCTTAGAGTTTCATTAAAAGTTAGTTCTGGTTAGAGGATCGTGTTCTGAGCAACGTTATTCTTGTTTGTTGTAAGTAAGGAATAACACTTGACATATCATGCAGTTATTCACAAATATAACTGTGGAGTATAACCATATACACGGTCTGGGGTGTGTTATTCCATTTATTAATGAATGACACGCATTTGACGGTTTATAGTTAAAATGTCGTAATACATCCGTGGGACAAGTTGGTTCCTGTTCTTACTTACGCTATAGCTGCGATAAATAGTCATTCCCTCGCCAGCCTCTCTCTATCTCTCTATCTTTCTCTCTCACATACACTCACTCTCTCAAAAAACACAGCTCATCCTTTTACCAAGAAACCGTAACCGTAGAAACTGTCCTGAAGACTTTCCCATGCTGGTAAACTTTGCAAAGCACCGTGACTGTTACAAAGTGCTGACACCTGAGACTCCTTCCATATATGTTAAATAAACACGGGGGGAGTGGTAGCTCACTGGTTAAGACATTGGAATTCTGATTGGAAGGTCATGAGTTCAGATCCCAGCACCACCAAGCTGCCACTGCTGGACCCTTGAGCAAGGCCCTTAACCTTCAACTGCCCTGAGATAATTGTAAGTCACTCTGGATAAGGGTGTCTGCCTAATGCCATAAATGTAAACATCTCTTAACACAAAACAGTATAATATATTTTATTAATACGTTAGAATTAACGTATTAATAAAATATAAACCCACTGCTCCTGTTACAGCTGGGACTACTGTCTGAGCCGTGCTGGATATAATGCACACTTTCTGATTCAAGAATTCAACCATGCTTTAGGTTTAAAATCGCTGTAGAAACTCTTTATATTCAGAATGAATGGACATTATACCTGAATGCTTATGCTATGATTGAAAAACACCCAAATCTCACACTTGAACCAGCATGAAGTGTTCTCACAGCCGTCAGCTGAATATACAAACACACATCAGCCGTGAACCTATTTTATGATCGGAATACCAAGGAGTAAAGAAGGAGTAATGGTGAATATACAGTATAATGAGTAACTCGGGTTAAAAAAAATGACTGTACTGGTTACTAACTGCCTCATAACACCTGAGTCAATAAGCGTAGACTTTTGCTGATGTTACGTTATGACACTTTCCAGACTGACTTCAGTTTGACCTTTAGTGAAAAACTCACTTTGTAGCTCGGAGTCAAATGATCACATAATGACGATGGTGTCAGGTATCAAAACCGAACTTACTTTAATGAAGAGTAAGATAAAATATACATAACTCTGTGATTACGGCATCTAGACTTTGTCAGAAGTTTTAATGAACATAACATAAACAATAAAATCAAACCCAAATAACTCATATGATACGGTGTCATAAAATTGTCTAAGTATTCATGCAGATGTTATAAGCAGAAATATGAGAGAAAATAAAATCCATAAACATTTGTCAGTGTTAAACCCTTCACAATGTAACCGAGTGTCTTTTAGCCATTTTCTAATGACCCTCACATAACAGGCTATGTGCCATTATTACTATTATTAACATACAACAAGTCATAACACAACCTTATGTGTAACAATGTTTATATTGGTAGATATGCATGCTTATGTAGCTTTATGTCATTTATATTATTTCTCATGAAGGGCTATAAAGGCCTTTATTAATGCTTATGTAGCTTTAGTCCTATGAAAACAGTACTTATGACCACTGACACCTGTTTGAATAAATCTTTATGAATGCTTATGTATTATAGTTTCATGTCAGAGGTCATGAAGGGCTAAAGTAAGTGTTGTATAGCCCTATGACACCTGTTATACAATTGCTTATTACAATTGCTACAATGTTTATGTAGCTTCATTTCATGGATACCTAACCTAGGTGTCCTTTAGCCCTATAAAACCAGTCCTTATGACAGCTGACACCTATTACAGTAAACCTTTATGAATGCTTATGTAGCTTTATGTCAGTAGTGATGTAGGGCTAACTTACTTACATGCCATTTAGCCCTATGAAATGTCATTTAGTCCTTATATTAGATGATGCCTGTTACAATACTTCTTTAAGTATGCCTATGTAGGCTTATGTGAGTAGTCATGAGGGGTTAATATAGCTGTCATTTAGTGCTATGACACCCTTCCTTAAGCCATCCTTATTATAGCTCATGCCCATTTCATTAAGGCATTATGAATGCCTGTGAAGCTTTATGTCAGTATTCGTGACAGGCTGAATGTAGGTGTCATTTAGCCATACGAAAGCAGCCCTTATGATAAGTCACACCTGTTAGAATAACCCTTTATTAATGATTATGATGCTTTCACCCTATGAAAGCGGTCCTTATGATAGCTCAATAAGCCTTTATGAATGTTTATGTAGCTTTATGTCAGTAGTCATGAATAGCTAATGTAGGTGTCATTTATCCCTATGAACACTATCTTTAGGTACATAGTCACTAATTTAATCAATGAGCCATCCAGTGCAGTGGCAGTGCAAAGACAGCTGGAAATGCAACAAGCACACATTCTCCATCACACATAATGGGCATGACCTACTGTACCTATTTTAACAACGTGTGTTCACCCGTGTGCTGAGAAAGCCGCCAAGCGCAGGAACAAACGTCTGCATGCGGTGGTCAGAGTCTGTGAAGTTCATCGCAGGTGAAAAAAAAAAAAGGTGCCCATGTGTGCGCTAAGGGAAAAGTGGGCACATTGTGGCTTGGCTTGGTGCTCAGTTTATAAAATTCATTCAGGTCGACCCAAAACCTAGCCTCGACTTTCAAAACACTTCACGTTTGATTGAAGCGAACATCCTGGCCCTCGTCATCCTCCCACCCTGACACCAACGTCCGCAGGAATTCTCTCCACGCCACAAAGGGTGGGAAACCGGAGCCAGACCTACCGTAACACCGTGCTACTGACTATTTCAGCAACAGGCTGGCACTGAATTTCTCTTCAGCACTGCTGCTGGATTATATTGCTCCTTTAGGCTTTAGCTTTCATGTTCAGTTTACTACTTGTCCCATGTAGGCTTGGGACGATTGATGATAGCATCAGGAATCGCAGACAGATTCCAGCTATCGCGATGGCTATCAAGTCGGACGATTTAGATGTCTGTTGGTGTCTGCAGCTTTAAAAGCAACAAATATGTGTTTCCTTTTCACCTTTTTTGTATCCTATATGAACCGTAATAACTTGCTGGAGCAGAGCAACAAAACATCTCTCTGACCTATCATAGCTTCCCAATAAGTATCTCCGCTGCCGTCCAACACAGAGCACATGCATGTGTAGTTTCTATAATATTATTTCAATTTTATAATGCTTAAAAGCTTATTTAATAACCCGTTACATTTATTTACAGTCCTGTCTTCAGTTTTGCGAGCATTTCTGACCTAGTCAAGCTACAGCCAACTTGTACCCAGCTTCCGGTATTTTTGTCCGCTGTAATGATGTAACGTGTAAACGTCATGTGTTATGTATGGCAGGCCACGCCCCCTTTCTTTCCTTCCTCAGCATCACTACAGCCTTCACCACAGGTGATTCTATCGAGGCACGATCAGACAATGGTATATTTCACATGATCTCACAAGCCTAGCCCCATGTGATCCATGGTATCTCTTTTGATATATAGTTTTATTTTATTTTTAAAAAAATACTTTCTTCATGCACTGCAACGAACTGGCATTCAGTCCAGGGTGTATTCCCAACTTGCGCCCAGTGTTCCCAGGATAAGCCTCAAATCCACCTTGACTCTGATCAGGATAAGATGCTGAAGATGAATGAATGTAGGTGTAGCTGGGGGTGGATTTAGGATTTGGACCCCCCCCCCCCCCCCCGAAATATTTTAGATTTACAATTACAAATGCTTACTCATAGATGGTCAGAAAAACTCACGTACAGCACCACTAAGTACTTTATATAGAGTATACGCCTCGCATAACACTTTCTTGTGCAATATTTGCGCTTTAGTGATGTTCATAAACTATGAGGGACGCAAACTTTTGATTTTAACCACAAATCAAATTTCATCTGTAAAGACACTTTAGTCTCTGGAACTAAAGTAGCGTTTGAGCACCTTATTTCCCTCACCATGTTGCTGGACTCCCTCCTTTAGGAAAGTGATGCAACATTCCAGCCTTATTGACAAGTTTTTGTTGCTAATGGGCTGTGGAACGTGGCACACCTGGGTGGCAAGGTGAACATGTGGGCAGCAGGCCTGTGGCTGAGGCTCATCCCTCCATAAACATACATGTAGACTGGGAACCTATGATCCATTCACATGGGCCCCACTGTGCCTACTTTTCTTTGTCGATGCTGCAGTAAAAACCCAAAACTATTTGAACTGCGTCCATGTGTGGATCAGTTTGTATGACGGCCATTGTTTGATAACTAAAAATACAAGATTTCAAGAATGAAGTTATGATATATAAAGAAAAATGTCGTAATAGCCTATTTGATTTTTTTACAGTCGCAATATTTCAAGAATAAAGTTGTAATAGATGGATAAAAAGTTATAATATTATGAGGAAAAAAAGTCACCATATTTCGAGAATAAAATCCTAATACTAAGACAAAATGATACATATCAGAGCAACGGTAATATTTAAAAATGAGGGATATTATACTTTATTATTGATTTTACATGTAAGAAATTCTTAATCTTCTCTTGTATCAGTACCAGATTATTATTAGTATTAAAGACAACTGTCCTAACAGTGGCCCTAAAACTCCGACGTATGTTTGGGATTCAAGTCTCAATTCTGAAATATCACACTCTGGACGCAGATATGGACTCTATTGTGTCTGACATATAGAAATCGAGACTATAAACCAGCTCTATAGTCATTTCCCAAAACGCATTAACTCTGAAACATGATTATAGCACCACTCTGAGTCAGTTTAATACAGTTCAAAACCTTGACTAATGAGTTTACCTTCAGATTAGCAGATTAGATCACTATCGATTAGATTAAATCAATTAGCGTCACCTAACAGCCTATAAAAGGCTAGCAATTAAGGGATAAATCACCTTATGCGTGCGCTGTTATAGGAAGATAATCAAAGATGAGTTGATGTGTTGCAGCCCAGCGTGAAGCCAAGTTACCAGTTACAACCATGATGTGAATTATTTTTCAATAACAGCACATACCACAGCAATTACTTGTTTATTAAAGACATTTTATCCATTTATAGTTACATTTAATGTTGTCGAACATCCATGAAACAAGTCGTTCCCTCACCATAACAACAACAACTTTTTTACAACCTTTTTAATTCATTTCTGTGGATTGTCTATGATACAAGTGCCCGTGTATTGTAATTTCTTACTATAGAAAGGATAACTCATTAGAACGGGTGCATTAATACAAACCTGTGATTTGCAGCTGCACTACTGTCAGAGCTGCTGTTATAGAAAAAGTTTTTTTTTTCCCCACAACTTATTAACATTAAAAAAGGCTTTAAGCTCCTCCCACTTCACAATCATTTCATATATCACTGAGAAGCTTGTTTCCTGCTATAAACATCAACATGTCATTATGATTTACACATGAATTTCCTTTCTAAATCTTATAAACCACACTAACTAGTGTGGAAACACATGGAATCTTGTATTTTTAAACAGTTTTTTTTTTTTTCTCTCAAAATCTTTTCCCCCCTATATTTAGAACTAAAAATCTTTTCATGGCTGCATTCATGAAATTTTTCCTGTTCATTCCTATGCCTGTTTTTTTTCAATTCCTATGGAATTTCTCAAAACTGCCGGGATATTTTATTTATTTTATACTAAAAATGACAAAGCAGTTCCTTACAGTGCATGCTATTTTCCCAATTAAACAATAAAAAAGATTTTCCAATAAACTATGAATCATTCATAAACGAAATTTTTGGCTTTATTAATCATAATTTTGACTTAGTATCTCATTACTTCAAGCTATTATCTGGTTATTACGATGTTGTAACTAGTAATTACAACTTACTCGTTATTACAACTTACTATCTCATTTTTATGACTTACTGCTGTGACTTATTATGACTTACACACAGATTATTTTACTCATTATTTCAAGTTATTACCTTGTTTTTATGACTTAGTAGCTAATTATTACGACTTAATAACTCAACATGACTCATTAACTTGGACTCTATTCGTAATTTTGACTTACTAAGTCAAAATAATGAGATAATATGCTGAATTAATGAGTCATAATAATTGTTACTACTTTGTAATAACGAGTTAGTAAGTAGTAATAACAAGTTAGTCATTTGTAATGCGATAAATCTTGAAATGACGCGTTACCAAGTCAAAATAACAAAATAGTCTATGGAAACAATGCGTTACTGAGGCTAAAATAATAACGTAGCACTCCAAAATAATTTGTTTTTTTACACCTTGTGGTCCAGGACTTCTGCAAAAATCAATTGCGATATCTATTGTTTTGAAAAAAAAAATACAAAACAAACAAACAAACAAACAAACAAACAAAAAACCGTATTCACCTGTAATGTCTTGCTTAAAGAAAAAGAAAAGGAAAGAAACTGAAAGGCTTTAGGATTGGGTTTAAGTGAAATAACAAACAAAACACCACAAAGTTATGAAGGAAGGGAGCTAGCTAACCTTTAAACAAAAGACAAAAAGACCAACAGAAAACTGAGAAAAGAATTCCTACTCAAACAGGAGGGGGAAAAAAACAAAAACAAAGCATAATTCCCTACAGAGAATGGCATCCACTCACTCCCGGCTTCCTCACCACAGTATGGTCGCACACTTTACTCTTCTTACAATGTGAATGCTATTTACAAGCATTTTTGTGGCTGTGGAATCACATCTGTAGCCAGAAACTGCACAAATAACACTAATGAGTCTATTGGCAGCAACTGCACAAAATACACAATCTGTCTGTACATGGGGGAAAGAAAGAAATCTGTCGCTGCTTCTTCTCATGGGTTTATATACCTGTCAGGAGAGGGAACAGTGCTTTAAAATAAACAACACATACAAAAGAGGCTAAGTGAACATGGCAAAATAAAAAATTATGCACTAATTGTAATATATTATCGTTTCCATAGTAACAGCTAACTCAGGGACTTTATATAGCATAAGCCTAATAATAAATGGATTTAAAGTTGACAGACTTTCATCGGTTTCCAGAATCTAGGATCACAGAATTAATTCCCAATTTATTATTAATGTTCATTAATAATGTGTTCATTAATTAGTGTTCATTATTATTATTCCTGTTTAGATTATACATACATATATATATATATATATATATATATATATATATATATATATATATATATATATATATATATATATATATATATATACAAAAACACTACACTAAGTAGCACATTTTAAATCCTATGCTGAGGTAAGACTTTCTATGAAGGCTATATGTCTAATATGCTATAACACATTCATAAGTTATTATAAACACTGGTATAATTGTTTCTGAAAAGGCATTACAGTTTATAGGAATGGTTATAATGCATTTTAATAATTGTTGAAAAACAAAATGCATTATAAGCAGTGTTTATAACACATTATGTTGCCAATACCAAAGAAATTCATCCCAGTTTCCTTTAGTGCATTATGTTCAGTCGTAGACACACTCAAGTTTGTCCTGATAATCTCTCTGGTATAATTCATTATTGATTGTTAAAGATAAAAAATAATAAAATAATAATCAAGACAGATCTCGTGATGCACTTCACAAAGGTGAAAGTTATAGTTAAAGCTTATTACAGTGTCCATAATGCCTTGTGACTGCATCAAACCATGATATGAATGTGTTTATGATTCATTATATAAGTATGACCTTCATAGAAAGTGTTACTGTAATTTATTATGAGAGCTTAATCTAAAGAAGAAGAAAAAAAAAATTGGTAGGAAAATGTGAAGTGAAATATGTCCTATACTGCGATTTTGGCTTTAAGCACCACCAGAACAAAATTGTTCCTGGTTGTTATTAGAGGATCTATAAAGTTTCAGGACTTTCAACACACACCAGCTTCCAGTCCCATACCTCAGGCATATGGTCAGTAGTGCGCAGTAAATGTTGGTGGAGCAGCAGGTTGGGTCAGTGCTGTCTCGCATAAAACCAAACCTACAGTCTCCTACAGAGTGGAGCTTCATGCTACAGGACTCTCACAGTTCACCTCACCCGACCTGCCGTGAGAGACAAGCAGCAGACCGGCCGAGTCTCCTAGACAGCGCTAAAAGCACTAAAACCTAATAACACACCCCGTCTCACTCTCTGCGTGTGTGTGTGTGTGTGTGTGTGTGTGTGTGTGTGTGTGTGTGTGTGTGTGTGTGTGTGTGTGTGTGTGTGTGTGTGTGTGTGTGTGTGTGTGTGTGTGTGTGTCTTAATAACCTGTTATACAGAATTACTCCAATACGAGCCACAAGTAGCCATTTTGCCTTGAGCAAATCTGTTTAATACTGAATACATACAAAAATTCTGTAAAACCATTTAGTGCTTCTTGATGATGCTTTAGTACAGAGTGTGTTCCCTGAAAAAAATCCTTCAAACAATTCTACAAGTAAAAGCAGTTTCAGGGCAACATTATTTATTATTCTGTGAACCCTGACTGTGGATCAGAAGGTGTTGATTAATTTCCTAGAACAGCAGCTCTGACAGTAGTACAGCTTAAAAACACAGGTTTATATTATATAATGCACTCATTCTAATACTTTATCACTTTTATAGTAACAACTCATTCCCAAGGACTTGTATAACAAATTTGGAAGGAGTCTCCAGTGTCAGTGTGTCGTAACAGTCAGCGGTAAAGCTGTATCATTTTAGTAACTTTAAGACGTGAAGGATACAGGACTGAGGATTCAGAGGATTGCGGTTCCATCTTTAACAAGATGTCATTAACTTCAAAGGAAAATGAAGGAACAACTGTTTATAGCTGCTATAACATAAGTGAGAACAGGAACTAACTTGTTTCATGAACATTAAATGTAACTACAGTGGGGGGAAAAAGTATTTGATCCCCTGCTTATTTTGTATGTTTACCCACTGACAAAGAAATGATCAGTCTATAATTTTAATGGCAGGTGTATTTTAACAGTGAGAGACAGAATAACAACAAAAAAAATCCAGAAAAATGCATTTAAAAAAAGTTATAAATTGATTTGCATTTTAATGAGGGAAATAAGTATTTGATCCCCTATCAATCAGCAAGATTTCTGGCTCCCAGGTGTCTTTTACACAGGTAATGAGCTGAGATTAGGAGAACTCTCTTAAAGGGATTGCTCCTAATCTCAGTTTGTTACCTGTAAAAAGACACCTGTCCACAGAAGCTATCAATCAATCAGATTCCAAACTCTCCACCATGGCCAAGACCAAAGAGCTGTCCAAGGATGTCAGGGACAAGATTGTAGACCTACACAAGGCTGGAATGGGCTACAAGACCATCGCCAAGCAGCTTGGTGAGAAGGTGACAACAGTTGGTGCGATTATTTGCAAATGGAAGAAACTGTCAGTCTCCCTCGGTCTGGGGCTCCATGCAAGATCTCACCTCGTGGAGATTCAGTGATCATGAGAACGGTGAGGAATCAGCCCAGAGCTACATGGGAGGATCTTGTTAATGATCTCCAGGCAGCTGGGACCATAGTCACCAAGAAAACAATTGGTAACACACTACGCCGTGAAGGACTGGAATCCTGCAGCGCCCGCAAGGTCCCCCTGCTCAAGAAAGCACATGTACAGGCCCGTCTGAAGTTTGCCTGAATGATTCAGAGGAGAACTGGGTGAAAGTGTTGTGGTCAGATGTGGTCAGATCTCTTTGGCATCAACTCAACTCGCTGTGTTTGGAGGAGGAGGAATGCTGCCTATGACCCCAAGTCATAACACCATCCCCACCGTCAAACATGGAGGTGGGAACATTATGCTTTGGGGGTGTTTTTCTGCTAAGGGGACAGGACAACTGCACCGCATCAAAGGGACGATGGACGGGGCCATGTACCGTCAAATCTTGTGTGAGAACCTCCTTCCCTCAGCCAGGGCATTGAAAATGACCTTAATGACTTGGAGAGGATCTGCAAAGAGGAGTGGGACAAAATCCCTCCTGAGATGTGTGCAAACCTGGTGGCCAACTACTAGAAACGTCTGACCTCTGTGATTGCCAACAAGGGTTTTGCCACCAAGTACTAAGTCGAAGGGGTCAAATACTTATTTCCCTCATTAAAATGCAAATCAATTTATATCTTTTCTGAAATGCGTTTTTCTGGATTTTTTTGTTGTTATTCTGTCTCTCACTGTTAAAATACACCTACCATTAAAATTATAGACTGATCATTTCTTTGTCAGTGGGCAAACGTACAAAATCAGCAGGGGATCAAATACTTTTTTCCCCCCCCACTGTATAAACGGATAAATGTACAGTAAATGAGAAATTGTAATCAGTGCAAGTTGCCGTAATATAAGAGGTATAAAACCCCTCAGGACATGCTGTTATAGGAAAACTTCTAGATAGTAACAGTAATTCCACTTTATTGTTGATTGTTTTCCTGTAACAGCACAACAAGGAGTGTATTATTCCTTACATACTGTAATAGGCTTAATTCCAGAATACAAGAGGATATTTTTGTACAAAGTAATGAACAATGTGCCCTTATTTTGCAATTGATCTAAAAGACAGAATTCTTTTAGACAGCTAAAAAGTTTGCGTCCCCTCATAACATGTTGCTCATGAATTTATTTGAATGTTCATCACTGTCTAAAATGTATCTAATGTCTTAAAAATATTGATCTTAATTAAGGCATGAAAAGTACAAACAGGCTCAAACTTCCAAGCAAAGTGAAGAAAATAGATATAAGCTGTGGAACGGAAAATGCTGAAGTTTTTACACAGTTGGAGAAGGGGATGAAAAGATCTCAAACATGCCTGTGAATAGTGAAAACCTTCATTTAAAAATGGCGGAAACACACACACACACACACACACACACACAAATCATAGAAGCCCTTAGAAGCAAGTTTTCAATCAATATGATATCATACACGAACATTTGTGTTACTCATGGTATTCAAGTTGAAGTCATTTGAAGCGAGGGTGTACAAACTTTTGCACTCAAGTGTCTTCACTTCTGCTTACTTGCTTCTACACGTCCCTTCTCGACTCTTGCGTGTCTCACACTTCACAGCGAGACCCCCGAGGGTCACTTTTGCGTGATCTGAGAAGGACTCAGGCAAGAATTTTAGATGTCTCAGCTTCCTGCCATTCTATACGTGTCACCAAGCCTTTACACTGGAATTCCTATAGGAACGCTGACGGGCGGAGATCTGTCTGCTCCAGGAACAAAGCTCTGCTTCCATACACTGACCTCGCTGGGGAAAAAGTGACCAGGGGCAGGCTCAGTCACCCCGAGTCTGCTCTCGATTCTGGCCCGCAATTATAAAGTCCGACCGCATGACCACACAGTCTCAGAGCTGGTCAGAGCATGGAAAAGGGGGCAGCTTGGGAGGTCTCGTAGTGGAGGTGCACATGCAATGACAGGATGTGTTTGCCATTTGCTGGGGTTTAACCCTGTAATCATCATAAGGACCAGATACATTGCATGCACGCAAGGAAGCTGTCATGTCTTTTGGTCATTTGGTTCGCCGGATCACTTGACAGAACAAACGTTTCCTTAGAAAAAAAAAAAAAACACGTTACAAGTTGTCAAGGCGTGATTTACAATCGTCATTTGCAGAGCAAACAGTTATGCTCGTGCTCATACATCCACAGGACACCTACGCACATTAATACGACCGCAACACGTGTTAAACCGGCCGTCTTTAACGCTGCGAGTGGAAGCCATACGCTTTTTTTTCCCCTTCTCCCTTTCTCGTCACACTCCATAAACCATACGCAGTGATTAATGCATCAATCATGCAGCATGAAAAAAAAACCTGAGAGTCTTTTTTTTTTTAAACCCCATGACTGTCAGGACGGCCAGCGCTGTGGCTGAGTGACAGGAATATGGATGCTGTTGCTGGTAAATGAGCTCTAACGGTTCCTCGGGGTCTCACCACACGGCCAGCCGCCGCTCCCGGCCCGCTGATAGAATTAAGGAGCACTTGAACCGTGCTGCTCGCGCTTCCTGAAGCAATTACCATGACGCAGCAGGGCCACCGGGCTCAGCAGGTCATGTGTATGGAGTGGCGGAGGGTTCGAGGGGTGTTTACACACGGCTACACGGGGTGCATCCCGCCACCCACGCAATGTAAAGAAAAAAAACATTTTCAAGTTTTTTCTTCTTGTGTTTTTACAGAGTCGAAGCCATAAAAAATGACCGACTCAGCACATAACGTGAGGAAAAGTTACATTACATTACAGACAGATGTCCCTCATCCTCAAACGCGAGAAGAATGAATACAGAGGTGAGAGTTTAGGGAGACGTATTAGCAAAATTTTTAAAAAGTCACTTATGCGCCACATATGCATTGAAAAGCTCAAACACTGAAAAAGGTTTTACTAGATGTATTAGAATTGACTTTATTTAAATATGCACATCATTGGCACAGATGTCTTGCTGTTAGATTTGTCTTACAGTTGATACAAGTTGACAGTTTTGGTATTAACTGTAACTTAACCCTCTACTGCATGATTATTACATTTACATAAAAAAACATGTTTTTGTGGTTTTATATTACTTGAGTTAAGTAATAAAAATATATTTTAAAAATTGAAAAAAAATAGGGGGGGGGAGGGGGGGAGGGGGGACGACGACGACGACTTGTTGCCATAATTGACATTGGCAACAGTGTGCAATGGTGGAAAGGATCATATAGTCAAAAATAACACAAACAGTATGACATTACAATTCAAATTACTGCATTTTGCAGACTATAAGTTGCTGAGTTTTTTTTTTTTGCCACTTAGTAAGCATGTAAAAGTTATATCTTCTAGAAAAGATACAATTACAATTACAGCTGTAAAAAGTATGTGGATGGATTTACTCACTCAAAATGCATTAAAAAACAATTGATCCAAACATGTTTCGGGTGAAGTATCTTTTTAATCCTTTCTCTTGAATTCTTAATTCTTTCTCTTGAAACAAAATTTAGAAAATAAGGTGCAGTTGCAAAATGTCTGAAATTACAACAGTTTTTCTTAGTTGTTGAATGTGAAAATAAAAATCTAAATATATTATTAGAGAAGCCTAGTGTCTTTTATAAGCCTGTTTCAATTCATGAATGCACATCCCACAGTTCCATTATCGCATGTTGTTGGCGCACGGCAACAATTACATACTCATGATATATAAACTTGTTTAAATGACAAAAAAAAATAAATGTTGACTCATCTCGGATAGTGTTTACGTTTTTTTTCCTTTAAGTAGTTTTGCATAAATATTGAAAAAATGTAATTTATCAAATTTTGAGATCGCTCTGATGACGACCCTCACCATGCCATGTGACTGCAGAAAAGGGAGGGCAAACAGCACTAACTGGTCATGTGAAATGGCATTTTTATTTTGTTATGTCCACGTTAAAGCCCCCTTTTTCCAGTTACATAGGAAAATAGTATTGGAGATAAATTAATTGTTGCCATATGGCAACACCACGCAGTAAATGGTTAAATATATGTTGTGACTAATTAGAATGATCCAGATCAGCCTTTTCCAGATCTAGATTTTTTATTTTTAAATCAATAATAAAAGTTACAAACATTTCTCAGTTCACTTATACAGTACCTATTCCTTACTTTCTAATTATAGAGGGTTTAACTTCAGAACAATTCTTCAAAAAACTTTTGAGTGGCAGTGTAAATCACCAGTGTGAGTGATGTACTGGACGTGTAGTTGAAACGAACACCGCCCACCTGCCAGATGCAGGAAAATTGGTCATTTAACCAGTCATTTTGGCGTGTAAACCTTCTGTATCAGCTGCGATTTCAGTGACAATGACGAGCGACGTTTGAATTCGATTTTTTCCATTTCAATTCTATGTAAATTATGTATGATGCTGTAAAGTGAAAAGATCCCTGATTCCTCAGCCCAATCCTATGGTGCGTGTGGTCCGAGGTTTCTTCGGTTCCCCACTCACAACTTTACCTGCAATTCGTACATATTTGCTGTTTGATACAGAAAAATAAAGCTTGGAAGGAAGTGTACCTACTGTAGCTAGTACACTTAACTTGCTTTGCTAATCTTCCAGTGAAGCTGGTACAACCAATTCTAAACACTGATTAGCATGTTAAATTGGTGGTAGAATTAGAAACTGTATATAGGTACTAGTGCTTCTTATCAGAAATTAAACAACGCTGGAGAACGCACACCCACAAGCGACAAGAGTAGCAATCGCTAAACGCCCGCACTGCAAAAAATAGCATCTTAGCAAGTGAAAATATCTTGAAAATAGTATCAAATGTATCTGGTGTTTCCTCTTATAAGATTATAATAAACCAAATATAAGATTATTAAACCTATTTCTATACATCTTTTACTAATTTCAAGTGTGAAGTAAGCTTTTTTCTAGTTTTAAGCATTTATTTCTAGAAATACATGCTACACAAATCTGTAACATGCAGATGATAAAAATCTCAAGATAAAATTTTTATTTAAAAAAAAAAAAAAAAAAAGTAGGGTGCCTAAACATTTGCATAGTACCAAATATATCACAGTAATTATGAATTGCTGTTAGTTTCAATGACTTTATTCATAATTTTTTTTTGTTATAATTTATAATAAATAATAAAGAAATTGATTCAGTTTGATTGAGTGAATAATAATAATAATAATAATAATAATAATAATAATAATAATAATAATAATAATAATAATAATAATAATAATAACATTTGTTAAGTCATCACATTCATGCACTGGGCTGGAGTGTGCGAGCATTAAGGGCGTGTTTGTTTTTAGACGAGTCTGCATTAAATTTAATTAGCACAAATGTCTCGACAAATCGCCTGAATTCCCAACTGCCCTCCAGAGAAGGAAACGCTTGGAATTCTGCCCCGGGAAGGTCACCGCTCTTCTGCGTTAGGGCTGCAGCACGTACCGCGGTTAGGGTTAAAGGTCGTAGAGGCGAGTCATTCCGCTCTGCCCTGGCGCCTGCCGGCACAGCCCTCAATTTGTTCAAAAAGAAAAGAAAAGAAAAGGCAAACTCAGAGCTCAGAGGGCTTCCCTGGCAAAACACAAGCAGCTAGCCCAAGGCCACTCAGGTGGAATTCCACATCCTGACTCCAGCTAGGCAAATAAGAGGAATTACCCCACTAGCCTTGTGCTCTGTGAAAACACACTTTAATAAGAGGAATTATCTTCCTGAAGGGTGAACTGCAATCAACACACCTAATCAGAGGAATTAGCCTTGTGAGGAGTGGCGTCTCACCAGTAGGACTCATTAAGAGCTATTAGCAGACCTACGCCTCATTATCACTGGATTTATGTGAGATTTTACACCATGTGGAGGGTGGCACACTCGAGCGCTTAACACCTCTGACCCTAACTGTAAAACAGGAAGTGAATAAATAGAGAGGGTAAAGCGGGAAAACCGGGGAAACGATTTTAACCAGGAAAGGAAGGAACAAAAATAAAATCATGTCCATTTCTAGAATACGTTCCTAAAAGCCGCCTACACTGGTCAATTCAAAACCAATCAAAAGTTTGTACACCCCTGCTCAGACAGTACTCCTGTTCGGATGGTCTGTATTTTTATTTTTTTTCTACTATTTTTTAATTAATATTGCTATCAATAAAGAAGATATTAACATGATAGAAATAAACCATGTAGAAATATGAAGTGATCCAGAAAAGGAAAATCAAAACTATTTAACACTTTAAATCCTGAACAGTATACAGTATGTCTGATGAAGCGGATCTTCTCAGCATCTTCTCACCCAGCTTCATGATGAGGAGCTTCACCCAGGAGGATCTTCCTAAACGTCTCAACTTGTTTGCAGAGAAAAATTCATTTGAAGTAAAAAAAACAAAACAAAAAAACATTGATTCGGAAACGCGTGTATACACGGACAGTTACTTAGAATCAGATTTCAAACATAAATGTTTATTAAAATGCCTTTAAAACAAAAATATATATTCGATCTAACAACAAAACTTACTACACTATAGAAAGCGAGTAACAATGTACATTATTACACTAATTTTAGATACATCTCTGTGTATCATCTCTTTGTACAAGTAAAAAAAAAAAAAAAAACGAATTATATCTGTTTATCTAAAATCAGAGAAATAAGTAACTAAATGCTTTGTTTTTAAAGGCAAAAATGTTTAAAACCACTTAAAAATATTAATTTATAAAATAATTTATTACAGCAGCACATTATAAAACGGAAAAATACAAATGTTCCAGCACAATAGAATAAAAAATTTTAAACAAAAAAAACAAGCAAGAGAGCGATTTTCTACCTGCTGTTCAAAATGAAATATTATTTATTTTTATAAAACAAAAATCATATATTTACATAGAAATGTTCTGAAATATTATTCCGAAACTGCTGATTTTATAATATGGACTTGCAGCATGCTTTAATTAAATAAAGAATTTGAATGAAACCTATTATTATTATTATTATTATTATTATTATTATTATTATTATTATTATTATTATTACAGTCATTATCACACTCACTCACCTTCCTCATAAATAGGTAAATAAACAAACAAATAAATAAATAGACACATTTATGATCCTCATAGTGTTTTACCTGCAAATATTATAGTGTGCAGATGCCGAGAGATGCGTCTGCCACCTAACGATCTTATATTGTGTTGTAAATTAACTAAGCGAATTTTATTTTTGCTCCGGAATTAACCCTTTAAACTCCTAGGAGCTTTTTGTGCCTCGAAACCAAAGTCACTCTTATATAATTACTGTACACACCTTTCCTATTGGTTAACCTATTGGTTATTATTAACCAATAAATATGAATAATATTCTTCAATATGTACAGTATAACTGGATAATAAGCCAGGCTGACAGACAGACAGACAGACAGACAGACAGACAGACAGGCAGACAGACAGACAGACAGATGGAGACATTCTGTCGTGTGTCTCCCTGCTCTCTGCATAGCATCACATCATTTTTTTTTTTCCATGGAGCCCCTTTCCACACACACATGGGCTGCAGCTCAGGTCCAGACAACTCTGAGTCTCTTCCTGTTTCTTGTACCAGGTGTTAGTGAGCAATTAGCACAGCCAATGAGCCAAAGCCTCTGACACGCTAACTGCTCCTCGATGCTCGCTGACAGAACCTGAGCACTGCACTGCAACCTGAACAATCCCGTCATCTCGGAGGTGAATATATGCAGCGTGTGTATGAGGACAGACTGAGTCCGTGAGTCACCGGGGGGGGTCATTTGGTATCATATTGACTTCTATAGAAGCCTGTGTGTGTGTGTGTGTGTGTGTGTGTGTGTGTGTGTGTGTGTGTGTGTGTGTGTGTGTGTGTGTGTGTGTGTGTGCGTGTGTGTTGGTTGGTGCAGTTAGAGTTGAAGGCCTGGGCTCTGGGCCTTGATTTGGCCCAGCTGGAGGAAGCGAGTGATCAGAGCCGGGTTGGTGCAGACAGAGCTAAAGTAAACAGGCGCAGTGGCTGAGCAGGCAGTTAGCAGCCCTCGGACAGATGATCGGGGGGCCTGTGTGGACCACACACACAGCCGTGCGACTCCTGGACCACACAGGGACTCGAGAGTATATGGGAGTGCATGTAGGCCTATGCTACATGCAAATACACGCCCCATCGACAGGGCACTCCTACGGGCAAAGGCTAGCACCGGGTCAGGGCAGAGCACGCAGTATTAACAATCCGGTACATGCTGTAAATGCGGCGTGCCGAGCCAGGCTCCGTTTTTATTTTTGGAAAACATTTCCATTTTCACATAACGCACAAACAGGAAAGACTTCGTCTCATTGCATGTCAACTGCATTTGTACAAATCTAAAGAATGAAAGGGATACACTGTTTAATGTTTATCACTGTTTACTCACTGTTTAATAATAAACGGACAAAAATATGTTGACACGGTGAAGTTTTCTGTGAGGAGACATTTATTTAACGTTTAAGGAAGGAGTCTCCAGTGTTAAACGGAATTACAAGTGGATAAAAAAATGCTTCAAGACATGCCGCAATTGGAAAATGATTTACATAACGCTGATTATTTTCCTGTAACAGCACAACTGTGCTGAGTAATTCACTCCTGACTTATTATGAGAATCGGTGCAGATATATTCGAGAATTTCTCGTCTACGCTCTCGCTCGCTCGCACACCCACACGGAAACCCAGGCTCGGGTGAGCGAATGCCACGCAGGTCATTTGTCTGAGAGTTTATCTGGACAGCGTCATGCTGACCCGAGGGGCAGATACACGAGTAATGCTCTCAATCATAATTACAACCACCACCTCCACCATGGAGAGAGAGAGAGAGAGAACGAGTGAGAAAGGAGTGTGTTCAGAGTGTGTACACTACTGGAATCAGCATCTCGCTAAGAGACAGGGTGATAACCGTATGCTAATGCAGCTAACGCACGCTGAAACACTGCAGCTGGGAGACAGAGAGATGGGTCGGTTAATCCCGAGAGCGCATATATAAGCGCGTAATATTACTAGTAATTCCTAATAAACGAAAAAAGAAAAGGCCCAATTTTCACTTCACTCATCACTCAAACAAACAAACAAACAAACAAAAAAACCCTCAGATTTTTAAAAATTCTTTAAATTCTGATGTGAAAGAGTTAAAAGTTAAAAAGTGCTACGCTGAAATAAAAAGGTCATCCTTATCCACTGAGGAGTTTAATTAAAAGGTTGCCGTGTCATTGTGTGTGTCAGTGACTGTGTATTTTGGAGTGTGAGTGTGCGTGTGTGTGTGTGTGTGTGTGTGTGTGTGTGTGTGTGTGTGTGTGGACGGCAAATAAAGAGCGTCGAAGCAGAACCGTTTAAGGAGCGACAGCGTAATCATGTCACATGAGTAATGAGGAGTGTGTATTGCTGACGATGCAGGAACGTGTGTACAGTCATATTTATTCTCCATAAACTGACATTCTTGCGAGCAGCATGCACAATTGTCTGTCCATTTCTCACCCTGCTGTCAGTTTGAAAAGCTCCTTGCTCCTGCGGGACCTTAAAATGAAATGTGTATTGTTGTGATGTGTTGATTTTTCTAGAAAAGATCTAATTTTGCGATGTTTAGAGGACAGTTATTAATCCTTAAGTAATAAAAAAAAACAACAACATTCTTATAGTGTATAAGCCACAGTCTTAAAAAAAACAAACAAGCTAATCTAGAGCCCAAAGTGCTTCTTCGGTTTGTCCCTGCAGGAGAAATGTTAAATGTGTGATGTAAAACTTTATAACAAAGTGTTTCCCTATCAGAAAGTACTCCACATAGAACCCTGTTATGAAGCTAAGAGCACTTACTACATAAAGAAACCTTTGGCTTGTGCCTGTTGGGGATTCTTTAATGGTTTTACATACCGTGGAACCCTATAATAGAATGTTTCCCTATCTGAAATAACCGTTAACATTAAAGGTGCTATGTAAAACATTATAACAGAGTTTTTCCTACCAGAAAGGACTCCAAGTAGAACCCCTTTAGGATCCCAAGAACCCCTAACTATCAAAACAGCACTTTCTAACAGTGTATCGCCACAGTCTTGTCTCTTAAACGTCATTCTATGTCGAATCATCAAACAGAATGTTTCCCAATCAGAAAGGGTTCCAAGTAGAACCCCGTTAGGAAGCTGAAAGCGCCTGACTATCCAAAGGACACTTTTAATAGTGTACATCCCTAATCTTTAAAATAAATAAATAAATACAACTAAAACTCATAAGGGTTCTCTGTGTTGTCCATGTGGGAGAACCGTCAAAGGTTCCATCTCAAACCCTACAACAGAATGTTTCCCAATCAAAAAAAGACTCCAAGCAGAACCCCTTTATGAAAATTACTACACAAAGAAAACCCCTTGAAGAGCCTTCATTTTATTTGTGTCTTTTAGGGACTCCTTAAAAGTTCTACGTAGAACCCGACAACAGTGTGTCTCTCCCTATCAGAAAAGCTTCCAAGAGGAACCCATTTTAGGAAGCTAGAACACATCCACGGTATTAAAAAAAAAAAAAAAAAAAGTTCAATCTAGAACCCAAAATGGATGTTCAGCTTGTCGATGTTGGAGAACTCTTGGTCTATGGTGATCAGAAAGGGCTCCCAATAGAACCCCTTTAGGATGATAAGAACAACCTAACTATCAAAATAACGCTTAAAAAGGTCTTTAAAAAGTTCAGTCTAGAACCCCTAGTGGTTTTTTAGTCGTGTCCCTTTGAGAGAAATGTAAAAGTTTCTTTGTAGAACATTGCAGAACCTTATCAGAACGGATTCGACGTAGAAAGCTAAGAACCTTTAACAATTCATGACCATTGTATTTAAGGAAGATAAATCTAAAACCCATAAAAATGGTTCTTTGTTTTGTCCATGTGGAAGAACCGTTACAGGTTCTATGTAGAACAGCTGTAGGAAGGTAAGATCCCCTACATATCCACAGAACTCCTGAGGAACCCTTTCTTTTGCATTGGCAAATCAGAGGACAATAAAAGGAGCATCACTAATAGTTTGAGTTCACTTCATTCATTCTACTATTCTCTAATGTTCTGCCTTTCACACACTATTTTTGTAGAAGATATGAACAATGTGTGTGTGTGAAGTTTTTGCCTCTGACTTGGCTGAAGGACAGATATCTCTAACATCACGTAGAACATGTTTTGATTAAAAATTGCTTTCCACCTTTTTTTTTTTTTTGTGATAAAACAAACGCTTTTAAAAAAAGTACTGAGAAAGTGAAAGTCAGAAGGTTGTTTACTCTTAAATGCACTAAAAGTAAACTTTTATTACTTATCTAAAACTGTTAGAACATGATTTTCGTTTTCGTAGTTCACAATATTTACCATTAGCTAGAATTTAGCTCCTGCAACCGATGCTAGTCTAACCTAGCATTAGCAAAGCAAACAGGCTAACTGAGTTAAACATACGTCCCAATCCGCCTACTATCCCAAATAGTAACACGAAGTGTGTCCCAAATCGTAGTACGTTGAAATGAGCATCCCGAAAGGTTCCCGGATGGTCGACTATTTCCGGTAGATTTTGGTGTGGATCTGCGGACACTTTTTCAGCTAACATTACCCACGACTCCTTGCTCCTCCTTGGAGGAGGAGTTTTGTATAAGTATGTTATGTATAAGAACTTAAAGGTTAAGCACTAAATAAAGTTTTTTTTTACTGTCACATAGCTGTTTGTTTACGGTGACAGTGTGCGTAACCAGGCAACAACGCTCTCTTCCGTTACGTGACGTGTTCGTATGTCCCGGTACCTGCATACTCTTTTGCTACACACTCAGGAGTATGTACTTGTTTTCTTTTCACGAAGTAAAGAGTACATACTTTTAGTGCATAGTGCAAGAAGGCGAATTGGGACGCAGCAATCGTCATTAAATGTTAGCAAAGTTGAAGTGAAATTAAACTCGGAAATTAAACTTCATCATGCCCTTTTTAAATTAGCTGGAGTTCATGGCATGTAGGGAGGTAAAGGAGACGCCTCATTTTATACGAGTCTTTGCGAACTCCAGCGTACTGAAATATTTCAGCGAGGTAGGGCCGGAGGCGCTCATCCTCAAGGTCAAACGCAGACGGATTGCTTCATCACTACCTGCAGAGGGTCGCCACAGCTGATGAATTCTTGAAGCATGATTCTTTATAGTTTGCTC